>CM051516.1:28872729-29472729 GCA_028015205.1 Mytilisepta virgata | reverse complement strand
CTTTTGTGCACATTGGGAAAGTTTCAACTATACCTTCAAAATCATCTGTAAAAAAGCAAGATAATGACATTGTAAAAGCTAAGCATGACATTTAATGAATCCTCCTACCTATGTTTAAACATTTATATAATTATGTTCCTCTCATTATTAGGCCATATCCACATCACTTAGACAGGTAGTTAAAAAATTTTTTATTCTCCACAAGATTAATTTGCCTTATGGAGTATCAAAAAATATTCAGAATTCTCATTGATAAGAAACTGATTTGTGGTGTAATGTTGTTAGCAAAGTAACTGGCAACAATACATGTATATGAACAAATGGTCACATAGAAATCCAAATTTTTCCACTTTGAAAAATTAAGTTGTAATGGGAGAAACAAATTATCTTTCTATTTGATCATAGTTCACAATATTTCTTTACTCTTTAGGGTTGAATTTTTTATTTTAAACATGCTCGCTAAAACCTCACAAGTAAGAAATCTAAAATACAACCTAAGTAGAGAAATATTGAAACCCACTTGCAACAGAAAGAAAGCCTACACCTGTATATAGTTATCACACACAAGAAACTCAAATTGTAATAGCAAAGAAATAATTCAAATTTTGTCAAATACGGTTCATAAGCATATACAAGCAAGTAGATACAAATATTATGGCATAAATATATAAAATAATAATTTAAAACTACATCAAATACTTTCACATTTATAGTTTCATGGATGGTATATGAATGAGATCTTACACTATTTGAAAGGTACTGAGCAGACCTGTGACTATTACTACATACATGTATATCAAACTGTTCGTGTCCTGAACTAACATCATAATAATTGTTTTATACCTGGATGAAGCTCTTCAACTATATTTTCTGGTTGAGCAGCAGGTTGTGGTACTACTGGCTGTGGCATTACCATACCACCTAACAAGTCACCAAAAGCATCAGGTTTTTGCTGAGCTAAAACCATAAAATATATTTTCTTTCTATATATTTAGATATGTAATCTCAATGAATGGTGAGAAATCTTTAAGATGAGGCATTAGGAATAATCTTTCTGATTGACTAATGTTGAATGTCATCACAGTAAAGATGGAATACCATTGATTAATTCTAGACATAAAAATCTCTACATACATGTACATGTACAACTATTCATAGCCAGGAAGAAAATGTTTGAACAAAGATTTGCATTCAGAAAGCCTAATTATGCACAACAATAACTATCATTCTTCTGGTCTATATAAAAAAAATTCAATAGAATGTTCTACAAAGCTTTCAGCTATGGGAGGTAACTCATTAAATTACCATAAATCCTGAAATGCTGTTTTTGGTCCTAAAATTTAATTACTTTTCCGCACCTTTCAAAATCCAAAATTTCAATTTTCAAGAAATAATCATGTACAATTAAGACTAAGCTTCAGGGCTCACCACACTTGAAAATAACAGGGAGACTCAGAGTCTCCCTCAGGGTAGCAACAGAGAGACTTCAGGGCATGACAGGGAGACTTCCAGGTCTACCAGAGAGACTGTGTTTTTTCCCCCAATTTGTCGCCTGTTGAGTAAATACATTGTGCCTGTTATTTTGTGTCTTATAGTGTATACTATACATTCCTTTATTGTGTTTTATCCTGTATTGTTTGAGATTTTATCTACATTTACTCCATATCCTTCCATTTTAATCATAATGTGAGATTTTGTCTCATGTGCATTTAATCAATATCCTTTGAGACTTTTTCATGATGAGTCCTGAGACTCATCATTTTTCAGAGTGGTGAGTCCCAGCTGATTTTGATGAGTCCCAGTCCCAGGACTCATCACCACTTTTTTAACGTACATTGCTGCATGATTTTGACCATGGTAGGCCTATTGTACTATTGTTAAAGTTTAATTTAAATCATGTGCTGCCTTAAAATACTGACGAATATAATTTGAAATAAAAAAAATATAAAAAAATGAAATTATGCAGTGGTGCTCCGAACTTGGAAGAAAATTTCTGTTACAGATATGAGCAAAAATATTTGTACCTTTTGACACAACTTATTTATTATTGCCATTTTATTTTTTAATGTTTATTTATCTACTATACTCTTTACTATTATTTTTTCTCAAACATACTCTTAAAATCTTCCCATTCACCTTACTTGAACACCTTTCAATACATATATTGACAAAATTTCCATTTGTGCATAGATATGTCAAAATCTGCTAAATTTATTTTTAAATAAGGTCTACATATTGTAAACGGTCGGTAAAAAACACCGTGACCAATGAAAAATCACGAGAATTCCGATTGCCGCCATTTCATTTTCTAGCTTACTTTTTGTCGTTTCTTTCCCCTTCCTCCAAGAAAACAAAAAATGGCGGCTCGAGATTTTTAATGAAAATAACGGCCTTCAGTTGCAGCTGATTACGTATGTTGTTCGGAGGCGCCTTACTTAAAAACACAGGGCGACTCATTTGTCGCTCTGGAGCCGATGACAGGGCGACATTGGCGAGCATTAGGCGACTTAATCGCCCTAATCGCCCAGTTTGGTGAGCCCTGAAGCTTGTTCAGCATTTCCACCTGACAAGGACTTTCAAGTCTTCTTTTAGAATCGAAGTGCTATCAAGCCCTTGAAATTTTTGCTTTAATCTGCAAGTAATTTAAAAGAGTTTCAATAACCAATACACTCTGAATGATAAAATATCTCCTACTTTCCTTTTAAAATGTATTTGATACATACCAGGTTGATGTGGTGGAGGGGTGGTACCAGTTAGACTTCCTGTTCTACCTTTGGTAGGATATAATTCTGGTGGTAATTTTGGAGGTAATGTCATGCCTGCTTTAACTAAATCGGCTAAATGCATGGCTATACAGAACTCATCACAGGTTAATTTCCCATCATTGTCAAAATCTGCTAAACTCCTATTAGTTAAATAGGTATAATAAACAAGATAATAAAATCTAAAAAATTTATATACAACATATTAGAAAAGATGGAAAGATGAAATGCTAATAATCCTCAATATATAAATAATTTTTGAAAAGACGTTGCATTCAAACAAAACCTAGATGACATTAAATGCATTAATTATCATCTATACTATACAAGTATTTCATTTATAATGTGTCTATATTTTTGGTACAGTGGAACCTCTGTAAACTGAACAGCTATCGGACCGTAAAATTGGACCGGCATTTAGAGGTGTATTTGACAGGAATATATATGTTTAGGGCCGCAAATTATGTCCGGTATTCAGAATTCAGAGCGGCCGGTTTTTGGAGGATTTTTTTACATGAAAATATATGTGAGAATTCAGAACCAGCAACTCCACAAAAGTAATAAAATGCTCCGCTGGGCGCAGCTAGATACGACCGCAGATGTCGAACCCTGAATAGTTGGGGCAATTATGAACACAACATTCAAGCTTGATACAATACTGAATTTGGATTGTGAATAAATATTTGACACAGCATAGGTTTCTGACACAGAATGAATGTTGTCTAAGAACTTAAAAATTTTTAATTTACCTATTCAAACCATATCAGTATTTTTTGTTTTTATATATAAATCAGAAATAACCAATTTAAAATTGGGCACACATATCAATTTCTTGCTATTGCGCAATACTGTGCAATTGAAAATTTCTTCAAATATTTGACACATAATAGGTTTCTGACACAGAATAACTGAAACCAAAGAACTTAGAATTGGTCATATGATTTCAATTTATATTAAATTTTTTGCTTCTTGTGCAATACAATATGCTGTGGAGAATTGCCCCCCCCCCCCAAAAAAAAAAAAAAAAAAAATTTACCCCTTTTTTAGCTTTTGTGCAATACACTATGAAGTTGCACATTGACTCCCCCTCCCCAAAAAAAAACAACAAAAAACAATAAAATTTATTGTAACCCCCCCTTTTTTGCTAAAAAAAATTTGAAATTTCCTTTTTAATTTATGAATTATGAAATGAGAAAAAAATTGCCCCCTCCCCAATTTCTCATTCCCCCCCCCCCCCCCTAAATTTTGTTTTCACCCCCCCCCCCCCATTTCTCTTGATACTTTGCAACCATAACAGCCCATTTAAATACACCATAACGTATTAAAATAGAAAATGACATCATAGTCATGGATGGCAAATTTTAAATATGCATAATTTAAAAGCAGTTTAGATGAGATAAACAAAAAAGCTTCATCAGCACATATTCAAAATTTGAGATAAAAAAAAGAGTTATCCCTCTTTGTACATATTTTTATAATCATGTTGTCATATTTGCTCTAAGTCATATTTAATTGTTAGCAGTAGTATGTATGTTAGTATCATATAATTTTAAAATTTCTGATTTGTAAGTTTATTCAATATATATGTTTGGATTGAAGTCATTGTTGGGTGTTACTGAAGTTATCCTTTAATTGTAATGTAAATAATGTAAATTGGTTTAAATTATACTGATTCTTGCTATTGCACAATACTGTGTAATTGAAAATTTCTTGAAATATTTGACACATAATAGGTTTCTAAAACAGAATAACTGAAATAAAGAACTTAGAATTGGTCATATGATTTGAATTTATATTCAATTTTTGAATTCTTGTGCGATACAATATGCTGTGGAGAATTGCCCCCACCCCCCAAAAAAAATAATTTACCCCTTTTTTAGCTTTAATTTTGGACCCCGATTTGGACCAACTTGAAAACTGGGCCCATAATAAAAAAACTAAGTACATGTTTAGATTCAGCATATCAAAGAACCCCAAGAATTCAATTTTTGTTAAAATCAAACTAAGTTTAATTTTGGACCCTTTGGACCTTAATGTAGACCAATTTGAAAACGGGACCAAAAATTAAGAATCTAAATGCACGGTTAGATTCGGCATATCAAAGAACCCCAATAGTTCAATTTTCGATGAAATCAAACAAAGTTTAATTTGGACCCTTTTGGCCCCTAATTCCTAAACTGTTGGGACCAAAACTCCAAAAATCAATCCCAACCTTCCTTTTGTGGTCATAAACCTTGTGTTTAAATTTCATAGATTTCTATTTACTTATACTAAAGTTATTGTGCAAAAACCAAGACAAATGCTTATTTGGGCCTTTTTTAGCCCCTAATTCCTAAACTGTTGGGACCAAAACTCCCAAAAACAATCCCAACCTTCCTTTTGTGGTCATAAACCTTGTGTTAAAATTTCATAGATTTCTATTTACTTATACTAGAGTTATTGTGCGAAAACCAAGAAAAATGCTTATTGGGCCCTTTTTTGGCCCCTGATTCTTAAACTGTTGGGACCAAAACTCCCAAAATCAATCCCAACCTTCCTTTTGTGGTCATAAACCTTGTGTTTAAATTTCATAGATTTCTATTAACTTATACTAAAGTTATAGTGCGAAAACCAAATGTCTACAGACTCCGACGGACGACGACGACGCCAACGTCATACCAATATACGACCGCAAAAATTTTGCGGTCGTATAAAAACAGGTCAACAAAACAGTATATATACTAAGTTTACCATATCTGAGCTAGGATTGGTTGTGGTAATCCTGTATGTACCAACAAGGCTCTGGCTTCTACACCTAAAATATTAAAGGATACTATATAATAGGAAAATAAAGTTATATGATTGATTGATTCTTGACATGAATATTACAAAAGTTCAAGTAACAACACTTTCACTAGCCTAACATCAACTTCCAATGCAATAGGTACTAGCAATAAAATCAAACAAGAGGCTCAGTGGGCTGAGCCTGTATCGCTCACCTGGCAGTCACAAACTTTTGATTTGATTTGACAGACTAGATTGATTTCTGGAAACATTGTAAATGATCTTCTATAAATGCTTCATACCAAGTATAAGTTCATAGGCCAAATGGTTTCAGAGGAGAAGAAGTTTTAAATTTCGACCAATCAGAACATGTAAATGCTCATGAAGGCCATTTTGTTTCACGGACTGGGATGATTTCTGCAAACTTTGTAAAGTACCTTCCATAGAAGCTACAGGCCAGTTCAATAGGTCCAGGGGTTTTAGAGGAGAGAAGATGAAAATGTAAAAGTTTACAGACAGACGGACGACGATGGACTCCAAGTGATGACAAAAGCTCACATGGCCTTTGGCCAGGTGAGCTAAAAATTATACTAGCTAAAAAGACTTAACAAAGGAAAACACTATGTTAATGGCCTGCGAGCTTTATTTATATCAAATTCACAAATAGATCTGAAAATAACTGTAATGATTTGCTGGATTATCTCCCTTGAAAAGTTTAACATATGCTGCAAGCGGGGAGATCATTTCAAATTGAATATTGATAAATTGCACACAACAGTTTTCTTCAGTTTTTCATATCACATCATAAATTGATGATCTTAAACCAAATAAAATATTTTCCAAAACGTTTTTCCACTATATGACACTTATGATGTATTAAATTTCAGTTATAACATGAAGAAAAGTGTCCCATGCCTTTGCAGTCTGTTTTTAACACATACAGTTTCGCTGGCAAAATTGCTACATTACCCAATACAGAAGTATAACTTTTGGATTTTCCTAAAATCAGGATATTTATGGAATTGTCTTCCATTAGTTTAATTTCTCTTATATGTGTTAATTTTCACAGTTATGATCTTTTTACACTAAATTTAAGTTTAAGTTTTCATTCAGATAATAAAACACAAAAGTAATCAAAACTCAGTATGCAATGCTTCTAAAAATAGAGATTGTCTACCAATTATTAAAATAATTTTTGGGAAAACACCCTAGACTTTTGTACAAAACTGTAGTTTGCATTCAAGTAGTAATACACAAATATGAAATTATCTCCCTTTGAACCCATATTGTACCTTGTTTCGGGGACATAATCAAACAAAGATTTTTTCACTGAAGTCCAATCTAATTAAAAACCGATCTCTCATCGCTCCCGTTTTCTGATATGTCGCGTGGGAGATCTAATGAAACCCGCTTTGAGGTCACATGTGAGTGACCTCGTAGGTGTGTCCTGTTCGACCAATGAAATTGTGGCTTACGCGATCTTGTAAGTTGATTACGAAGAAATCGTCAGTCCCCAGAATTCATAAACTTTTTTGATTGGCTTACTGATAGGAAGTCAACTCATTTGCATGTCATTATAAATTCATAAGTTCCAGTTCACTCACATGTGACCTCAAAGCGGATTTCGTTAGATCTCCCACGCGACATATCAGAAAACGGGAGCGATGAGAGATCGGTTTTTAATTAGATTGACTGAAGTCCAATATAGGTAGATTATCACTTACCCGTTAGATGTCCTCGTTTGTTCCTGTCATTTGTATTGAATGTCTGTGTATGTTTTAACTTTGAATTGTGAGGCATAGCAAAACTTCCTGGTGCAGGTGCACTGAAATTAAATTTTTTGTTAGATTACAGAAGATCTTTGCAATTGGTCACTCTTACACCTTATGTATGGACAAAAACAATTCAAGCCATTGAACAGCTGAATAAGCTCCTTCAAAAAGAAATTTAAGATCAAGCACCAAAGTTTTAACATATTTGTTTGTGGTTATACACAGAAATATACATCCATATGACAGTAACTCAAAATTATACTACAAAATCATTTTATCTTTTGCTTTAGAAAATATAACATCAGATTACATTACTTTTTTGTAAAAACATGACAAGTATTTTCAAGTTAAGTTAGACAGTATTTCAACTGATTTACCTTGCTTGTGCTGGACCAAAAGAGCCTGTCCTTGGTTTAATTTCTGCCATAACACCAGCTGTTCCCATTGCATGTCCACCTATTAAAAGTTTAATTGTACTCATAACTGTTACGCTTTTGACACGTTTTTCACATCCTACTTGCTATAGTACAAGGATTAGAATTTTGGTCTTAAGTGAATAGAACTCTGCTTCGCAAATTTGTGAACAAACTATGTCTATAAAATTCTGCATCACTAATAAAATATGGTACAACTGAGCTTAACAACAAGGAATATACCCTAAAGTGGGATGGTCTGAAAACTGAGCTTCAAATTTGGCCTATAAATTTTTCATATGTTTTTATCGATTTTTTACTTAGTTTGCAATGATCCATCTTTTAAATTGACACCTACCCATAAGCCCCATGTGTGGAGCAACACCATTGGACATGATTGGCATGGCCATTGAACTAGCTACCATGTTTGTGGGGGCCATACCACTCATCATTGGCATTCCTTCAAAGAGAAAATGAAGACAAATGTAAATAATCTGAGATTTGAAAGGTATGTACATTCAATGCAACCAACAAAAAAATCAATCATTATTATTGTCAAAGTTCATTTTCATAAGTAGTTATAGTAATCATATGAATAATTTTTATCTTACAAAGTTGAAATATAATATAATTTCTAACTGATGTTAACAATTTTGTAATAACCTAAACTAATATATCTAAAAATTCCAGCTGAAAGGAACAACAGGCTGACAAGTATACAAAACACTGCAAGCTCTAAGTCTTCTGTTACATTCCGCTTATCAAAACTTCCTTCATTATGTCTATACATAAAGTTCTTCTCAAAAAGAGCATGTTGAGCTAACTTTCAGTTAAAACATGTATATTAATAATAATTCACTCTGGTATTAATGTTTATTTTATTTTCAAAATATGAAAACAATAGAACTTTACATACCACACCTACATGATTTGGTATATATCCAATCGCATAATATTAATGTTGAATATAAAAGAAAAAAATTTTCCATTTTAACTTTCAATCCACGGAAGTAATTTATTGTATCAAAAAATTTCAATTTTCAGGTTGTACAGGTCTTTCTGAGCAATTGGCTGTATTTTAGTGGCCAGTTTTTATTGGCGGAGGCAGCTGGAATACCCACAGTAAACCAACAACCTTACACAACTGGCAAAGCCTTCTCAACAAAGAATACTATGCTTCAGTAAAGAGTCACAAATTTCAACTTTAGCTATTAATAATATAAGTGCATTTGTTTACACTTTATAGACTGTCATACCTGTAACCATACTCATTCCCATTGGAGGAACCATACCAACTGACATGGGTGAAGGGTCAGCTTTCAGACTTGGTGGTAATGCCTTGGGGAGTTCAAAACCTTGAAGTTTTTTCTTGATGAGATGCATAGCTATTGAAAATTCTTTTTTATCCATTTTCCCATCATTATTCATGTCTGCCAGAGTCCTAAAACATAATCATTCATATGTTCTACAAGGTCTGTTTATAGTTCCTAGCCTCTTTTATATAAACACAAACTGCTTTTAAATACTTAGATATGTAGGATTCGTCACTTTTATCATAATGTTATCAAGATTTCATTGTACAGTCAAACCTGTGTATAAAGGGCACCCATGGGACCACAGAAATATGTCCTTTATGAGCAGGCACCTTTATACAGGGGTTAATTTTATACAAGATTTGTTCATAAAAGGGACATTTTCACAATGCCCTTGATTTCCTATAAAGCCCTTTAAAGCATGTTTGACTATACTTGTATTTAACAATGTTTCTCATCTAGTTCTTATCTTGCTGTATTATTACTTTCTTAACATAACAAAACGTACTCAGCGGTATGTACAAATGTACAGAAAACAAACTTACCAGATCTGCCCAAGTACAGGTGTTGGTAAACCAGACTGCATGAAAAATCCCTTTGCTTGTTCACCTGGTTAAGAAAATCGAACAATTAAATATCTTTAAACAAACTGCATTATAAATAATATACATGTAAATTTAACAGATGGGATAACTATTTATTATTCATTATAGGACTTTGAAGGTTTATAAATTACTTGATTTAACTTTGTTTGACAAATTGAACAATGATTTTTTTTACTTTAAAACTTCATTCATAAGCACCTTTCAATTCATGTTCAATATTACAAAGACAAAAAATTTTTTTTTTTAATTAATGTTTGTGTTTTAACCAATCGATAATAACAATATATATCTTCGTTACCTGTAATGTAACCATTTACTGGTTTGAGTTGGAAGAATTGAGAATCATGTTTTGTTCTCTCTTCACCTGATATTCTCCAGGCATCACCACCTGAAATAGACATGATAATCTATATCATTAGAATTAGATACTATGTATGACACTTTAATTAAATGCAATCTTAGTGAAAACCATTTTAAGGTAAGATTCATGCTCGTTTGTTATTGTAATGGTGATTCTAGGACTAGTAGGTGTAAAAGTGTAAATATTTTTATACATTTTTCATGGTTTTGCATGAAACGGAATTAAAAAAATTTAACTGGATCACAAATTATCTTCCCTGTTCTGTTTATGAATTCCAACAGATTTATTTCTCCCAAATACTAAATAATTATTATTTTATTGCATTACTAAGTACTTCTCATTGCAAATTGTCTGTGTGTTTCTTTTGCCTATGAATCACCTACATAATTGTTTTTTTTAAAAATATGACTTGAATAAGAAGATAAATTTCGCCAGGATTCGAAGATATAATTTGGTGTTGAAACACTCAGAAAATTAGACATATTTTACAATTTCATGCTCTTATACTGTTCTATTATGCTATTATGAAGTACAATTATTTCTGGAATCATTCAGAGTTTTCTTCTGAAAAATAAACAAAATTTGACTGAAAATTAGAGGGATAACAAGGGTACGTACTCCTGTTCTATTTATCTCCAAAAATTATGACAAATAAAATGATATGGTTATTTAGGGGTTTTCATAATTTAATATTGGCTTGTGAACGTTCAACCCAGTGTACCAAAGAGAACCATTGACCTGCAACACGAACAATGGCAAACATGGTCAATTTAGATCGGAGGGGAAAACTAGCTCGCCATAAGCTAGATTTAACCCACAACCTCAGATCTGACAGGTAGTGACAATAGGTAGTAATAATGAACCACCTATACCAATGGCCATCGCCAACCCTAAAAGCTTCTACTAGTATATAAACTGCTAATGAACTTAAAGACACTTACCACTGGCTCCAGCCATTTTGTCTTGAAAAGAAAGTATAGGAAACTATTTACATCTGTAAAATAAATAAAAAATTATCACAACCCGATCCCTCTCTTAAATCTAAAAAAATATGCACAAGATAACAAGATACAGTGCATTCATTTGATGTCTCAGTGTTCATACTGTGACCAAGTTTGCTCGTCGGTGATCTCCCACTTCAGAATTTTAGGAAGCATTGAGTTCCCCTTCTGGACAAATAGAAAGAAGTGAAGTGCCCACAGGGAGATGATAGGAATCACTGTAATGTGTTCATGTCAGCATATAGATATGCCTTTAACACCTTTAGGACTCACATTAGGATAAATGGCTGTAACTAGCCATTCTAGTCTTAATGAGAAATTAATAAATGACATTTAGAAAGACAAATTCTGGTATCATATTTGTCAGTTAGAGCTTTCTCGTCTCATTATTTCAATGAATTTTCCTGATTCTTCCTTTTTTGAGACTCATTCTTATCTTTTTTTTTCTGTTTAAACTTTGTTTTGGACATGTCTTTTGTTTCCCATAGGGGATGTGAAGCCCATAATCAATTAGCCAAAGACATTGTAAAATTGTGCATGTTGAACCTCTATGGTTAACAAAGTTTTGATAATTTTAAAACTAATCCAAACAAGAGCAGGTAGAAGGTTTGAATGCAAATTTAATCACTCACAATTGACATGATCATGTTCATTTTTCCTGTTGACATATTCTGCTATTAAATTCCTATTAAAATATTTTTATGAAGAGATTATCAAACTTACTTTTTTATGTAAATATATTTTTATCACATGGCTTCATCTGAATCTAAAGTATTTATCAAAATGGAAGGAAGGAAATGACACAGATAAAACTTTGGCTCTATTTTGTTTGTTTATGACTTGCTGCAAACAAATGATTAAGAGTTGTTTCCCTTTCCTATAATTTCTTAGTGACCTCTCTTCACTTTGAAATGCTAAGCTGCTCACCTAAAAGACATTTTTGATATTTTTTGTCAGCTTAAAATCAATTTCACAGTTCAGGTTAGTGCCTGTATTTCATGAGCAAGATAAATCAAACAAAATAGGAGTTGTATTGGAGGGGTCTCAACTTCTGTTTTCATTACAATTCTGCGTCATTTTTCTCTTTTCATGAAAAAAATTATGTACTATAAAATTTGTGACCAAAAAAAAAGAAGACAAAACTGCAAAGATAAACCATTACATGTATGAACTAAGTTTTGTTAGGTGCAAAGTGCAACTGACAATAAATAACTGGCTTTGCTAAGCGGAGCATGATGCGACCACAACATGCTTTTTTGGCACATTCATCCCCCTGTATCTCAAGAACTGTAAAACATAGTAAAACTTTCTTGACATAATAATTAAAGTATTCAAAGATAAATTAAAAGAAAAATTCTCAATTATTGAAAAGGGATAAAAAATATAAATTTTATGGTTCCTCCAAAATTGCTCACTTTGACCCCTTGTATCTAAAAACAATAAAAGATAGAAAAATATTGTTGAAATGCTAAGAAATCATTCACCAAGGTAAATTAAAAGAAAAAAAAATCCCCATTAAAATAAAATGAAAAATTTAAAAAAAAATTACATATCAAGACACATAGCTTTTTTTACCCTTCTAACCCCTTACATCTCAAAAACCGTAAAAGATAGAAATTATCTGTAGATATACTGGAAACACTCATCAAGACGAATTAAAAGAAAAAATTTCCATTAAAACTGGATGAAAATAAAAAAAATTTAAGACTTCCTGGAAAATGCATAATTTTGGTCCCTTTAATCCCTTTTATCTCTGCAATGACAAAAATTACACAGAAAGGCCTAAAGTACCATTTATTGTATTATGTCGAACCAAAAAAAACATCAAAATCGGAATAGAAATAAAAAGTTTCAAAAATTAAGGTATGTCCCTTTTTGTCTCTAAAACAGTAAGAGATAGTGAAAAATGGATCCTCTATAGGTTTTTTATTTTTATCAAACCAAAAATCAGATAATAAAGTAAAACGTTACACTAAAATTATCAAAAAACTCTTAATGACCTCCAGAAATACAACGGGAGGGGCCAGATTTCCCATTGTGGTAAAATATCATATGGATACGTTCCATAGAACAAAATTAAATGAGCGCAAACCTACCTGTCTACGGACGCCAACGTGTATTAGCTTTATTTAAAGTAAGTTCAACAGTAAAAATCTCTTTTGTAAACATACTGAAGTAGTCATTATTGACAGCCAAAATATCCAAATATCTAAATGTGTTATTAAATTTTTGTATCCAGTGATGTTTCATTGGTCTTTGCTGATTTTAGATACAAATTAATACAGAAACAGGTCCGCAATAAGAAGAATTTTATATGTATTTTCCCATTGGCTCCTATGTTAACAATGTTCGGTTGTGGCAGCCATCATGGTTGACAGTCCGAGTCTTCGGACACACTTCTAAAAGAGGACCATACAAGGACTACTGCTGCCAAGTTTTGTTCCAATTGGCTCAGTGGTTTTAGACAAGAAGATTTCTAAATAAATTTTCCCATAGGGTCCAATGTTAAACTTAGTTTTGCTGTGGCAGCAATCTTGGTTGATAGTCCGGGTCATCAGACACAGCTATGAAGGAGGGCCATCTAAAAACCACTGCTGCCAAGTTAAGTTCTAATTGGTTCAGGATTTTCAGACAAGAAGGTTTTAAATGAATTTTCCCATATCCTCCTATGTTTGGCTATGGCTGCCATCTTGGTTGACAGACAAAGTTATGAAAGAGGGCCATTGCTGCCAACTTTAGTTCCAATTGGCTCAGGATTTTCAGACAAGAATGTTATAAATGAATTTTCCCATAGCGTCCTATGTTAAACTAAGTTTGACTGTGGCGGCATATCGGACAAAATTCTGAAAGAGGACTTCCTCAGGACCACTGCTGCCAAGTCTGGTTCCAATTGGCCATGTAGTTTCATAGATTTTTAAAATACATCCCTCCTTTTTTCTATTTTTATTCACAGTAGCCATATCCATTCGAAGTCGGGGATGCCAGACATAATTTTGGGCCCAATTGGCCCAGTGGTTTCAGAGGAGATGATCTTTAAAGGAAAGTTTACGCCGTATGCCATCTTTAAAGGGCAAAAACTCTTATAAGGGGTCAATAAATAATTTTGACATTGACTTATTTGTAGATCTTAGTTTGTTGAACATTTTTGCTGTTTACAGTTTGTCTTTATCTAAAATAATATACAAATATAAACAAAATTTCCTTAAAATTAACAATTCAGGGACAATAATCCAACAAAGGGTTGACCGATTCGTCTGATCATGACCTGATAAACATTTTTACTCTATGTCAGTTTTGCTCGTAATGCTTTAGTTTTTGAGATATAAGACAAAAAATGCAGTTTACCCCTATGTTCTATTTTTAGCCATGTCGGTTGGCAGGCAGGAACAACAGACACATTTTCTAACTAGATACCCTAATGATGCTTGTGGCGAAGTAGTTTCAGAGGAGAAGATTTTTGTAAAAAGTTACATCCGACGACGGACGCCAAGTGATGAGAATAGCTCACTTGACCCTTTGGGTCAGGTGAGCTAAAAAAACGTGGGGCTTTTTTTGTGCAGGTAAAAGAAAGAAAATAGGTGCAAGAAAGTGAACAGGAAATTTTTCATATGAAATTTTATTTAAGATAAATTAATGCTTGAAAAATTATTAAATTTTTTTTCCTGGAAAATATCTAATTATTAAATATCCACAATATTTTTTCTCAAAAATCTATCCTGGATAATATTTGTTCACGAAATATTTTCCAGGTACAGAAAATCTATATTGAAAAATTAAGAGAAGAGTTATTCATATCCTGTAGGATAAATTATCATGCGAATTGATTGTATTCGTCTTCTTCAATTTTGACGGATTGATAAAGAACAACTTAATAATCAGTTTTTAATTACAACAGTGAAAACAACTCAACTGCATTAATATTTACCTGTAATGTGGTGGAAACTATTTAATAATTAGATAATGTAAGATTTTATCATCCCTAACACCTACCTAACTTTTAATGAAAATTAAATACTGAAAACTATTGACATTCCTTCAGGAACCTATTTCAAATGGAAAGACAAATTATTATACTGAAAGTTTTTTTGGAATGAGATAAAATCATTCACATTGTTGAAAGAAAGAAAATATTTCATAAAGGAGGAATGGATTTAATAGTTAAATAATATCCAATAGAAACTATTTCACCCAGAAAGGTCTTACATATGCTCCCTAGAAGAGACATCTCAACTTTGACCCTTTTCTAGCAAATTCTACACAAAAAATTATTTATGTCACAATGTTAAATGAGTAGCACAATTAGCGGTACACATGTATCAGTAGAATTCAAAACAAAACAAAAAAAGAAATTTGTGTAGTCTTAAAAGTTGTCCCAAATAATTTCACTTTCATTTCTTACTATTGCACAAGGCCATAGTCGTTTTACTGTGAATAAAATCTTTCAGGTTTTCTAAAGATCTTACTTCAATGTGAAAGATATCAGTCGATCGTACTCCGGACAGTGTCAGTGACACAGTCTGTAATGCCAATGGCTCGAACAGGCAGGCAGTTCCAAGTTTGTATGAATGGCGTTAGATAAAAGTTGAAGACGAATTACAAGATGAAAAATTTACCTATTAGTTACTTAAATAACAACCAACTATTACAAAATATTAAAAATATTCAGATGTCTGCTAAAACATTTAAAATCCTAATTTTATGCTCTTCGGGGTACACCCCAACAAATCCGGAAATCGAGTGAATTCTGGGACAAGAAGGCGTTTTAGCACTTCCTGTTTATTTCAACAGCTGTCTGCTAGCTTACAACTGAGCAGAATGAATTGAAAATGCATATTTGTGGTAAATGGGAAAAATGTTTAAAGGTGTTATTTTCACGAATGCCAATATCCGTGAACTGGAGACTTATTCAAAGATGTTAAGAAAATCTTTCAATCATAAAAATAACACTAACACTAACAGTACTCATTCACAGGGGCTCGTTACAATTGACACAGTATGTCATCTGTGACTGATCCGGCCCCGATCTATATGTCATCTGTGACTGATCCGGCCCCGATCTATAATACCATAACATGTTATGGTATTATAGATCGGGGCCGGATCAGTCACAGATGACATACTGGGTCAATTGTAACGAGTCCCTGTGACTCATTATTGACTTTCTCTATTTTGCCATGTAAAATTCATTCTCGTTTAAATACAATTTCATTCAGTACTATTCACCGGTGAATAGCACAAATGCTATTCACCGACCAGTGAATAGCACTTTTCAGCAGCAATCTTCATTGGACAACGTCACAGTAATGGGTGTGTCAGGTTTGAATGAATAACAATTAACATCTGTAATCACTTTGGTGTAGTCCTGTTGTGCGTGATCTTAAAGAAAACACATTGGTATAATAAAACAGTTATTTAACAGTCATTTTGGGATATAGCCATTTTATTTGCCCCCTCGACATATTGACTATTACTCTTCCGCTAGTCTTGTTGGGAAAATTATAAGTCAGTGTCTCAGGACAAATAAAATGGCTATATGCCTCAATGGTTATGTAATTGTATACTACTGTCATTGCCAGTAAAGGTACAGGCTTTTGAAAACAAATAGGTTTTCCACTTGTTGTTTCAGGTTATAAGACAGATATTCATAGGTCACTGTTTTCAATGACAGGATTTTTTCAGAGTGACCCTACTGTCTGGACACCTTAGTTCATGATATGGATTTTTTGGGCATTTTTTTTTTAGTCTAAACGTTAGAATTATTACTAAGACAATCTTTTGTTGGTTAATTAACCTTATTGAGTCGTCCAAGAAAACATGAAAATTGTAAAGTTGTTTATAAATGTTATATGTTTTTATACCTCAAATGATTCTGAATGGGGTATTTCCAATATCATGAAGTTTGGGAGGAAGGCAACAAAATTTCAAATATTTGATTGATTTCCAGTATATGGTAGACATATTTTAAAATTTTCTAAGTACTTGCATTTATAAAAGATCAAATGGTTAATAATATAGTCTACAATGTATGCTAAGTTGCTAACATGTCAAATACAGATGTGCATATAGACAATCTGCAGTGAGGTGAGTTTTGTATGAGTGAATAACATGTATGTGTAAGCCATAATATCATCCGGGTTTAATTTCATCCGACGGCGAATATTTGATATGTTAAAGTTTCCGCCGGCAAAAATCAAATTATCATATTATTTCCGGGCTTATTAAAATTATTCCTTAGAGTGGAAGATTTTTAATGGACGTATCATTAGATTAATTCCGAGTACTTGTCAGTTATTGATCATGAGTGATGCATTCGGCAAAGGACGTTTTTTAATGGGCGTGTCGTGAAATTCATTCCGAGGGCATGTTAGTATCGATCATGACTGGTGCATTCCGAATAAATGCATTCGGAACCCGGAAAGTATTAAATGAATGGACATTATAACTATATTAAAAATCCGGATAAAATTAAATGGACAGGTAAGTTGTTTTTTACAGGTGAGTAATTTCATATACTATTTAAAAAATGGTTCTAACTATTATAATAATAATCAGTTAAAATTACTGGACAATGGAGGTAGACGAATACAATCGGATTATTACATATATAACGGATCATATATATCCTGATAATTTTCCCGAAAGTGATAAGCGAAAATTGAGAAATAGAGTTAAAGACTTTGATCTAAAAGACAATCATCTATATTACATTTCAAAAGACGAATCTAGGAGGCTTGTTGTTACTAAGGACAAGAAAACCAGCATTTTGAAACTTTGCCATGAGGAGAAAAATATTGAATTGTTATATTAAACTTGTACCAATTTAGTGTACGACACTTTTTTAACAGTAACAGTTTAATTGTTTTCTCCCTTTGTGGTATAGGGCCTAGTACCAATATCCGCAGTCGCTTATGTTGCGTTCATTTCCATAATTAAGCTGGATATTATTTTATGGTGTATTTTTCCTTACCTTCAAAAGCACAATTTTGCCACCCGGAAAGTATTTCATACATGAGGACAATATTCGATAGACAATAGTATCCTGTGGATAATATTACATATTAAATTTTTTCCGCCGGAAAATATTCCACACAGGACAAAATTTAATTTTACATATGTATGCATACGACTAATCCTTTTTCCATTAAAACAGTGTGGTGGTGGGAGGGGGGGGGGGAGCTCAGAATTTTTTTTCTGAGTGATTAGGGGAATAAAAAATTTAGCATACATTTCAACTTGGGTGATCAAAAATTTATACAGGAATCACTTTCAGAATGACAGCCCCTCCCCTTCCCAACCAGATAATGTTAATTCCCTAAGGTATTAAAATTTTGAAAATCCATTCCATGAACTGAGGTGTCCAGACAGTAGGTCAGTTTGTAAAAATGTCTTCAATTTAGATGCAAAAATGGTCAATAAGTTCCAATGCTAAGCAAGAGCATTACACCAACATAAGCAAATTAAAAACGCCACTGTAGATGGGTAAATATTTAGAATATGGCCTAATAAATCAAAATATGTATTATTTATCATAAATTCAGTAAATGATATGTAACATGAAATATGATTTATCCTATTTCTGAATAATACTGATTTTTTCCCCAGCTTCATCTTGTTATTGTCATCATTTAATTACCAGTGAATTAAATATTATAGTCAATCTCATAGGCCAGTATGCTAAGTGAAACATAATTACTAATTACAAATGTAAGATAATACATTTTCTTCATTGCCAGATCATATACACGTATCCAGTAACATAAATGTGTTTTTTTCTTCTAGATTGACAATGAAGGCCTTGTATGTAACTAGTTCCTTAAGCCAACCAAAGTATTTGCTGGATACAGATGTATGTATAAAATGTCATTGGTATTGCAAAGTAAACTGGAAAGAAAAAGACTAAAATGAAAGAAAATGGCATAATAATGAAATAAGAAATAGAATATATCTTTGATATCGAAAAAAAATAATAAAAATTTACCTGTGTGGGTACATTTGACTAATAAAAATACTTGTAGGTTGATCACCAGGATGCAGTCTTATTAACAGACTGTTCACTTTTGTAAATTTATACTACTTTTACAAACAGGAATTTTGATATGGAATTACAGTAGTTTTGAATTTTGATGGTGGTAAAATTTACACTATGAGTTTGATATCAAATAATTTGGCAGACAAAAACTTATATATATATATATATATAAAAAATATGATGGGTTCTGTTTTGTAGTTTTTTCCTTAATTCTAAACATCATTTCTGATGCTTTCAATGGCTACAATACAAACATAAGAATTGCTTTCCTGGATAATCATAATCCTATATATATGTATATATGTTCGGGACACAAAATTTGGTAAACCAATTATAATCAAACATTATAAACACAACTTTTCAAAAGAAAAGAAGTAATGAAAACAAATGCAGTATCTTAGTTTTTGCAGCAGATAATGTACATATATTAGTATATATAATGAGTAATTTGTTAAATTATTAATTTCTTTAAAAGCTTTTAAGTTCATGTTTTACATACATCTATGATTTTAGGTAGAAAAACCAACTCCTGATAAATATGAAATAGTTGTACAGATAAAGTCTTGTGCTTTGGTCTGCTCAAACTGTAAGGTATGTTACTTACATGTAAAAAAATTAGCAGAAGTATGAAATATTGATTCTGATGGTTGATTGATTTTAGCATCTAGGATACACAATCTAGTCATATGCATGAGGTTTGTTAACCATCTGTTCCCTTTGTCGATTTGAAGAAAAAAAAATAAAACTGAAAGTTTTGGTTTTTATCACTGCCGACCCTCTGAAATCGGCCATCCAAAAAATAAAAATAAATTAAAATCCTTTTTGCATCAAAATTTCATAAAAAATTATATTCCAATTCGTCTAAAAATAGATTATCCATCAATAAAATACTTGTAAACATGATCCAAAAATAAAATCTTTTTATAGCCATAAGTTGATGTCAGTTTCCGAAAGAAGTTTTATGAAACAAATTTCCTAATAGAATCCATGCGGCTTTTAAGTTCGTTTTGTATGAATATCTTGATTCCGTAAGATATCGAATCCACTCATTTTCTAAGTGAAAATGTATGTTGTCATAGTTGACGAGTCGGATGCCTTAAAAAGGGAACATGCGATTTAACAATTTGATATTGAAGTATCAACATGTAAAAGTACTATCGAAACATTAAAAATTGATAAAGTACATGCTGAATATTATAGTATATTTGATCTGACATGCATATTAATATAGAATACAGAGTGAAAACAGCAATTGTTGCAAAGTGATTAGTCCAAACAAATGGTAGAAAAAAGCTTAAGACAGCAAAATGAACAGTCAAAAAGTCTTAAACTGATCATTTGCAACCTTGTTATATTTGGCAATATAACCAAGATTGTTCAAAATCAGTTTTCATTGTACATGATTTTCCCTTTTTTTTTAAAAAAATTTTTTGACCGACCGACCGTATTTAAAAAAAATATCCATAAACCAGTTAATTAAAACTACATGGCCTTAATAAATTGACTAAACAGGAAATGGCTAGATATTTACCTTAAAGACATTGTTTTCAGGCCTTAGGAGAATTATTTAAGAAGAATCCTAGGGACAGATACATTGTTGGTCATGACGTAGCTGGACAAGTAGTGGAAGTTGGTGAAGGTGTATCAAATGTACAAGTTGGGGATTCAGTAGTAGGTAAGTATTATAAAGACAGATACATTGTTGGTCATGAAATTTCTGAACAAGTAGAAGTTGGTGAAGATGTATCAAATATACAAGTTGGTGATTCAGTTGTAGGTAAGTATGACAGAGACAGTACAAGTTGGTGATTCAGTCGTAGGTAAGTATCAGAGAGACAGCAGAAGTTGATGATTCAGTTATAGGTAAGTATGACAGAGACAGTACAAGTTGGTGATTCAGTTGTAGGTAAGTATCAGAGAGACAGTACAAGTTGGTGATTCAGTAGTAGGTAAGTATCAGAGAGACAGTACAAGTTGGTGATTCAGTTGTAGGTAAGTATGACAGAGACAGCACAAATTGGTGATTCAGTTGTAGGTAAGTATGACAGAGACAGCACAGGTTGGTGATTCAGTTGTAGGTAAGTATGACAGAGACAGCACAAATTGGTGATTCAGTTGTAGGTAAGTATGACAGAGACAGTACAAGTTGGTGATTCAGTTGTAGGTAAGTATCAGAGAGACAGCACAAGTTGGTGATTCAGTTGTAGGTAAGTATGACAGAGACAGTACAAGTTGGTGATTCAGTTGTAGGTAAGTATCACAGAGACAATACAAGTTGGTGATTCAGTTGTAGGTAAGTATCAGAGAGACAGCACAAATTGGTGATTCAGTTGTAGGTAAGTATGACAGAGACAGTACAAGTTGGTGATTCAGTTGTAGGTAAGTATCACAGAGACAGTACAAGTTGGTGATTCAGTTGTAGGTAAGTATCAGAGAGACAGCACAAGTTGGTGATTCAGTTGTAGGTAAGTATCACAGAGACAGTACAAGTTGGTGATTCAGTTGTGGGTAAGTATCAGAGAGACAGTACAAGTTGGTGATTCAGTTGTGGGTAAGTATCACAGAGACAGTACAAGTTGCTGATTCAGTAGTAGGTAAGTATCACAGAGACAGTACAAGTTGGTGATTCAGTTGTAGGTAAGTATCAGAGAGACAGTACAAGTTGGTGATTCAGTTGTAGGTAAGTATCAGAGAGACAATACAAGTTGCTGATTCAGTAGTAGGTAAGTATCAGAGAGACAGTACAAGTTGGTGATTCAGTTGTAGGTAAGTATCAGAGAGACAGTACAAGTTGGTGATTCAGTTGTAGGTAAGTATCAGAGAGACAGTACAAGTTGCTGATTCAGTAGTAGGTAAGTATCTGCGAGACAGTACAAGTTGGTAATTCAGTTGTAGGTAAGTATCAGAGAGACAGTACAAGTTGGTGATTCAGTTGTAGGTAAGTATCAGAGAGACAGTACAAGTTGGTGATTTAGTAGTAGGTAAGTATCAGAGAGACAGTACAAGTTGGTGATTCAGTTGTAGGTAAGTATCAGAGAGACAGTACAAGTTGGTGATTCAGTAGTAGGTAAGTATCAGAGAGACAGTACAAGTTGGTGATTCAGTTGTAGGTAAGTATCAGAGAGAAAGTTCAAGTTGGTGATTCAGTTGTAGGTAAGTATCATAGAGACAGTACAAGTTGGTGATTCAGTTGTAGGTAAGTATCATAGAGACAGTACAAGTTGCTGATTCAGTAGCAGGTAAGTATCATAGAGACAGACACATTGTTTGTCATGATATATTTGGCCAAATAGGAATGCATTTTCAGTTCAGTCAGTTTTATTTATTTGTATTAAAAAGTGTTTTTTTTAATGTATTTAAAATCATACTTAATATAGAGGGAAAATACCAAAACTTGTCCAGTAATGTATTTGGAATATAAACCCATATTATGATTGATATATTATTCATTCAGTTGTTTTAATATTAAAGACAGTGCACCAGCTACGATATAAGGGTAGGGAGGCATAATGTTAGAATAAGGGACACTTTAACAAATTTTCTGATCTGAAAAGGGCAAACATGATCATGGCAACTTTGAAGAAATATTATGTTGATTTATCTTATGCCATTTTAAAAGTTCTTTCAGTCTTTATTAACCCTTTAATGCATTTTTAATTCATTCAATATGTTATTTGTTTTAAAAAGTGTTTTGCTGTATATTATATTATACTTAATGCAGATGGCAGAGGGTGTATTTGAAGAATTGGCAGGGTGCTGCTCCCCTGTCTAACTTGAACACTAATATAATAATTTTCTTTTTTGTTTTTTTAGGTATTGTTCCAGTAGACAGTTACTATCCTGGCTGTGGAGAGTTTTGTTGTTTATCTGAATATGATGTTGGTAAGAGTAGATGGTAAATCTGTAATGACTTATTTTAATGGAGTCCTTGGTAGACAAGTGGTCTAGATAATTCTTAAGTTCTACAAATGATAATATCATTACTGATATTGTTAGCTCAGAATCTAACTTGTGCTGCAATTTGATCTTTATTGATAAGGATTTTGGTTTTTATGCTAAATCCTATGGTTCTCACTGGTAAATCCAGCCTTTTTTGCTAATAAAAATTTCAATTGCCCTGAAATAAACTTAACAAAATATACTGTAAAGAGATGTTTTGATATAAATGAAAACCAAATTAATTATGTTCAATGGAAAAAGCAAAATTTATTTCTACAAAAATGTTTGAATGAAGAAGAAATGGTTGATTAAAATTACAAGGAACTCATTAATTTTCAGTTAAAAAGCCAGAAAGATTAAGTTTTGAAGAGGCTGCAGTAGGGATAGGAGATTGTGTGAAAGCCTATACAGCATTGTTTTATCAAGCGAGGGTTTGTTCAGGAGACACTTTACTGGTTATAGATGGAGCCACTCCATTTGGTTATGTTGTTATTCAGCTGGCTTCACAGTGGGGAGCCAAGGTATCATGAAATATTCCTCTGAGAAAATTTAACATCAAAATCAAGTTGTTAGTATAGGTATACTCGTTTCATGTAAACCAAAACAAGCAATGATAATTATATATATTTCAGATTTTAAGTTTTTAACGATGTATTTCAACAAAACATTTGGGGAAAAGTTAAGCGATGTTCTTCTGAAAGGCAGCTGGCTTCACACGGTAATGAAGGAAATTCCAGTTTGTTGTCAATTTAGCTGTTCTTGTTTTGTTGGTAGTTATCACTGTATTACATGTATAAGCTTTCAATTATTTCAATTTTCTGGATCAATTCATAACTTGAAATTTTATTATTGGTATTATTGAACTATTCAGTAAACAGTTGAACCTGAGAAGTGTGACCCCTAATTCATATTTCAGGTTTTATTCAATTCTTTTAGGTAATAGCTACTGCCAGTGATCAAGAAGAATATGCATTTCTTGAAAAAATAAATCCACCAGTTGGTAAGATATATCTTATTTATAAATAAAATTGTCTCCCTTTATCATTGATGCGTGAACTTTGGACAATCACTTGTCATGAGGCTCTTTTTACATACTTGTAGGCCAAGAACAAAAATACCTATGTTTCTGCTTAAATGACCATTTTTATGTGCCTTCTCAAAACATTTTTTAGCACTATTAAAGTTAAAATGTCTTCACAAAAAAAAAACAGTTGAAATTTCTCAAAAAAAAGTCAAAATTATATACATTTCAACCAATAATTATAACAGAAACATTTTTTATATTAAACTGGGTTTACCATGGCTTGTTGGAGCACATTCAGAAAATTTGACAATATTTCAAAGCTTCGTGCTTGTCAATGTTTTAATGATTGAAGTCCCTGTTAGTATGTACATTTGTTATAGCAAGCAAAAAGGAAGTATTATTTACAATAATGTGGGAATATAATTTTACAGCCCAAATAATTGATATCGGCAGCAGAAGTAACATATTGGTTAGTAGTGTGATGGAAGAAACTGGTGGCATTGGTGTGGATATCGTTATTGATAACGGAGGTTAGTTGAATGTAGCACATTTACAAATTCTGGTTTGTAATAAAGAATGACAGATTTCATATCCTTTAGTTACTTTTTTTAAAGGGATTTTGCAGATGGGTAGGTCCAAACAGTGATGAACCACCCAGTGGTTTCGTGGTAACATTCTCGCCTTGAGTGAAGAAGGCCGTGGGTTCAATCCTCCGCTTAAACCAAAGACATTAAAATTGGTACTTGCTGCTGACTCAGTATAATGTGTCAGGGTGGGGTAATATTTCTCCTATTCTTGACGTGTTTAATCGGTGGGATAAAATACATAATATCTTTAACCACTTCCCGGTGATTAAACTTATACGAGGAATTTTCTGCCCTTTTTTCTACAGTTATTGGAACGACAAACTAGAGAAGTCCCGAAATGACGTCTATGTAAACAAACTACATAGCAACGACATTTTCTTAAGGTTTTTGTCGAAAATCATAGGAGAAACAGATTCTCCTTCAATTTATTCGTGAGTTATGGAATTTCTCCACCCTCAATAGCTTAATTTTATATTTTAACACGCTCGCTAAAAGGCTCGCATGTTGAAAATCGAAAATTTAACTATCTCGGGTGGAGAAATTCCATAACTAACTCGTACCTGAAGGAGAATCTATATGTCTTCCTGCAGACTCTTACTTACTTAGCCAGCACGTTAAAATTTTCCGCAAAGCAAAGCATGGTTCATATTTATATCATATAAACATGCTCTTGTCTTTACATGCATTGAATCACTGACATTGGATTAACAGTAATTCATCCATCCGTCCAACCAGTTATGAAGGAAAATCTGTTTTGCTGTCACTCATACGTCTTGCTCAATGAAAATCAGATGAAAAATAAAAAGGTAAACTGAAGAAAATGAAGAACCCTTTTGACCCATTTACTAAGATAGACAATTTAAGGCTTAATCCCAAAACTCAATCATGTTATAGAGAGCACATGGGTCATTTAGAAAAGTCTTTGATTAATGGGGGCAGCCATTATGCAATCCGATTTGAATTTTTTTGTTTAAGCAAATATATGGCCATATTGTGCTACATACATGTACTAAGGCAAGAAATGTTTCGTATGCCGGAAACAGAAGTAAGGGAAATAATTTGCTTCAAATTATAATTTTAGAGTCAGAATCATGATACCGGAAATGAGTTTCTGGAAAGGGCTATTGTTGTGCTCACATCATTGGCCACGCCAACACCATATTATGGAGAATGGAAACTTATTCTGCATGGTTGTCCCCAATTGTTATGGTTCTGGTACAGTTGTATTAAAGCTATTATCATCTCGGACATTATTTTCATTTTGTGTATAGTCAGGATGTTTACCCAGGAAGAAGATGTACAGGAGTTTGAAGTGAAAAGGAAATATCCAGTTCTTCACAAACATGATGTTATATCCTGTCTAGGGATGGCTGGAAAATGGATTACATCACAGTGTGATCTGCAGGTAATTTTCTTTTGGTAAAGCAGTGTCAAGTAATATTAGCAGAATATTGATTTTTACAGATTCTAGTTTTGGGCAGAAATCTGAGCATAGATAGTTTTACCTGGAGAATTTTTCACTGATTTGATTATCTTGCAGTGGTAACTTGTATGAAAATGCAATTGCCTGTCATTATAACATGTAGTGTTCCAGCTGAGATTTAAGGACAGAGGGGCACAATTTTGGGAAAAGGGACACTTTAGCTTGTTTTTGATGTGGAAAAAGGCACATTTTTTTTAAAATATCCTTAGAAGAAGCATTAAATGCCATTTCAATAGTGTCTTTAGTTAATGTCATTCATTAAATGTAGTTTAAAGTCATTCATTATTATTTATCTGATGTAAGAGGTGCATTTTACTGCACATTTTAGTTAATTTGATTTGAAGGGCAGAGGGGGCACTGAAGAAGGGGCAGGGTGCTGTGCCCCTCTATTTTATGCTAGCTGGGACACTGACATGTATTTCAACATTAATGAGACCATCCAAAGTACGAGGTGACAGGTAGTTTGAATTTTATCAGGAGTAAATTTAGTGCAACATATTATCTTTGGACCAACTGATAACTGTTACTTCAGTTTTGTCGTCATGTAGAAATATATGGGCATAAAATCAAAGTCACTTAACATGTATACTAAATTTATTTGTCGCCCGGTTAAGATTACCATTAATGGCTTGCTGTATTTACCAATTCCTGTTTACTAGCCACCCTATCGTTAACTTTTGGTTACTCACCTGTGCAACATTTAACTATGAGGCGGCATTACGTTGTTCAGTTGAACAGAAAATAGTAAACAGCATGTTCTGATAAAAAAAACTTTTATTGTAAATGCCTATCTCCACCAATAAAATTCAACTTTACCGTGCTGATCTATCAGTAACCATAAGTGAATATGAATAGATTGTGTTGAAGTCAATTCTGTATATATACTTGCATGGCTTTTTGAAAATTCACAGTCTATAAAATAAGTAAAAATAATTCTTGAAATTCATATTATAACTTTCAACATTATGTTAATAGTGCAATACAATAAACACAATGTATGAAGCTGACATGTAATTTATTTTAAGCTTGACCCACCAGACAGTCAGCAGTTATTTCTTCGTGGTGCTAGTGTCAGCTTTTTGTTTGAGAATGTTTGGACCTTATCATATGCCCAACATGGACGATACCAACGTATCCTTTGGTTACAATATTTGTACATTGTACTCTTATATTTAGTTGTAGATAAAAGAAAAATGTTTTTGATATTTCACTAACAAGTGTCAGTATCATTAAAATGTGAAATTATCAGTGACAATGCATTCCATTGACTTTTTTTTATTTTGAAGAAACACATGTTTATGTTTTGATTTTTCCTCTGGTGCAATCTGACACAAGAATTTAGCCTGAGGTTACAAATGTAATGTTTTTCCTTATAGTGCTACAGATATACTGCAGGATGTTATACACAAGTTAGAAAGAGGGTTAATACGGTAAGATAATTCTTGAATGTTAAGCTGGTTTCTCTTAAAAACAGAAATCTCAAACGAAAAATCTGCTAATTAATTTGGCAATGTTTGGTGATCGGGTGGCTCCAAACAGTAATGAAGGAAGATACAGTTTGTTGTCTCTCAGATACTGCTTCTTGTCTGTTTAAATGAAGTTTGTTGAATTACTAAAAGCCACCAGCAGAAAACTAAATAATTGGACTAAAGAATGAAACAAAAATTCAAAAATGGACATCGTAAGGGAGATAATGCAGTAAATGCAAAAATTATTCCCGTTAAAGATGTAAATTTAGAGCATAACTCTTCTAGAAATTTGAGTACCTAAATAAAAACCTCCGATTCATGCATTTTAGTGCACGATTAAATTATTACTATAGGATATTTTTGTATCTGAACTTCAAGGTTAGTTAAAGTTCTATTTATTACATAGAAAATTGGGAAGTTTCATGAGAAAATACCAAAAAATGTTGAAAATTTTTGTATTGTAGCAACATTGCTTCTGTTCATTAGTGAATTATCAGATTTTTTATCACTTGGATATCATGGTATTTCACTTTTCTGACAGTAATATTGTAAATTTATTATCCATTATAATACAATAATGCAATAATTTTAAATGCAGTTCCTGTAGATGATGTACATGTAATAGAATATTAATTAGTAGTCAAAATTAGAATGTCATTTTCAGTTGCTGTGAGGTTCTTCTTGTAAATTTTTTTTGCAAAACAAAATACACTCAGATAAACTTAACGGGTGTAAACAGTTTAACCAAAAACCTGGTAAGGTCAACTCGAATACAGTTTCAAAAATTATTACCTAAAAATTTCAAAACATCAATATTGAATATGAACCATATAACTGTAGTGAATATTTTACTCTTTTTTAGGACCAAGATAGCTAAATCAGTAACTTTAGAAGAGGCTGTGAATGTTTTAACAGAAGTGGATACTAGTAGAATAGGAAAAATTGTTGTCAATACATAACAGGACAGTTCATGATAGTGCAATAAATGATACGTAATGGAACATATATATGAAACAAATGTACAAAGAATCCCAATAAAGTAATTTTAATGTTGCAAACCAAGATACATGTATATGCCTGAGATAAACCATGTTCTGTAGGTTCTATATATATATATAAGGTTGACACTTTTTATTCCAATTTTGGCAACATTTTAATGGTTCACTGATGTTGTTATTATTCCTTTGACGTAACAGACTTGTGATTTATAGCTCTCTCTGTAATTTTATATGGTCAGAACCATTCTGTGTCAAACGTTGGTTATGGAATGTACATGTAAGCTTTGAACTCATCACTTCACCTTTACCTCATTTTCATGGTTATTTAAAAGTTTTGTGGTAAAACTCTTTATTCATAGTGACTACACATGCAGATATAACAATTCAATTGCTTTTGTAGTTTCAGAGAAAATTTTTTAAATTTCAACCAATCAGAGTGCATAAATGGCCCTGGCAGCCATGTTGAATTTTGGATCAGAACCAAAAACATATACCTTTTAGAGGACAATCCAATGAACAGTGTTAGCCAAGTTTGGTTTCAATTGGCCATGGGGTTATGGGGAAGAAGATATAAATCTGAAAAGTTAATGGACAATGGACACAAAGTGATGGCAATAGCTCACATGGCCTTTCAGGCCAGGTGAGCTAAAAACTGGCTGCTGCAAAATAGCCAAATGTGCTGAAAATGGTGTAAAACCCTCCACTAAACAAACAAACAAATTGTTGCCCCTTGGCAATAGTTTGTATCTCGGGGAAAATAAACTTACTATTCTCCTCATACCCAATAAATAAGTATATACAGTTTTATTTGATCAACTCTCAAATTTTATGGATATGTAATCATTTTTTAAGAATTTTCCTTTTGACATTTCTACCTAATAATACCTAATATCAGACTACTCTCCTGATACTGAAATTTTTTACTGATTCAATTTCTCTATTTCAGTACTTGTCAAAAACTTTTATCATTACTTCAATATTGGTCTCTCCAATCTCAACATAAATGTCTCAATTGATATTTTTGATCTCAAAAGATAACATACATGTATCTGGCATGAATAATAAAATCAGACTGCAAAAGATATATTTTATTGATTAATAAAATATGAGTACATCCTATCTGAAATTGTACATAGATAGAGGAGAAAGAGAATAAAAACACTAAATATTTCCTTTTTGACAAAACTTAAGTTTGAATATTCCATGGAACACTTGTGTCACCCACTCCCATCAATCTATGGTTAGGAAAATGTTGATATTAAGGTATCTGGACCATAAATGACCACGTGATTATTCACAAGTTCCCAGATGTTCCATACAACCAACTGAAATGACCTCGGTAATTATCGGCAAACTTCAGAAATGCCAATATAACTAACTTATTTTTACAGACCGCATATAAGCAACAAAATGTGTTTCAACTTTTAATAGTAAATTTATATACAAAACTCCTGCTTTAAATTTTTTGGTTCAGCCATTCACTGTCAAAAAGAGATACAATTTTCGATCATGATCTATTATGGTCAGGATACCTTAAGTGAATTTTATTGAATACAAGTCCTAATAATAACTTTTTTCCATTACAAAACATGATAAAATGGCCCAAACACAAAAATCAAGGTAAATCAAATGAACAGTTTATTATTACGAAAAAGATGTTATAACAATTTAGGTGCAAATCCTACGCATAGAGATGTATTACTATATCTATGACTATTGGACTTGTCTCTATCACAGTAAAGACCATTGTTCTGATATGGAAACCCAAAAATCATTCTGATAATAATCATATGGGAGATGCACAATGATGTAAGTTATTGAATATTAGTTTAATGGAAATTTATTCCTTGGTTTAGGAGAACTTGAAGATAAGACAAATTTGGATGACAATGATGACAACAATAATGTTGACACTGCTACACAATAGAAATATAAACATGTACATAATTGTGGATACTCAGAAACAAATTCCCACAATTTCAGATCACTTTTTTGCCCTGTATAAAAATCAATAATGGTTTGTTTGCTCCGTAAATGAACTTATAAAGCTACATGTATCACATCAATTTTATTTGTAAAATTCAAATAACAAATTTTATAGCAGTACTTTTCATGCTTCACTCCAATTTTTTATCGACATTTATTGGATTTCTATTTAAATCAAGTGGTTTATTTTTGCATACAAAAGATTCAAAGTGTCAGTACGTGTATATGTAACAAACATTGAATTTAGACAGACCTGAATTCTACAGTTTTCAGAACATCAAAAAGGAAAAGAAATAATTAACAAATAGTAGAGTAATTATATGAATATGAATTTTCTTGTATACAAATATTACAAATTCAACAAACCAGAAAATATGTGAGGTGTAAGTTTCAATATCAGAACTTCAACTTCACTACCATACTTCATAACATTTTCATTCCTCTATTCTGCCACATTTGTGCCCCCTCAAAAAACTTAAGTTATCTCAAATAGTGTATGTAATTATAGATATTTTCTAATTCAAATTCTACATTTTTTTTAAAATTTAAGTTCTTTTCCTTCCATTGCTGCCAAATTGGTCCAAATCTAGTTTCCAGTAGAAAAATTTAAGTTATTTGTGGCAGTAATCTTGGTTGAAAACCATCAGGTGAAATTCTAAATGATTTCTATCTAAGAACCACTGTGGCCAGACTATAGTAACTGAGTAAGCTGGGACCATTTACACTGGCAATGCATTTTTCTTTTTTGCAAGAGTAGCATCAAAGGACGACCATGAATGGTCCTGTGTTAAACCAAATTTGGCTCAGGCTCACAGAACAATCGATAAAATTATGTCACCAGACAACTTTACTTTGTAAAGAATTAGCGTAATTTACAGACATAACCAAAGGGATATAAGGGTCACCTTATCATTAGCAATTATAATAGTACAAGAAAAATAATTTTGTACAAAAATTCCTGAGAATCTTACTTAAAAACTATACATGTTAGTTTTTTTTTAATCTCTTACATATCATCTTTATATGAAAATATTATATGAGACCACACAGCCATTTTGTTTTACAGGTTTAATCAGGGACATTATCCTAATGCACTTAAAAATGCCATACACAGCACAAATTACAATTATATAACACAATACTATCTATTTGTTTGACTCTTTGATTCTGTTTTGCTTTCTCCAGATTTGTCTGTACTATCTATATTAGGAAACTTTAGTTTATGAAATTCTTCTTTCCTAATTGTCATATGTTTCACTATTTCATTGGGTTCTGTAAATAGGTGAGGTGAGACCTACAATGAAGCATGTGTAACAACTATTACATGTATTAAATACAATTAATGTATTCTATACAATTACCACAGAAAAATGTTTGACAAGCATCCCCAATCTACTAAACACAAAATGTATACTTTCAAATAAACAGTTGACGAAAATGTATATCTTGCCTACTTTCAGCAAAAGTGAAGTTCATACAAATTTGAGCCAAAAACCTTGCCTGAGGAGGCTGGGCCGAATACTTTCCATGGAAATGAGGATCAATCGATGCTTATCTAAATGCATACAAAATGTCAGTGTGTGATTTTAAATTATCATCATAGCTGGTTCCAGTAACACTGACAAAATTTCAACAAATCAAAGTCATTGTATTTCCTGAGTGGGGGGAAAGGGGGGGGGGGGGGGTGTGAGAGATATATAAAAGCTAATGCAACTGCAAATAAAGTGTACTGATAATATTTCAATTATACACTTTATAATGAAATATACATGTACTTTTGATTTTTTTTTAACAATTATCAACCTTGCTAAAAACAATACATATATATCTCACTTTATCATGGGTGAGACAAGTGCATAGGTATTCTGCAACTAAAATTTTATTTTGTACAACAAATAATCCATGCATGTCATGATAATTGATATAGAAATTATCTAGTTATTCTCCATATTTCCTTTCAAATGGATTTTTAATGACATGATCGACATGGCATGATTTATTTTTACTTAATTCCCAAAACAATCATTTCTGCCAATCAAATTCAGTCAAATTTCTATTATACATTATATTATATATGGCTAATAATGTTCATTTTGACAAAAATATTTTTTTCAAAACAGTATAACTGTCATGTTTTGTCACTGAATAAGCACTTTAAACGCTCTTACCTGTAAATCTTTAATTTGATCATCTCTGCATGTATATTCTCTTATAATATAATCTTTATCAGCCTAAAAACACAAATAAAAGTTCAAATTTAATATACACCTATACAAAAAAATATATCTAGAGATTGAACGCACATTAAGTCTGCTTATAATATATAATTATGGCCTTCATGAAAAGTTAATATCCAAAACTGTTAAATTGAGGAATAGGTTACTTCCTACAGCCAAAGGGGAAACAACCCATTCAAGCTTTTATGATTTTGGATATCAACTTTTCATGATGTGCGTTATTGTTTTATTATACTGTACAAATCACTGACTTCAATGTTTTGTTTCCGAACCGAGACAACACTATTGCTATTAGTGCAGAGATGACATCTTCAAAAGAAAACCACTCTTATGCAGAAGATGTCACTTTTCACATTAAGAAGTTGTTTAATTGGACGTGCATCTTGATACTGGGGTTATTTGGTCCGACACACATTTTTTCGCTGGTTGTAACCCTGTTACTTCCCTGTCATTGGTAAGTGACTTTAAAGAGTTGTTATTAACCAAATGCTGAGAAGAAAACAACAGGTAATTATGTTTATATCACAATGGCATGCTGATGTTTATATCACAATGACATGCTGATGTTTATATTACAATGACATAGGTAAAACCAATTGGTGAAATAATTTGTATTATATGGTATTACACATACTTCAGTCAGAAATCATGGTACATGTATTTCACCATTTTGAGTGTAATAACTAGCTGTGTCTTACCTCATGGTAAATTCTGGTATCATTTACTCTAATCAAAACTCCATCCACCCTCATAAAGAACCGCAACAATATAAAGAAACTTGTTGGCATAATTCTCTACAAAGATGATATAACTAATATTTTATAACTGTCAAAATATGGATTTTTTTCAAAATAAAGTAGACAATTAACCCTATATAAAAATATTGGTATGCACACAAAGTTCATCCAAATAAATGATGCAGATTAGAAGCATAACTTGAACCAAAAAGCCAAAAACCTCAGAATTTATACATTTCCTGCTAAAACTAAACAGTGTTTAAATAGCCTAAAATAGAATGGAGCTGCAACCTGAGCCTCTCTAAGTCCTTCCCTCTGCCTTCTTCTTTAAATATGAAATTAAATGCAATCAAAACCACTTTTTAATATAAATAAACAAAAATAAATTGAAAATGCTGACTAACTAGCAGAAATTAAAGGAAGTCTAATTAGATAACTGATTTGTTCTTTCTTAAAGTTTGCCCTTTTCAGACCTGAAAATGTGTCAAAGTGCACCTTATCTAAAACAATATATCTCTCTACTGTTTTATCTTGCTTAGGCATTTTTTACCTTGTATTTATTTTAAGACCAACACGTGTAGTAATGATATGAAATAAACTGTTGACACAGAGATGTGTCTCGCCTGTTGGCAGAAAAATTGAAAAACAATCTGATGGACAGCAACATTGCTAATAAATTGCAAGTCACTGGACCATGTCCTAGGCTGGGCATCAAACTGAAATGTACTGATAGTAATGCAACTTTATAGAAAATATCATTGATCTATCACTAGTAGTTCCTATCAAACTAACTTAAGCAGAAAAATTAACAATTGTTGACGCCGCCACCGCCGCCAGAAAAGCAACACCTATGTCTCACCTTCTGTGACTTTTGTTGCAGGCGAGAAAATAAACCACAAATTTTATAAGTAAAAATGTAGTGAGGAATCGCACAGATCCACTATACTAGAGGAGGAGCTGTCGGCAACATCACTGTTTATATAGGTGATTATTGACTGTCTTCAGTATATACTTAACTACTAAGACCTGAGTCATCACCATCTTATCTGTAAAGTTTGAAAAAATACATGTATCCCAGCGTGCATTCTAAAACCTGTCGCCAAAAAAATCCCCAAGGCATCATTCTTGTTCGCCATTTCACCCTCCACCTTTATTAAACATACATGATTGTTCTTTTATTCATTACTATTTGAAATGAGATGACCTGAAAGTATTATTGATGTTATAAAATTTTAATGACAGTTAACTTTAATCTGAAATGACCTTTATTTTGATGGTAATCTTATAAAACATCCATTGTTCCACATGTGTTTGTTGATGTTAAAACCGGAAGTGACTTCACAATCTTTGCAGATTGGAAATTTTACGATATAATGCTTTTGAACACCTTTCAAAGGTGTTAAGCAGAAAACTTAACAATTGTTGATGCCGCCTCCTCTGTTGGAAAAGCAACACCTATGTCTCGCCAAAAGTTGAAGGCAATAAACCATAAATTTTATAAGTAAAAATGTAGTGAGGAATCGCACAGATCCACTATACTAGAGGAGGAGCTGTCGGCAACATCACTGTTTATATAGGCGATTATTGACTGTCTTCAGTATATACTTAATAACTTAGACCCGAGTCATCACCATCTAATCTGTGAAGTTTAAAAAAAATACATGTATACCAGGGTGTGCGCTGGCATTCAAAAACTTGTCTGCAAAAAAATCGCCAAAGCATGATTTTTGTCGCCAGTTTCAAAATTTGTTCAACCATTTCACCCTCCCCCTTTTTTTAAACATACATGATTGTCCATTCATTCATTACTATTTGAAATAACATGACATGAAAAGTATTTTGATGTAATAAGGTTTTAATGATAATTAACTTTCATCTAAAATGACCTTTATTTTGATGGCAAGCCTAATAAAACATCGATTGTTCCACATGTGTTTATTGATGTTAAAACCGGAAGTGACATCCCAATCTTTGCAGATTGGAAATTTTATGATATAATGCTTCTAATTTTAAAAGTGTTAAAAAGCATGCATATTTATTTTCATGACTAATAAAACTAGAACTGTCCTGAGAAGAACTAATACCGCCCGCAGCAACCTGTCTGTTTTGAAGCCTACATTTTTTTTCAAAGTACTTGCCAAAACAGAAAATTCTGACAAAATGCACATCTCCATAATGTGATCTAACACTCAATAAAGTTTCAGGAGAATCATGCAAGTAATGTAGGAGGACTTGCAGACAACACATGGAACAAAATTTTGTTAAAAAATCCCATATCTTTTACATTTCTTTCCAAACAGAAATTCCTGACAATATGCACATCTCCATAGTGTGATCTAACACTGCAGAAAGTTTCATGAAAATCTGGCAAGAAATGTAGAAAGAGTTGGGGACAACATTATTTCGGACAGATAGAGACAGACAGATAGACAGACAGACAGACGGACAAACAGAAACCTATGTAACCCACCCCCCTCCCAAACTTCTTTTGCGGGTGGTATAATTACTTAATAAAAATTTTGATAATATAAATATTAACTTAGTGTATAAATTGAATTGTCCTCAGAGGGTGGTCAATCAATTGAGCAGTGAAGGGTAAAAGATCTGAGTTGCACATGCAAGTTTTTGATTATATGTTTACTGTTGAAACACCTGTTTGTTTACTAGCCTGATGTAAACTGTTCAGTTATCATTGATAATGAAACACGGCAGCCACCCTGCATATCCCCATGCCAGTGTTGTGTTAATCACAAAATTAAATTCTCTAAAGGAAGTTATACTCAAAAAAAAATAATTCCAACTTTGGTAAATTTCCTGAAAGAATTTTAGACCTTCATTTTTTGCAAATGTATCTAGCAACCATATATATTAATAAACATTAATATCACAAGAGTTAAGGTAACCATTCAATTTCCAAAAATGAAATTCCAACTTTGGTAAATTTCCTGAAAGACTTTAAGACCTTTATTTTTTGGTATAGATATGGTTGCTAGATACATTTTCAAAAAAATGAAGGTCTTAAGAGTTTTTGCAGGAAATTTACCAAAGTTGGATTTTTTTTTTTGAAATCAAAATATTCCATTTAACAGCTATTATTCTGCTAGTGTCTGATAGTATGGTTGATTGGTAATTTTCAAAAATAAATAAGTCTGAGACTCTACCAGAACCAGAAAATTTTTTCTGCCTCAAGGGCAAATTTCAAAATTCCGAAACCTTCAGCACAGACAACTTTTAATTTGCTAGTAATGCACCAATTTTTATGTTTCTATCGCTTAGAGTGTAAGAGGAGTTCTGTGACAATCGATTTTAGGATTTTTGAACTCTCTTGTTGGTATTCCCCCTGGGTTTCCAAAACATTCTCATGCCATTTTTGAATTTGCCATATGTAATACTAGTCATGGTTTCATTTTCAGCAATATAGTCCAAATAGTCTAGAAGATTTCACTATTTACTCGATATCACGAAATCTGTTTTTTGCTCATAATTATGCCCTAAAGGTAAATTCCAAAATTCTGAAACCTTCGGCACAATCTACATCTAATAATGATCAAAGTTTCAGTTTTCTATCTCTTATGGTTCCTGAGATAATCCTGGACATTATGTACCCACGTACGTACGCATGTACGGCGAACAGCAAAACAATATCCCCGCCACTTCACTAGCGCGGGGATAATTATATAAAACTTACAAATGATGTTTCTTAGTCATTATTTTAAAAATATTGAATGTTTTCACTTAAGTGCCAGATTTAAAAAAAAAAAGATTGAAAAATTATGTTGCCAGAAATATTGTCAATTATTAAATTCTGTCGCAAGATTGAATAAAAAATCGCATTTTGCGACATGGGCAAAGCTGAGCGCGGTCCCTGTATCCATTTGATTTGAGGGCTAACCATGTCTGTTCATGTTTACCTACAAACCAAAACTGAAAGAAGCCTTCATTATTTTCCATTTCACCAGAGAACTTTATTTTTCCACTTACAGTTTACATTGAAGCAATAATCATCTAACCTTCAATTAAAAGTAATAGCTGAGACAACCTTACATGAATGCTTACTATTTTTACATTTAACACAGATGTTCCATTGTCAGCTAATTCATCTTCAAATAATAACATATCTTCATAAAACATAATCTTTTCTCTCTTTTTCAACTTTTCCAGATCAATCCTTTCATCTGTTGGTTCTACCTACAAAATTAATTGTTTTATCTATATACTTTTTTTCTAATTTGGATTCCTCAATGTTTGTCACAATACATCTAGCCCAAAGTAATTTAAAATTTACAAATATTCTCCAACCCATTTCTGCACATACACCCAACCTCAATATTAATATTTCTGAAATTTCATATTTTGTTTTTTTACCGGTAGATGCAAACTTTTTTATCTTCATTATGGTTAATATCCCAGTAAAGAATAAGAAGAAAGGTCAACATTGACACACTAATCAATGAATGCCATCCAAACCAAACAGCAATAAATAAGATAAAAAATCCTTATCTGACCCAATTGTACCACAAATAATGTTGCTTTGTTATAAAGGTTTTCTAAAAAGCTTCATTTGATAATCAAATTGTTCAATCGCATGGTTTGCTGAAAATGACATGTTAGCACATGTTCTAATGTTTTAATTTACATAGCAAGTTAATGTGCTCGCTACCACCGGAAAAGTCACAGTAAGATATGGGAGTGAAAAAAATTCCTGCAAAAAATCATCTGTGTGATGTACTAAATTTATTTAGAATGGAGTTAGGCTTTTCATAAAAGTGTTGCTATATACAGCATATGCTGTTTACTATCCATATTTTTATCAAGATTTGGTTTCTCAACTGTGAAATATGTTTCTAAGAGACGGCATTACATTGTACAGCTTACTGGAAAATAGTAAACAGCAGGTGCTAATACAAGTATTTTATGGTAAACGCAGATCTCCACCAATAAAATTTAACTTCGGCACATGGGCTGACATTTTGCAGCTATTTGTTGCTCATTAATAATATCACTATAGAGACCTAATGGGTAACTTTTGTAAAAAGGAAAATCTATGAAGTTAAAGTGTTCAAGATTGTATTACCAATAGAATAAATCTCCAGAACAAGGACATATTTATACTTAATATTGAAAGCAGACTATATAGGTAACTCATTGCATCGTGCATACACCTAAAGAACTGATAAACAGGAACATACACAATACAGACTATATTTGTCACAAGCAATATCCCATAGTTTAAACCTTTAAATTATATTCTTCTGTACCAAACACTGTCCCTTTATAGTCTGTTGTGTAAGTCCAATCAAATGGTTTGATCACATCTTTGATATGTTCATAATCTGATCTGGAAAAAAAACCAAATTTTGAGATAAGAATAATTTTCTAACCCCCAAATATTTTTTTTTGCACTAAACTTGTATGTAGCTATACCAAAGCAACTTTTTTGTTATTTTGCATTAGAGCTTCATGAATCCATGAAGTCCTAGAGTTTTGAAAGATATATCCTAGTTTTGTCAGGAATTCTGTCAGTTCTACATAAACTTTTGTGGTAGTGAGGTTGTTGATGTTCTTTTCCACCAGATTTAATTTGCCTAACCCACTTGAATATTAATCATGGCAGTATAACATAAACATACCTTGCCTGTTGCCAAGCATCAGAAACGGCTACTTTCAACAAATCATTATGAGCATCCACTAACTTTAAGGCATCTAAGGCATTGAACTCTAGTCCGAACCCCATTTCATGTTCAAGACGTAGTAGATTATCGGCAAATACCATTTCTGGGACTTGTGGCAGCTCTAATTGGCCTTCAAATCTGAAATAGGATGCTTCAGAAAGTACATTTACTAAAAGAATCATAGTATTGAATTATATTTTACACATCAAATTCTACTTTCTTTATAATTAATGAAAGGTTGTCCCCGATCTCACTGACACAATGAGAAACACTGGTCAGTTATCTCCCTTGACCAAGTTACCCATGGGAGATAATAAAATAGCCTCCCTTTAGCCATAGGGAGACAATTTCAGTTATCTCCCTTTGTTACCTTAATTAAGGGAGATAACTGACCAAATATTCTCACTGAATTTTTGGCTGACTTGCAGTTTTTAACATCTAGAAAGGATTTTTTTATTTAAATGGGTACTGTCAGTATATATTCATAACAAGCATACATTTATAGGAAATCTATCTCTAAATGCAGGAAATGTATTTGTGACTATCATTTACTTACATAAAATTGACAATTACTAAATCTACAAATTATTGTGGACATAACATTAATGCTGAAATATAATACCATGGGATGGCACCCATTTCATGCAATGGGCTAAAGGGGGATTACTTTTCTTCATCATTCATTGCCAAATGAAAAACATAAAATTTTAATTACATAATTTATAATAATCTTATAAACATTTGTCAAAGAAAAAAAATCATTTCTCAGTTTTACCTCTCTCGATCTGGGCCTTCTGATTTCAGTATGTGAGACTTAATAGATGTACACCTCCATGGTCCAAACTGAAATTTCTCTGTTACCGACCGAGCCTTTGCAGCTGTACTGTCTCCACCCATCATTCTGTAATAAACAGCAGAGAATGATTTCTCTCTTTTTAATTGTAAATAAGCGAGCAACTCAAGGCCTATACTCTCAAGAAATTATGGAACCTCATCTGGATTGGAGAGTGCTCTGAAGCATTTTGCCATCTAAAAAAGTCTCATGGCCAGCACCACAATTAATTCTTGTGCAGACATTAAGTGGTTTCACTGTGACAATATGCAATTTAATCAACATCTTGGACTATTAGCCAAAATAAAATGAGCTAGAAAATAACTTCAAATTTGGCTTAATGAAAATAGGCAAATAAAGGTGTGATATTTTTCAGTATTTACCAGTAGAACTTTTTTACTATATACATGTACCAAAAAATAAAAGAAAACTTCTGCTTTACTCACTTTTGAGGTCACAACAGTTTTACATTATGATATGTACTATATCTAAATTTTTCATAACTTTAATCATTTTATTGATAAGTGAGCAAACCTCACTCTTCAAAGTAGAGGTGTCAAAAACTTAAGGAGAGCTGAAGTAGTTTTCGATAAAAAAAAATATCAACAACATGGTGGCCAGTGGCTACTGTGTGATAATACATAAAAAAAAAAGTACAGTACAGGCAACCCAATTCTGTGATTTTCCACAGTCCATGTGTGGACACCACGCATTTGTCATGCTAATTTTGTCCATGGAAGCTTCCGTGTTGTCCATGCAAATTGCGTGTTAGTCATAGATACAACAGCTCAGCTTTCCACAGGTTTCGTGGAATCCATGCCAACACAAGGTGTGTACATATAAATGGTACATGTGTGTACATATTTGATGAACTTATCGCTTTGAAAAAGTGTTTATCAACGTTTTTCATTTTATTAAATGAAATTATTATTCATTATTTATTACCTGTATTATTTATTTATTATATTATTTTAATAATATGCTTCAAAGTCTATATGCTCTTTTTTTCAGGAGAAATAAATATTTGTTTGTTTGTTTAATTTGTGTTTTACACCGGTTTCAGCACATTTAGCTATTTGCAGCGGCCAGTTTTTATTGGTGGAGGAAGCCGTAGTACCCAGGGAGAACCAATGACCTTTGGTAGGAAAATTGGCAATCCTTGTCAATTTAGATCGGATTTGAACACACCCCGCCACAGGTGAGATTCGAACGCACAACCCCAGTGTTGACAGGCTAGTGATCATTAGTAGTCATGACGAACTACCTAGACCATTCGACCACCGAGGTCCCCAAGAAATAAATAGTACGTTTATTTCAGGAACACGTGTTACGAATTTCTAAGTACCCTTCAGAGATATTTTTATTCAGCCCATAAAAATGTGCTATACTGTAAAAGCGTATACATAAACTTTTGTTACAAACTTTTTACAAAAATTTGAGTCGATGTGTTGCTAGGTTTTCAATGATTTCATAAAGTAAAATACCTAATTACAATGTACATGTAGTTAGGTTAACTTTGTTTTGTTTACATGGTATTATTATTTATATTTCTAAGAAATCAATATGTTACAAAGTTTATTTCGTGACTGTTTCTGCAGTACCATTTGGGGATATTTTGTTCAGCAATTTTAAATGTACTATACCACAAAAGCATATACGCATAAAAAAGAATAATTGAGACGTCGTGTTGCAAGGTTTTCACTGCTTTCATAAAAAATTCCATCACGTAAATTGTTTTTTTTTTCCGGCATTTTATTTTAGTCCCGATTTGAAATACAATTTTATGCATAAATATGGTTGATCTTGTGCTTACATACAGCTTTCTTGTTTATTAAATATAAAATGGTTTACATGTAATAAAGAATGTATTTAAACGACAGTTTGGTGTTGTATACTTCATTACTGTTACAATTACCCCAGGATCCTTATCTTCAATGTATTTTTTTTTGTTCGTGTGTACTTTGAGGTACATTCGAAGATTTATTAAAGAATTATAGGTAAAGATGCAGAGGTTATCCCACTTTAAACTAACATTTATCTAATAAATTAAAAGTACCGATAACATCCAGAAAGATATATTCCTAAGGCGATAACAAAAAGACCATTTAATATTTTATTTTCAAAAAAAAAAATTAAATTAGTGGAAATTTATTTTGAATTATAATTAAACTGATACTTACATGTAAAGTTATATATCGAACTCTATGTAATTTCAAGAACATAGATGCCCCTTCCAAAGGGTTTTGTAAGGGGGACGGGTACATACTTGTTTCATTTTGACGTGCACGGGACCTGCAACACGTGAAATCAAAACACCAAAAAGGCTGCACGAATAACCCTGTATAAACCTGCTTATATGGTAAACCTCCAGGATACATGTTAACTCCTAGGCCTTCCAGTCATGGATTAATGTTTTAAATTTATATACCCTGATACAAAATACTCTGATAAATAAAATATATTTTAAAACATATACAAATTGAACAATAGTGATTAGGATCAATAAATCAAAAGTTTGAACGTTCTGTAATGCATCTGTGTGTAAGAAAGATGAATTAAAACATAGGGTAGTTTTAAAAAGATCTGTTATCGATCGATGTGCATGGTATCCGCTCATTTTGCGTGGAGATCAGCTGCTTAGTGGGTATCCACGCTAAATTTGTGGAACATGGTACTAGTTCACCCATATCCACGCACACGCAAAATTCGTGGAAAATCACAGCATTTTGGACTTAAATCATTTCTGTTAACTAATATGAAACAGGTGCAACCTGGAAAGGAAACAAAGTTTTTATTGCTCTTGGTTTTTAGTGAAACTTTCTGAATGGCAGAAAAATGTTTTATTTTGCGATCGTCAAATTTTATTCTTTGTGGTTTTGTTCAGGCCACAATCAAAAACACCTTTGTTTTTCCTCGCATTCAGGAAAGACACGAAGGTCTATAAGTAAATATAGATTTGAAATGTAAAAAATAAAAATAAAAAGATGTTGACTCTTTGAAACCCAGAGCAAGACTGAGTCCGTACACAAAATATAAACAAAAAGAAGATTTATTTGACGTGCATCGTTCAGTAAACTTACTTCATATAAAATACATAGATAGCAAGTTAGATAGTAAAAATAAATAAAATAATATTTTTATTTTTTACATGCTCATGATCAAGACCACATTGGTCAAAATATTGGGTATTTTTAACTTTTTAGTTTGATTGTTTTTTTACGATTTTATATATTTTTTTTTCAACTTGTGTATTTTATACATTTAAGTTGTTTTATGCCCCTTTTGACAGCTCACCATTTCCATTTATTTTCCTTGTTATCTATTGTCGTATGAGCTGTTTCGCAACATACTTAAGTTTTTAACAGATTTTTACATGTTAATATGTCATGAGTCTTTATATTCTAGATAATAGTGGTTTATTTATTTATAGTGAATTTTTTTTTTGTCATGTAAATGCAGCTGTCTTCAATTTTCTGTCAATCAAATAACTTCTTCCCTCTTCAATGTTTTTTTTTTACTGTGTTACTTATTGTCCCTTAGGAGGCCAGTTAATTGGCTAATAAACATTATCTTATCTATCATTAATCCAAAAACAATGGTGCAGTATTTATGTATTTTTTGTGACTTGGAGGTTAGGGCCTTGCCAGCATGCTGTTTTCTGTGATGTTTGTCCTCCGTTCCATGAGACAAATATCAATGAAACAAAAAAATAGCCACTGGAATCAAAAGTATCTTTTAATTCAAATATACAAGTCTTATTTTACCTGTAAGCATTACATAATATGAAGCAGGTGTGACCTGGAAAGCAAAGTATTAAGTTTATCATTTTCAATGTTGTTACCTCACATGGCCCAATGACACGGTCCGAGTGGTCCTGGGCCAATTTGTATGGTTTCCGTGGCGGGAAAACTTGTCACTTGCGTCTGCATTTTTTTTTCTTATCAAATTTGATTCCAGATGGATTCTTTTGTATTTATTTTTAATTTCATGACACTGAATGTTAAAAAAGTTGAGGTAAGTCCATAAATAACTTAATTTGTTCAAAATAACCTCTATTCACATAATCACGTCGGAAGCAATGGTGGAACGAGATTTTCTGCATGGATGCCGCCATGTTTTTGACACTTTTAAGCCGGCATAGTAGTAGGAATAATTCGACAGACATCTCTACCTTAAAGGGAGAGCTTTGCTCGCCTATTAATATAAAAATTCCGTGCGAACGGACTTAGGGCGAATAGGCACCGGGGCGAACTGACTCAGGCGAACAAACCCGGATTCACATGACAGAGCTTGGTCTCGACATTTCGATGGCCATTGCCGGTATTGGCCAGTCATGCTAAAAACATAGGCTATGATTTATTCTAAAGACATAGATATGAGAAACATGCAAAAACATTCATTCTTTCTGAAAGTTACGCTCTTTGATAAATTCGTAACTGGTATCACACAAACAGTATTTTACCTTGAATTGAAACACTTCACGCTTTCATTTTGTCAACCAACTTTTTTCGTTGAGCCGTAAAACATTCGTGGATACAGTCGCAAATACACCGTCATTTATGCAACATATATGAAAGGTAATATCATTCTATTTCTTATACAATTTTTATCATAATATGAAAATGAAAGTTTAAGTGTATTTTTGTACTGGAATAATTTATAAATCAAAAGATTAAATTGCGACAACTTTTATCAAAATTTTGGGCAAAACGAATTTGCATCTCAAATGACTGTATTCACGCACTTGAATTTCTCGCAGAATTTCATGTTAAACAAGCTTTAATAACGTTAAATTCGCATGAAATTCGAGTTGGTTTTAGATTAATTATATACATGTGAATTTCATGTGAATAATATCATGATCAATTCACATGAATTGACTTACATGGTAATAGAACGTGACCGGAATTTAGCATGCAATATTGCTGTAAAAATCATTGGTGTGGAAAATAGACTTGTTTTTAATAAGTTTTCTATACAATAAAAGGGTTATTGCATGACCAGTGAGGAAGATTGTCCCCTGAAAAATAATAATTGCTGGGACGAATGTTTTTTGAAGGATGTATAGTATAGGCTGTAGTGCAATTTAATTGATAATGCCAGAGACATGTATATGGTTTTATATGTCTCTGATAATGCATAAACAAAATATTTTGTTTTTGTTTACCAGAATTTTCATGTGAATTTCACCTGGAAATCTTGCGAAGTAAATTATGTGAAACTGAGGTTCAAATTGACTTTTGATATATGTGAAATTGGCATCATTTACATGTGAATTTCACACGAGCAAAAGTTGCCTGTATAGATTCATGATATTTGTTTTCTTCTTTTATATCTATCTCTATACAATTTATTGATATTTTTATTAATTTGAAGTTTTAGCATTTTATAATTCGACCTTGAGATACAGAGAAAGTCTATGCTATAAAGTTTGAGCAGAAATACAACTTGAAATATATCTAATCCTGTTTCCATTAAGATATGCATTTGAAATTTAACCAGGTCAAACTCGTCGACCGTATTGAGAAATATCATCGACATAATTCTTATTGGCTTTTAACTTAAATGACTAGCAATGGATTCAGTGGCTTTAATATATATCAACTTGCATCATTAACAAAACTTGGATAACTTTATTTCGAATTTTCACAGGAATTTATGCTCTTGAAGACTGAAAGAAATAGAGACAGTAGGAAACGACAGCTATCCCAACACTCCGTTTGACATGTAGCATCATGCATGGTGTATCAAACATCACTTTCACAATCACATGTTTGACTACGAACCCCGGTCTTTGCAAATAAAAATTCCAAACCTTTATTGCACATGTACATACAGTGTGTGAAAATACTGTATAGAAATAAAATGCATTAAAGTAAAAAATGAAAGAGGAGCTTAAATTCTCAGTTTTCAAAATTTTACGTCCATGGGTCTTAAGTTTTGAAAATTCAAATTAGCCTTATTGAAATGTGTATCTACACACACTTTTTAACAATACGATATATATAGAAATAGAATGCATAAAGTGAAAAATTAAAGGAGTTCAGGCCAGAAGAAAAGTGTGACAGACCGGTGGGGGACGATAAAAATTAACATATCACCACGCTTTCTTCAAAAGTGCGGTGATAACAATGCATGGTTAGATTGAAATTTTTATCCACCCGCCAAAACTAGCAATCCAAAGTTTTCCATCTTTGAGATTTCCATACTCTATACTCTAAGTTTCGTCCTCTCTCAGAAATTACATACAATTTTATAGTTGCTTACCATTAACACTGCCCGGCAAAATTGTCACAATATAGTATTCTGTGTTCTTTTAACCTTGATGAATATGCACAAAAGTTATGCATAAATTGCACCAACTGTGCATTATATATACATATGTAACATCCAGATGAAGTCTTAAAAATGACAAAAGGTTATATAGGACTGCTGTTATTATAAACCAAAAGAAAACTGTCCGTTTCGAATTCGGCATCAATATACAATTATAACATCCATAAAAAATAAAGATTTATAACTTAGATTTATAGTTTTTTCCATATGCAACTATATTAGTCATAATTAAGTTATGTAACTCTGTTTAGACTTATTAACTGGTTACCCAATATCGTGACTGTACTGGTCCCGTTCATGCCAGGCATTTATCGTACTTCGATAACTATGTATTGATTATAGCACGTACTCCTCGTCTTCGCTTTAAAAAACTTTTTATTTGAAATATGTGGTAACATTTCTCATGGATTATAATTCCAATATATGAAATTGTGACAATAATTAATCATATGAAATTTATCACCAATTTATACAAACTGGCAAATGTACATTATTACACGTGATAAAGGGTTATGGTGCAAGTTTTTTTTTGAAGTTTTTAAGCCACAAGAAAAGTGAAATTCTTTTTTTTTTTTTTTGATAAAATTTATTTGAGTTTTATCTGAAGTAAATTTACATGTAAAGAAATTTGTTCTCCGCAATTAACACGCTGTGTGTTTCAGGTAATTATAACTAATTAACAATTTGACATGTATATTGTACTTGACTGTCCGGGTGTTTATTAATTAAGGAACATAGGTACATTGTATGTATTCAGGCAAACCGTTTGCTGACCAAAAACAGCGTGATTTCTTTTTTAACGCTATATTTTTTTTATAATTTATGCAGCATTTTAACAGGGATCATATAATACTTCATATACAGTTTCTGATTTTAATAAAGAGGTGTGTGTGTGTGTAAGGGGGGTCACAAAGAATGCAGAGATGAAATATAATTTCAAATGTCAGATAAGTAACATTTTAATTTAATTTAGATTAATAATTTATCTTTTTTGTATTTATATATTGTAAACACTTGACATATAATATAATTAATTCTATTTAGAAGCTGATTGGGATGGGCGCCATCTTGAATAATTTCACAACAATCGTAAAAAATGACACATTTCAAAATAGCTAATTTTCAAAACCAATTTGGAAAGGATATAATCAAAAATTAAACTATTGCAGTTACGATATTTCGAAAAGTTATGATTGTACTAATTAGCACATAGCACCAAAATGTTTCCATCAGTTTTGGTTAAATCACAATTTTAGGTTTAAAAACGACAAAGAAGCCAATTTATCGGAGTTAGATGATTTAACGGTATGGACTTAACGAGAAAATAAGACAAATTTTGAAAAGCATTTGGAAGGGATAATACCAATATTTAAACTTTTCCAAATAGCATAAATATATTTCTAAATAAACGAGAAAGTACTATATAGCACCATTTTTTTTTAGCACGAACTAAAAGTAGTTAATTTTATCGATTCCTGGGCCTGGCACCATAAAAGTTGAGAATATTCTTAAGTCTGAGAATTTTCCTAAATATGGGGATACTCGAATGTGATTGGCTGAGAATGGGAATTTGAGTAAAATTTTCTTTACTCAGCAAAAATAGTTCTTTATAGCGCCCAGGCCAGATCGCCCAAGTGCATTTCTATACAATTTACTTGGACATGGTGTGTGACGTCACCAAAGTCACGTGATGACTTCTATAGTATAATCGCACAAAAAAATAGTCAAATTTGGACTACCCTTAAAGAATAAGACTGGCACGATTAGGTACAGCCGATGATAAATCATGATGTATAGAACAGATCTAATACTCGTATGATATATGAGTGTGGGTTCGTGGTCTAGTGGTTAAGGTCGTTGGCTACGGCATTGAAGGCAATACGACGTTATCATGTAGAACGTCAATTATCGTCATCACTTTTCGAGAAAACGAACAGACACATACTCACCACTGTAGATATTTATATTATACATGTAATAGTGTTAAATAATTTAATAATTTAAAGTAAGAAGACAATTATATTCTGGCCTCAGTTTGACTATCTTATTCCAACCTTTGTTTTGTTAAGTAGTGCACACAGATGGGCGGCGAAAAGTGTAAAAAAAATCAACAGACTCCAATGCAAAACTAATGAACATCGATGTTAAAAGTACAGCTTAAAATTAAATCAATAGACTTTTAAGCTGTTCGTTTAACATCGATGTCCATTAGTTTTGCATTGGAGTCTTGATTTTCTTGAGTCATGTTGATTTTGTTTTAAGCTGTTAATTTTGTTTTGACGTCTTTTTTCCCCTTTCGCCGCCCATACACACACGGTTGATGATTTTCCTTTCAATAAATTGGTTGGTTACGCGAGGTTTCCCATTTGAACTGACTTCTGTGAAAATGCTGTGAACACCATCAGTTCCAATTTTTTTAAATGAGGATTTTATATGACTTAAACTTAGTCCGCTACAAGCTGCCCTTTTGCATAGCGCTTTCGAAAAAAAATCCATTATATGAAGAGTGTCGGAGAAACCGGTTATACGTCCTTTCAACATACCAATACTGTTAGACTGCTGCATTTGTGAAATTATGATTTTCGAATCGAAGTTTTTACAATTATATGCAATGAGAAGAGCATTTTGCGGAAGCCGGTTGATAATACTATTGAAAACAGCATCCCTTGGTTCAGTTGTAAGTTGTTGCCCTTTGCAGGTACATAATGTAATAAAGCCGAGTGCCCCTGATACATCCTAGTACCCCCCCCCCCCTCCCATACTGGAAAATCTGATATGCATATACACATATTCATTTTTTCCCTTATTGAAAATAAAGTTTACATGTGATGATATCGATGAACGAGATTTGAGCGGATTGATCCTACATTTTAGCAATTTGCCTATGATTTTTTTTTACCATTCGTGAAAAGTTTCAAGTTATGGAACAGAAATGATTTATGACGGGCAAACAAATGCATCTAGCGGGCAACACAGTTTAACTAAGATTGCAGACTTATTTTTTTTACTCCGTTTATTATTTTCCCCGCCTTTCGTGAAAGCGGGGGACTATAGAATTCGGCTTTCCGTCCGTCCTTCCGAAATTTGGTTTCCGGAGCATTACATCTGTCAGTCTGTTGAAATTAATGAAACTTATATAGATGAAGGCTTAAGGAATAAGGAAGACACCTATTGATTTTGAGGTCAGTAGATCAAAAATCAAGGTCACACGTACTTAATAGAACTATAGAATTTTTTAACTAAAATTTTTTTCTTTTTCCGGAGCATTATTTTGGTAGACTTCATGGATTTTAACGAAACTTTTACAGATAAAGGCTTAAGGGGTATGAGAGACATCTATTGATTTTTGAGTCAGTTGGTCAAAAGTCAAGGTCACACGTACTTAATAAACTAGAATTTTTTAACTTTAAAATTGGTTTCAAGAGAATAACTTCTGTTAACCTTCATGGATTTTAATGAAACTTATACAGTTGAAGGCTTTATAGGTAAGGAAGACACCTATTGATTTTGGGGTCAGTAGGTCAAAAGTCAAGGCCAAACTCAATTAACTGAAAATTGGTTTCCTCAGCATAAATTCTGTTACTTTTCATATGTTTTAATGAAAGTTATATGGGTTAAAGAAGACACTTATTGAATTTTGTTTTCTCTTGTTGTATATGATCGGCAATTAGTACAAATTTTTAATTTCTAGGTTGTTTGATCCCGAGCACCACTGACGATATAGTCGAATTGTTCTTATGATGTATCAAAATCGACACCGATCGTAATTGAATCTACGCATATAGTTTTTTCTATATCGAAGTTTTAACTATTTTGAATACTCTGCAGTAATAAAATACGAGATAATATTTCAATGCTTTTATTTGTGACTTTAAATATGCTTTTTTATGAATAAAATTCATTAAAAATTCATAGTTTTCTCATTATCTTGAATGATTAACGGTTTTACGTGTTATACCTGTTTATGTTTCAATAAATTAGCAACAAAATTTCGATTCATTTATATATAAGACAAAAACATATTTGGTATGGAAGTAACTAAGCAATATGAGCGAGTCGTGAGTGTTTTAAGTTCACCAGCGACGTTAAAGAGGATAACTCGTGATGTTACGTCTTTCGGTATATTACCTCTTATAAATTCGTTTCGTATGTTTAGTTTGAAACTTGTATAAACTTGTACTTTCAGAACAACAACAAAGTGTGATTTGTACAAGAAAAATGACGACTGATCAATAATAACAACAGCGGGGAATTATAATCATTTTATAATTTGACAAAGTCAGTCAAAAGGAAATTTGAGAACCACTGTATTGTTAGATCCTCCAAATTCCAGGAAAGGAAATGTACACATAAATAAAACAACCGAAAGTTATTTCAGCAGTTTGACAGTTCAACTTTCACAATTCTGACCAGTGGTATCTGCGTTATGGCGTTTCAGAATGGCATACTTAAAAGGAAATTTGACAGAGAAATAAATGTAAAGATCTCAGAAATTTTATGCTTAAAACCTTGATAATCACAGGAAGAAATATATTTTATCCTCAGTTTGCCACAGCAAGTTTCTTTACAAGTGTATATACAATCCCATTCACAAGTTTAACAACTGACTTAAAAAATATTTTACCTGTTTACAGTAATTAATGAATATGAAGAAGATATTTATTTCCCACCAAAAGGGCTCACAAGGAGCATAATACAATATATATCATTACTTTCGACATAATACACCAAAACAGTATACATAGTTACAAATAATACACATTAAGAAGCCACAGTTTTCAAATATATACAGCCATTTTGGGTAATTCTACCCATCATCCTATTCGGTGCATTAACATGAAAATGATTTGAATGTGCTGAATTACCCGACAACATAGTATAATATACTTGTAAGGGAAAAGATGAAAAAAATGCTTATAATTCCTCTGTCTCAGGCACACCTCTAGAGAGAGAGAGAGAAAAAAATCTAGTGAATAGATTATTCAGCAACTAGTCTAAGTATATTTAGCTTAACTGCACAAGGGCCCAATTAATATGTATTCATAACATACTTTTGCATGAATAAAATCCAAGTCAACTCGCCCCTCTTTGCAACAAAGTAGCATGTATGTTCAATATAACTTGCCTCATACGAGATTGGTCTACATATTGCAATTAAAAAATCACCTCCATCCGAGATTGGTCCATATTTTTGCAATTACAAACTTGCTTGAACAAGCGGTAAGAACGAAAAACTGAGGTTTGATAAATGGTGAGCAATTCCATGTTAATGCATTCACTGTATTATTGGTAATAATTTCGTTGACATATATCACATTGAATGATTTATTATGTACCGGTAATCTGAAAACAGAATAATTTATTACACCAGCTTGCCTGTTTATCATTTCTTAACTGGAGTTCAAAAGAGAAGTTAAAAGAAATAAACTTTGAAAATGGAGGTTATAATTTGGATTTTCAACGAAATATCACCTAGTTCTACTTATAATATATTTAGAATATTTCATAAAATAATGCATAACAATTGACGAGATATCAATGGGTAATTAATTAAGACTGTAATGCACTGAATTAGGGTGGTCTATTAGCAATCAGACTTTTTTCAGTGTATTGTTTCCTGAAGTAATAAAATTTTTATAAGAGTTAAACAGAGCAATAGAAGATTTCAACCTCTATGAAAAATTAATACTCATGACTGCAACCCTAGAAAGTTTAATATTACAAAGACACCACTTAAGAGGCCAAAAACATGTATAAATTAGATGGCAATGGTAACATCTTTCCAGATTCAAAGTTCTTGCTATTATTTCTTTGTATTTAAATTTACAGAATGTTAGCACACAGACTTTCGAAAGAAGTTTACAAGTAACACCTGAATTGATAGTAAGACTTGGGTTAGAGAGAGAACTAGAGGTGGGTTGTTTTGATGTCTAGTTTTGCTTTTTTGTAATGCCATATCAATGAAATATTTAGATAATTATGATTCATTTACAAAATGTAGATGTGAAGGGAATTTTATTTTATTTTTTTATATATTTAAAAAGACCTTGAAGTTGTTACCAGCTGAGTTGATAGTATTTTGATACTGTTTTGAAATTTATACTTTAATGTCTATAACAATGTTAATGTGTTTCGAAAACTAATGAGTATTTACCTCTTGCTTAGCTCTGTTCCTGGATGATTTTGGCTTATTATGAATCTACTCTTCATTATTTTGGGTCATCTGGTCATTGTTTTGGCTTTCAGCATTTGCAAATGACAACAAAAGAGAACTATAAAAACCTCGAATGAACAGAATGGTAAGGGGTTCCTGCTTTGTGTGTGGCACCTGTCATGGGGTTTAACAAAGTCAGTGGGGGTAAAAGTTTTAAATCAAACATAAATTACATATGTATTTTTGTATTTTAGGGCCACCATGGTTGTGTAAATTGTTTAGAATGGAATGAAAAAGGAACGTAAGTATATTTTGATTACAAAAGAAAGGTGTTGGCATTAAGTTTTATCCTTCTCAGGTCTATGCGTACATATGCAATATAATCATTTCTGTTTTAAATTTTAACACAATATTGAGAATCACTGAACACAAGTCAAGGTCAAATTTGACATGTTTCAAATTTGGTGTTCTTGAGTTATGCTCTTGATAATGCAGAAAACATCAAGATTTGATGTTTTCCCTATGCTTCAACGAGAACATCTTAAATTTTAGCATGTTTAGAAACACTACATGTATGCAAGGTCACTAATTCAGTATGTTTCACACTTGGCATTCCCAAATTATTCCTCTTGATACTGTTGAAAATAACCAAATTTGTGTTTGATATTTTTTTCTTGAAGTTGATTATCTAGTAATAATAATGAAACAAGTTAAGGTTTTTTTTTGTTTACTGACCCTAGGACTTTGTTAGGAGTGATGACATCCAAGTCCAATGGACATAGCTTTTTTCATTAAAAAAAATTCTGCAGATGATACTAAGAATTGTTTTTCCGATTTTTGAAAAAAAGTTATTTTTTCAGGATTCTTTCAATTTTTGGAAAGATATGTCCAGTTTCAAAATTAATCGTTATTGGAGTATGAAGTTAGTAAAATGAAATATTCCATGTATACTTCAGAGTCAATTGTTTTTGTGGATAAGAGTAAATTTGACAAGGAAAATTGCCATATAGAATATGCATTTCTTGTTCAGCTTCAAGGATGGAAAAGCGGAATATAAGCAATTCAAAGTAGCTAAAAGATTTAATGTTATTATTTTAGGTTGTTGGCTAGTGGATCTGATGACGTCCAAGTCATTATATGGGATCCCTTTCATCACAAAAGTCTTACAACTGTCAGGACTAGGCATGAAGGAAATATTTTCTCAGTCAAAGTAAGAGTTCTTAGTTGACGTATTTGTCAGGTATAGAATAAATAGACTATTCGAAACTTTTATACAATATTTATGTTTATGATTGTCTGGTATTTTATAACTTTTGGACGGTTAGGGAAATTTGATATCTCATCATGTACAGTGTGATATCAACTAGTGATATAAAAATTTGCCCATTTGATTTGTTAATCTGTAAAAAAATTCTTATATTTTGATTGGTCATCAAGTGAGACACACAATGGTGCCATATTTGAAAATCATCTTTGCAAAGCAAAATTTGATGTCACAGAGAAATGAACGTCAAGATGCATAACATAGACCGATCTAAGATTTTAAAAAAAATTTCATAAACCCCTACCCACCCCATATAGTTCCTATTAATAAAATGATTTAAGAACTGATTCGACCTATACACCATAATTATGGTAATTCTTTAAAGAATCGGTCATTCAACCTTTACACTTTACTGACCTATAGTCCAAAAATTATGGTAATAATAAACCTGCCAAAGGCTTGTTTATTATTATATCCAAATTAAATAACTCGAGTTGATATCAAGCGATACCCAATTCTCACTCACTGTGAAACCTATACTCATAAATTGAATGTTTATTTCATTAATCTGTTTCACCGAGATCTTGCCTACCAATTTTGAGATTAAAACAACATTCATCCTTGAAAAAACAAGACCAATTAGATGTCTAAACCTGCATCGCGTGCAAAAAGAGAAGGAATTTTAAGCATCCACTGTTCTCAGTTTGAATAAGACTTAAAGTTATCTACCATTGTAAGATTTATCTTCGAATTTAGTAGGTTATTCTATATTGATTTAATCAGCAAAAACATAGTATTATTTCTTTTTCAAATCACCCCAAAAGTGGAGGTGCACATCTACAATAAAATCAGAATAATGGTGCAAAATTTCATAAATGTCAGGTGAAAGGTGTTGGAGTTTTAGATTACACAAACTAGGAACCCTTCAAACCTGATGTGCCTTAAAATGACTAAGTTCAGCAAATGATTAATTTGACAGTTTTCCTCAAATCACTCCAAAAGTGGAGGTGCACATCTTCAATGTGTTCAAAATAAGTGAAAAAGTGTCAGGTTTATGTTGTCAGAGTTTCAGAGTTTTGGATTATAAAAACTAGGTACCCTATTCTGTGACAGTCAGACAGACAGAGTGGCCTGACTCGTAGACTTGCTCTTTCCTTTGGCGATGCAGTTAAAAAAAACATGCTGTATATCATAGTAAGTTACTTATATACATTGTATTGACTGATGTATGGTACACTGCCTTTTGCATTTTGACATGAAGTTAATTCACTAATGTGTAAGAGGCTTTCGCCGTGATATTGGCTGTAATATCGCCAACTCGGCGTTAAACAATATTTAATGTAAGAGGCTTCCCTTGATTGATATAGAAGTTATAGTTTGTAACCACCCTTTGTTAGCTGCCCTTAGTATTGGAGTACTCAAAAGCTCAGTTGGTAGAGAGGTGGACAACCAGGCTCAAACCCTGGTTGGTTCAGAAGGTAATTTTGGGAGACAAATCATGTTCTGCAGTTACAAATGTAATATATTTCTCAATATTCAGTATGAGGTAATGCTAATAAATACATAATGAATGTACATTATTCTAGCTGTGCCTGCCAGTTAGAAATGATGACTTCCATAAATTTATCCATCCCAGCGTAAGCTAGCCTTGACCTTTGTAAAATAAGTTACATGTAATTATAGATTTTAATTTTTTTGAAATCTGAATTATAAATTGATTAAATTTGTTTTATCTTTTAGTTTTTGCCCAACTCAAATGATTCCATATTAGTATCCGGTGCAGCTGATTGTAAAATCCATGTACATGATCTCAACTTAGGGGAGACAACTCATGACTTTGGTTGTCACAGTGGCAGAGTGAAACGATTGGCAGTTGCACCTAATGTACCATTTATGTTCTGGAGTGCTGCAGAAGATGGGGCTGTTATGTAAGTTAGTGAGAAATTAAAATGTTATTTTCTATGCAGTTCTGTGCAGTTCAATAAAATATTGTTTTTACCTAGTACAGCCATAGTAATGTTTTTCCATAAAAATCACTGCTCCAGACAACAGTTTCATAGATGATCTTCTGGTCAGTGAAGTCACAATGTTGAATGATGCAATTTGCACTGGTTGAAATCAGGTCAATCATAGCAATTTATTCATAAAAAGAAGTTTATCTATTCACCAATCTATGAATTTAAAAACTTCATTCACTTACTGCAAGAAACAAATGATTACAATCATGATCATATTGGAATGCAGAGTTTCATTTAAATAGATTTTCTACAAATAATTCTTATTCAACTTTCAATAGGCAACATGATTTACGCACACCAGAAACCAGTAAAACAAATCCAAAGAATGTCTTAATTAACTTGAACGCCCACATGGGAGGTAATGCAGAGGCTAAGTGTATAGCTGTAAATCCTTGCAGACCTGAACAGATCGCTGTCGGAGCAAATGATCCTTATATTAGACTGTATGATCGGAGAGTTTTATCCTGTAAATCTATGAAAATGCCAGAGGAGTCAAATGGAAGGTTGGTAGACAAAGATAAATTTTTGATTTTTTTCTAGTGTATGAAACTTAGATGGTTAAAGGCAGTTTCATGATCTGTTTTTTTTGGTTTTTTTTTTAAAACTTTTTGTCACTTTAAAGTTAAAAAAAGATTGTATTTATTTGTCTATTTTTATGCCAAAAAAAGAAAGAAGAATATTTGACATGACCTTTTTTTTTACTTCAGTGGATGTGTAAATTTATATGATTTGTTTGATATTTTAGGTCATTATGGGATGCTCCATCACAAGTTATTAACTACTCTCCAGAGGAATATGCAATTCCACAAGACTCTGCTCACTATTTCATAGCAGGTATTACAATAACAAATCGATAAAAGTCATGTCTGTAGGTGCTGAATATTTGTAAATTTATTAGTGATCAACATCCTTATATCTGGTTTGAGGCACTGTATAAATGTGTGTATTTATATACCCACAGAAGGTGGACAAAAATTAGTATTGAATCTTATTTTAATATTTTTGGTTAAGTGTTCAGACGTATATATTGTATATTTGTTCCCTGCCACAACGAGGAGCTGGGATATGTAAATGCTGATGTCTGTCCATCCGTCACACTTTGTAAGCACTGTCACATCCACATTTCTCAACAGCTTTTAATTTAAGTTATATCGAAAGTTTATATCAGCATTAATAAAAAAAGTTCAAAAAGTAGGACTGACAGATTGATTTTCTTAGAATTATTGCCCTTGAACAGTTAAAATATGGTAAAATTGTATTAGTACGCTCGCTCACGTCTACATTTCTTAATAGATCTTATATAAATTTATGCCAAAGGTTTAGAGTAGAAAGAATTCTCTCGGATTACTTCAGAAATCAGTGCTTTCCCTTTAAAAAGTAAAAATATGGGAAATTGATTTTGTAAGCATTCTAACATCTACTTTTTCTATTAGATCTTAATGCAATTTATGTCAAAGGTTTAGATTAGAATTCTCTCAGATGAGTTAGAAAATTAGTACTGAAGGATTATTTTCTAAGAGTTCTTCCCCTTGAAATAGTGAAAATATGGGAAATTAACTTTGTAAGCACTGTCATGTTTACATTTCTCGAAAGATTTTAATGAAATTTATGTCTAAGGTTAATATAAGCATTCTCTCAGACAACTTCCAAAATCCTCACCAACAGATTGATTTCTTAGAGTTGAAAAGAAAGACTTTTAAAGACTTTTAAACCTTTTCTCTACATATTTATACAGGTTTTTATGAAAGTAATCAATTATGAAATGGAAATTGCTTGAAACAACTGGATTTCAAATATTGCAATTCCACATTTGGTAAATATCCTGAAAGACTCTCAGACATTTTAATTTTTGGAATAGTACCCTGCAACCATATATTTTAAAATAAATCAAGTGTGAAACAGCAATTACTTGGAATTATTGAATTTCAAACACTGCAAAATTTCCATCTTTGGTAAATATCCTGGAATACTCTCAGACCTTTAAATTTTTGGAAAAGTACCTAGCCAACATATATTGAAATAAAAAACTGTAAAATTTCAATTCATATCCCAACTGATTTTAATAGAATTTAAATCAGCATTGTATAGTGTGAGTTTATTTCAGTAATTTTGTAACTTTCTGTCTTGTTGTTTATGTTATTGACCTATTATTGGTGGGGGGTAATTGGCTATTCTATAGCAGTCTAGTTTACAAACAAGATTTAGTTCCAAGAAAGCTGACATTTAAAGCAATATAGGGACAGAGCTATTTCTAATGGTGGAAGGTATTACTTTAAAAAAAAATCTTATTTAAAATTTACTGATTCATTCTAGTACAGAAATATAAAATATATTTATCATACCTCACCACGAACATGAATAAAAATAAATTTGAAGGGAAGATAAGTGACTTTAGATTTGCTACCATCAATAGAGGTAAATTAGAGCAGGGGTAGGGGGTATTATTTTTGTGATCTTGGTTACAGTACCTCTAGCTAACATAGTAAACATACAGGTCATATACATGTACATGTATTTATGGATTTTTTTTGGAGGGGGTTAATTGTAGGAAACTGGTTTGCCTGACCTCAAATTATTTTTCTAGATCAACATTCATGTTCTGTCTTTAATTGTTGTTTTGCCTTTTTCTTGGATAGGATAGAAATTACGGTACTATTTGATTAACCATATGATTTTAATTAATTTCATGCATATGACAAAGCCACGTGCATTATTTCTGTTTAACGTTTTATGTATGAATTTTCTATAGTAAAATTTTAAGCTTAATGCTAGTCTGTCAGTTAATTGTTCAAACAAATTATAGTTAATATTTTTTAATGTAATTGTCTATACCTGTTTCCTTTGTGGATAGTTCATGTATAAAGGTATTTTGATGACATTGAAATGTACATTTCTGTATTTCTAGGACATCTTCCACAGAAACAGAAAGATTATAAGAAACGTTATAGATCATTAGCATCGACTTATCTGACATTCAGTCCTGATGGAACAGAATTATTGGTCAATCTTGGTGGAGAACAGATCTACTTATTTGATGTCAACAGAGGAAGAAAAGCAGAGAAATTCGACATATCAATGGTTTTGTCTCAAAATGGAGTAGTAAAAGGTATAGTTTTTATATCTAAATTATTATTTTTTGGTAATTTTTCACTTTTTTCTTTTGAAGGTCATTTGATTTTGAATTTGAGAGATTCATTTCAAAAACTTGATAGCACAATCCTGTAATCAGCAAAGGGGTTATAGATAAAGAAGTGCCGTTAATTTGGCTGTTTCTATTTGTAGAACTTTATATACAAAATTTTGTCACACTCACTTTATTAACCCTGAAATCGACGTGTATATTATATATATTTATTTCATATATATTGATAGAGGCAGCTTGTAGTAATGGTTATAGTGTTCATAAAAATGGTACAACGAATGGTGTAGCTACTGGTGTACAGGCTGCTGCCGCTGCTGTGATGAAGGCTGAACTGGAGGTGGAAGCTAAATATAGATCTGCTAAAAGGTAAGATTTTGAACATAAATTTTGGTTGAGAACCTACATTTATATTGACAAAAATTAGATTTATTGTATAACAATGGATGAATGGATTATTGTTTATATTGTCCAGTGTCAATTATTATATACATATCAGGATGATTATAACAATGGTATATTTCCTATAGAATGTGACCAAAAGTTGGGAATGTCACTTTGAAATTAAATTATTTTTCATTTACTGTAAATATGGAAATTATTGCGATGTTTTTATTATTGCGAAAATTTTGATCAGTTGAGGATCGCAATATTAAAAACTCGCATTTTAATGCATAATGTCACGTCCTATTTATTCTAAATTTGTGTCCCTTTGTTTACATTTTCACGAATAAGTTTCTGGTCTTTGATAGCCGACATTCAGAGACAGGTTAATTGGTAGTTAATTAATTAAATAGTTGTTGTTTTGGCAGCAATTATATATATAATAATATTTTGAAATCTGATATTTTTAAAACCATTAATTTAAACGATTAATAAATCTTCCATCTCCATCTACAATTTTTAAACGATCTCTGATCGCAATAAATTTTTTTTACAGGGGTGCCGATCGCAATAATTAAACCTCGCAAATTTGCCTGGAGTAGAAGAATCGCAATAATAAGTGCACGCGAAAATTTCCGAATTTACAGTATAAGGTTATTGTTATATATTAAAAGGGTTATTGCATGAAAATTTATGAATATTGTCACAAATACGAGCAGTTTTGCAAAGACTTGATCATTCAGAACTGATAAATGGTGAGATTTATTTTATAATTAAAAGCAAGATTTTGTAAATCAGCCAAGAATTTAAAAAAGTTGAAAAATTCAAGGGGTAAGATATCAAAAGTTTATGGAAATTTTGAGAAGAAAAAGGCTAAGTATCACTTCCAAAGTGTGAGATATCACATGTACCAGTACACTTACTACTTTTCTGTTAAATTATGTATACGGAGAAATAGCACAGGTTGATTAATACTTGTGTTGCTTTCTGCAAAATCATAATGGATATGAAAAAATATGGTTGATGAGTTCTTAACACAAAATTGAAACCAGAATTTGACAAAAGTCCAAGAAAAGTAACAGATGTAAACTTTTACATCATCCAATCATCCAATGTACTAACAAACTTCAAACTTTATATGGAAGAACTTAAACAACACAGATCTTTTCTTTTCTATTCTTTATTTCTTTCTTACTGTTACTTGACTATCCAGCTGTTACATGTGACTAATTCAGAATGGGTATAGGTCATTTAAGGGTGAGATTGAGATGATTTTGGGTGAGATTTTTGATTACATCTAAATGAGCTTCTGTAACGACATTTTCCTGTTATTATTAACTGTTTTTTATTCATTATTATGAATATTGCTTACACACCAAAATATACAGTAGAAGTTCGATGGCTCGAACTCCAAGGGACAGTCGAAATCTGTTCGAGATATCGGTAGTTCGATTTATCGAAATTTGCCCAAGTACGAAAAATTGCCAGAACCATCAGTATACGAGTTGCTATATAGCTAATCAAAACCATGAAATATTTCTTATTTAAAATTTAACAGGTTAATCAATAGTCGACAGTTATCATGACATCTTTATTACATTGAACAGTAGATATTTATTAGCTTCATCTATTTGTATTAAATTTGTGATTTTTAGATGCATACCTGTATGTAACAGGCAACAAGATTGTCCAGTTAATTATCGAGTTCGAGTTGTCAATGGTAAAATACACTAATTTGTATTTGTTGGGCTAAAAATTTTTGTTCGGCTTTTCGAGAAATCGGTGTTTGAGAAACTGGGGTTTTTTCAACTTGAAAATAAAGGAAAGATTGACGGGACTTTCTAAACAGTTCGTGTCATCGATGGTGTTCGAGCGATCCGAGTTCGAGCTACCGAAGTTCGACTGTAAATAGAAATTGATTTATATAGATTTTGATTACAATTAATAATAGTCTAATCATCATTATTCTCAAGCTAAGCAGATTGTCTTTTTACCTGCGTCACCAACAGTGAAAGCAGGTCTAGTAACCTCTCGACTCTGTCTGTCTGTCACTCTTAAGGGTACATTCATTGTGTAATCTGAAACTCGGACTGTATTAAACCAATATTTTTCAAACTTTGCATAGTGTTTATATACATATTGAAGATGTGCACCTCCTATTTTGGACAAATTTGACAAATTTTTTCTATGAAATTTTGCATGTCGAACTTAGCCATTTTTCAGCAATACATGCTATGAAAGGGGCATACTTTGTGTAATCTGAAACTCAGACTGTATTGAACCAATATTTTTCAAACTTTCCATAGTGTTTATATACATATTGAAGATGTGCACCTCCTATTTGGGGCAAATTTGACAAATTTTTACTTTGAATTTTTGCATGTTGAACTTAGCCATTTTTCAGCAATACATGCTATGAATGGTGCAGACTTTGTGTAATCTGAAACTCGAACTGTATTGAACCAATATTTTTCAAACTTTGCATAGTGTTTATATACTTACTGAAGATGTGCACTTCGTATTTGTGGCAAAATTGACAAATTTTTACTATGAATTTTTGCATGTTGAACTTAGCCTGACAAACATATGATTGTGACACAGCTCCAGACGTGTAATTGGTCTTGTTTTTAAAGACTTTTTGGGAAGCTTAGTTGAAATTTTGATGTTCATTTTGTGTTGTTATAAATTTACAGTGCCATTGTTCTCATTGGTATGATGTTGTACAACCAAAGCTTGACTATATTAAATGTTATTTTATATAATCTTTCAGACAAAGGTCAGATGTGAAAGGCTTACCAGCTGCTATAGAGACTATAAAGAAGAAAGCAAACAGTTATTTTGAGAAGGAGCATTATTCTAAAGCTATCTACCTATATAACCAAGCTATAGCCAGAGCCTCTAATTCTTCTGTATTATATGGAAATAGGGCTGCTGCTTATATGAAAAGGAAATGGTAATGTATAGAGAGTAAAAAATTACAAATAGGAGATCAGAATAATTCATTGATAAAACATAAATAGGAAAAACATTAATAAATGAAAAGGAAGAGCTCAGTCGTTGTTTGAAAGGAAGCAGTTACTGGTAAAGCCAATTCAGTTTGGAATCAGGAACAGACATGAAGAAATTTCTTTGAGACAATATCAGTTTCTGTAATAAGAGAGATATAGAATGGCAATTTGTTTTCTCTACTGACTTTATCAGGCTTGTTATTGGATGAGTATTTGTCAGTATCAGAAAACAATTGCGATTATTCTTTTTATCGGTAATATTGAACAAAATTGTTCAGAACTGAAATTTTAAGATAAATAAATATACAATACATAGTTGTTGTCTGAAATATAAAATTTATTTGGGCAAACTTTAGCCCGCCTTTTTTTCTATGTTTAGCAGCAAGCCCAAATCAATTTTATATTTTCTGACAATGACTTTGTATTGCCTTAATCCTGCAATCCCACGTAAAATGACTTAAATTTATGTTTGACGTTGAAATCCAGCTGCCATGAACGCAGGAAATGCCACAATATAATCTGGTACATTTACTACCTTCCTCGCACTATTCATGTAAACAAGTACCAGTAGACTTTATAAGGTCATTGACCTAATAAAACTCAAGTTTATTCTACCCCTGTTATTAGACTGGAAAATGGCTTGATTGCACGATAAAAAGTAACCTTTACAGCAGACATAACATCATTGTAAGTTGTGCAGTTTCATGAATGACGTAATCACAATTCATTCATTAAATAATCACGTCTGAATACAGAAAAATGAAGTTGATGCTTAGCCACTTGACATCATCCTTGACACTGACCCTATAAATTTATTATCAGTGCCAGTTCATGATACTGACATTATCAGCCGGTTGGGATCAAAGGGAAATCACACAAAAAACAGAGAAACAACTCTATTGTTCAGCCGTGATGACATCTTGTATTGTTATAATATATTGTAGGTCTATTTTAATTTTTTTCTTTACATTCAGACTGAATTATAATTTAGTAAATCCATTGTTAGGATAACATCCCGATGTGAACTCCTCCTTAGCCAGTCATTGGTTGGAGTAGATGACACAAGTGTTTTATAGAACATTAAAAACCTTAATTTGAAGTTTCATTTGAACCTACATTTATAGCATACATGTATGCGTAGTTGTGTCAAATTTTATATGAACACTTTCAGGGATGGTGACCTGTATGCAGCATTAAGAGACTGTCATAATGCTTTACACTTAGACCCAAATCATTTGAAAGCTCACTTCCGATTGGCTAGATGTTTATATGAGTTGTCATGGCCACAGGAAGCATACGATTGTTTACAGCAGTTTAAAAACAAATTTCCGGACTATGCAAAGAGCAATGCTTGTGAGGCCTTGGATAAGGATATAAAAGCAGCCATATATTCTAAAACAGGTACATTGATAAACAGTTAACAGTTATGAGACCCAGGACATAAGTGTGAATTATGTAGATAATTTGAAATTGGGCAAAAGAAAAAAAATCTAAATTTATGAAGCTGTTTTGCCTACCCTAGCCATTTTTCAAAACATTTGGAAACTTCTGGAAAATTTGGTTGTTAAAAAAAATCACTGACCTACCTACCCCATTTTTGTCGAGCCTGCGACTTTAGTCGCAGAAAGCTCGACATACGGATTGTGATCCGGCGGCGGCGGCGTTAACTCATTTCTTAAAAGCTTTATATTTTAGAAGGTGGAAGACCTGGATGCTTTATACTTTGTATATAGATGCCTTATGTTACGAAGTTTCCGTCTGTCATATGTACATTGTCCTTGACCTCATTTTCATGGTTCAGTGACTACTTGAAAAAAAAAGTTAAGATTTTTTTTAATGTTAATTTCTCTCTTATTATTAGTAATAGGATAACTATATTTGGTATGTGCGTACCTTGCAAGGTCCTCATCCCCATCAGACAGTTTTCAATTGACCTTGACCCAAATTCACGGATCAGTGAACAAGGTTAAGTTTTGGTGGTCAAGTCCATATCTCAGATACTATAAGCAGTAGGTCTAGTATATTTGGTGTATGGAAGGATTGTAAGGTGTACATGTCCAACTGGCAGGTGTCATCTGACCTTGACCTCATTTTCATGGTTCAGTAGTTATAGTTAAGTTTTTGTGTTTTGGCCTGTTTTTCGAATACTGTATGCAATAGGTCTACTATATTTGGTGTATGGAAGGATTGTAAGGTGTACATGTCCAACTGGCAGGTGTCATCTGACCTTGACCTCATTTTCATGGTTCAGTGGTTATAGTTAAGTTTTTGTGTTTTGGCCTGTTTTTCGAATACTGTATGCAATAGGTCTACTATATTTGGTGTATGGAAGGATTGTAAGGTACACATGTCCAGCTGGCAGGTGTCATCTGACCTTGACCTCATTTTCATGGTTCAGTGGTTATAGTTAAGTTTTTGTGTTTTGGCCTGTTTTTCGAATACTGTATGCAATAGGTCTACTATATTTGGTGTATGGAAGGATTGTAAGGTGTACATGTCCACCTGGCAGGTGTCATCTGACCTTGACCTCATTTTCATGGTTCAATGGTTATCGTTAAGTTTTTGTGTTTTTGGCCTGTTTTTCGAATACTGTATGCAATAGGTCTACTATATTTGGTGTATGGAAGGATTGTAAGGTGTACATGTCCACCTGGCAGGTGTCATCTGACCTTGACCTCATTTTCATGGTTCAATGGTTATAGTTAAGTTTTTGTGTTTTGGCCTGTTTTTCGAATACTGTATGCAATAGGTCTACTATATTTGGTGTATGGAAGGATTGTAAGGCGTACATGTCCAACTGGCAGGTGTCATCTGACCCTGACCTCATTTTCATGGTTCAGTGGTTATAGTTAAGTTTTTGTGTTTTGGCCTGTTTTTCGAATACTGTATGCAATATGTCTGATAGTATTTACTTTCATTAGAAATACACGACAGGCGAGACATTTTTGTGTGTCCACTCTTGTTATATCTGATATAATAGGAAACGCACATTTTTTTGTTTGGCCTGACATTATTATATTTATTGAGATATTTAACAGAGAGTAACTTCTGTGAATTGTTTTTTTTTTTTATAGAAATAAATTATAATTAAATATTTATTACTGAGGCAAACATTTTTTTAAATTTAAAATTATTACGATTATTTTTTATAAAAGATGAAAAAGATCCCGAGACTACAAGAGACCCACATTCTCCTGTACAAAGGAAGTCATTCCCAATCTCAGAACAGGAAACATTGTGGCGTGAATCAGCATATGATCATGAAGCTAGATTTTGTGGGCATTGCAATACTACAACAGATATTAAAGAGGCCAACTTCTTTGGAAGGTAAAAGATAGAAAAATTAGGAAACTGAATATCAAAGAGACAAAAAAAGGGGGAAGGAGTGGATATAACATAAATAATATAGAAATTTTGGTCCATTTAACATAACACATTAATGTATAGAGAGAAATTTTACACCTTTAATAAGTTGTTTGTTGAAATTATGCTTGCATTATGTCTTTTACAATAGATGGTTAATGCTATTAAATCATAAGAAATCAAAAGTGTAGGTAGGGGTCATCCATTATTGTCAACATCTTTCAGTAGTTTACAAAATGCACGCAAGGGGGGGGGGGTTCAAATTCAACATTTTTAGGGTATGCTTTAAAAAATCAGTATAAGTGTTTCATGATGATGACCAAGTTTTGTGTAGTATAGAAGTTGAGACAAAGCCAACATATGGCAAATCACTTAAGCATGTCAGCATATGACCCGTTCTCTGTATTTGGTACATGCATTTTCAAGAGATGTAGATCCTCTTTATGGGTAAGGAGCTTTGCCTGTTCAACTACAACAGTGTTAAAAAATGTTGATGTATACTTTTTAAGGGGGATATGTGTTTCATAAAAGAATGCTTTGTATACTTGTGAAAAAGTTGACAATTATGGATGACCCCTTAATAGATAAAACTTTAAAGATAGTCTTGTGATATTTAAAACTCATAAGCAAATGCTTGCTCCAAAGTCTACAGAGAAAATGAACATAAAAATTTTAAAAAAGGTTGAAAAAACATGAGATTCTGTAATGCAACAAAAAAAAGAAGACAAGGACAGTCTGCACCGTTAGCCACTAGTCCGATGCCCCAGACTAGTAAAAATTGATTCGGACGTGAAATTTTCAAACTTTTATATAGGCATATAGGGACAAATGTTTATATTTAGTTTTCGAACTAGTAGATGAAAAAGTTTTTGGGGCAGACTGCAAGGGACAACCAATGGAAGTACAGGTTTGTTGCTTCAGAGACACATTAAAGAGGTGTAGGTGAAACCTCATTCTTCACCTGAGTATTGTCAGTAATATACATGTATTGTAGCACATTATATGGTTATTCTGTTTTTCAGCAATGGTCAGTATATTGTGGCAGGGTCAGATGATGGTTCATTTTTTATATGGGAGAAAAAGACAACAAACATTGTACGGGTATTAAAGGGAGACGACTCCATAGTAAACTGTTTACAACCTCATCCTAGTTCTTGTTTATTAGCAACAAGTGGAATTGATCCTGTCGTAAGATTGTGGAGTCCTTTAGCTGAGGTAAGTGTGTAGTATTGATCTCTCCAGTATTTTTTGTCTCACCTGCGACAAATAGTCACAGAGGCGAGATATAGGTATTACTTTCCGGCGGCGATGGCGAAGCTGGCAGTGACGATGATGGTGGCGTAAACCTTTTTAAGACTTAAATAACTTTGCACATATAATACCTCTATAGATAGTTCTTAGAGGGTACATGCCAGTCTGACACCTGGCTTGGGACCTTGACCTCAATTTCATGCTCGAGTGACTTTGTCACTTTTTTGTGGTTAAGTCCATTTCTCAGAAACTGTAATACCTAGACCCACCGTATTTGGTCAATAGATAGTTCTTGGTGGGTACCTGTCAGTCTGACACCTGCATTTTGACCTTGACCTCTATTTCATGCTTGAGTGACCTGCATCACATTTTCGTGGTCAAGTCCATTACTCAGAAACTAGAATACCTAGTCCCACCATATTTGGTCAATAGATAGTTCTTGGTGGGTACATGTCAGTCTGACACTTGGCTTGGGACCTTGAACTCAATTTCATGCTTCTGTGACTTTGTCACCTTTTCGTGGTTAAGTCCATTTCTCAGCAACTTTAATACCTAGACCCACCACATTTGGTCGGTAGATAGTTCTTAGTGGATACATGTCAGTATGACACCTGCCTTTTGATCTTGACCTCAATTTAAGACATTTTCCTTTGACTTGCAAAATGTCGGGTATCAGATAATCATTATTCTGTGTCCATGTGCATACTCATGCGAGACATATATATATATAGATAGATAGATAGATAGATTATAAGATGTAACATTTTACATTAAATTCATTATCATAGTATAAGCTTGAGAGGTGGTAGGCACGAGGGTTAATACTGGACAGAGGGCTGATAAGCAATATGCAAAGTGCTGTGTAATAATGTTACAAAATGTAACCATTTCAAATTTAACAATAATGAAAGCATGTCATAAAAAATTCATTAAAGCCTGCCCAGAATTAGTTCTTGAAAATTTGTCATTTATTCAAGTCATATTTTATTATAATGTATTTTATATATTAGTCTTTGATCTCATAGTTAAGATAGATGAATGTAGTAATCAGGGAGGATTTATTCTGAAAAAAAACATGTTGTTTTTCATTGAAGTGACATATTTTCATAGCAATGATAAAGAAATCCTTGTCTTATAGTAGTAAATTATTTTTCATGATATATCATTTAAATATTTCAGGATGGATCTAAAAATGAACGTGAAGTAGATAATTCTGACGATGCAGCATTAGCCAATCAAAAGAGAATGAATGCTGACCCCTTGGAGGTCATGTTGATGAACATGGGTTATCGAATTACCGGAGTATTTGATGTAGATGAGGAAGATGAACAGAGGGGTGACCAAGGGGTTCAGTGCCGACCAAGCTGAGTTTTGTTGAACATTAGATATTTAATTTAAAACAATTTATTAAGTTTTGAACTTGTTTTTGAACAGTTATTGTTACTGTGATGTTGTTGAATTGATTATGTTAAAATTGATTTAATTAATTTAGGACAGTATTGTATAAAGTAGGAGGGCTATGTTTGCATTGCTTTTGCTCCTCATTTTACCTTGGAAAAAGGAAGCAACATTTGTGTTTTTATTTTTCAAAATTTTTTTTGGTTGAAATTTAATAATGATAAAACTCATTATAAAGGAGTAGAGTCAATGAAAATCAGTATCTTCCAAAACTTTTGGTGAAGATTAAAACTATATGTCTTTTCTATTGTTCTCTCTTATGATTTTCAAACTGGTTTACTTTATTGCCTTGTTGTTTAATATAATTGGACATTGTTTTGGTCATAAAAATTGAACCAAATTTCAGAAATGTACAAAATGTTTTGGCAAAAATAATTGTCATCAACTAGAAGATAATTTTAACTATTTAATGTTATATCAGAATACATATTTGAGCAAAAGTTTTGTTTTTTTAATGTGTACTGATAATCAAATTTTTTAAATTGGTCTTAATTTCCTGGATAAAACTGGAGATTTTTATGAGTTGATGTTTTTTCTAAAGTGTTTTTTGTAGTCAAAATGTTCATTGAGCTCATATTGTTAAATTTGAACAAACAAGATCATTGTAGCCAATTAAATGAGCTTGTAATACTTTTCTGAAATATTTTGGGATGATTTGGGGGGTTTTTGATTTAACTCTATTGTAACTTATTTTTTTGTCATTTTCTTGTAATTTACTGAACTGAATACTGTAAACTTGGAAATTTTCGCTATATTTGCAGCATGAGATGAACTGCAAAAATAAAACCGCCATGAACAATTATTTCAATACTTTAACCCTTTTGATAATCTGGGAATTTCAAATTTAAAATAGTCTATAAGAACAAAGTTTAAATCATTCATAAAATTACCAAAAAAAAAAAAGAATATCGGAAAATTTCGCAATATACAGTATTCTTACATGTAGATATCCTACATATTTATCGTCAATACAAAATGAAAGATATAATTAATTGAAATTAACTCTTACTCATATTACAAAATCTTCATTGTCTCAAATTTAGACTTGATGCCCTACAGTTACTTCATTTTGCAGTTGAAGTTTAAGACTTTTAATTAATGGAAGATGCTGCTATGGTGAAATAATGATACAAATATGAACTGTGCCTTATTAGCCAAGAGTGCAAACTGGAGATTAATTTGGTAAACAAATGTCAATATCATCAGTTTAAGTCATAATGGCAACTAAATGAGCAATTGCAACCATTCTGGGTGATTGTATCTTCAGTTTTGAAACCACTTTAAACCATATTTATTATTGCAAATTTTAGACGCTCAAAGGTATTACAAGCTTAGTTATTGCAATTCCAATTCAGTTTATTTCATAAACACAGTGAACCAGAATTCAATACAAACTATCATTGCAACTGATGAGAAGGGTACCAGGACATGATATTATACTATTAATAAGCAGAATATAAAAAAAAATATTTGGTTAGTAAATAGGCCCATTGTAGGATAAATGAAAGTTTTATTTCCGAATATTTGAGCTATGTTGACTTTCAAGATATGCCTCATAGGTGTATAAAATGTGCAGAATTCAGATGTAAAGCCACAGTTTTCTTACAAGAAAACAGTTTTTGAATTGTATAGGACAGATAGTTTCATAAATAAAAATTCTATTCCGTTTTATTTCCCAAACTAAGAAAACTCAAATTAGATTCTAACTAACTATTCAGAGGATAAATATATATATATATATATACAATACATAGTCATTGTCGGAAAATATAAAATTTATTTGGGCGAGCTTTAGAAACATGAGAAAAGGCAAGCTTTAGTGAGCTTTAGTAAGATGATTTTATCATAATTCCATATACTGCTACTCATATGAAAATAATTATTTCAAATTGTTGGATTTAAAGAGACATTTTGCCATTTCTTTTTTAGTTCTATTTTCTGAAATAAATCCAAGGTTGAATTTAATAATTTACGCAAAGAATCTTTACTGATCATTCTAACAAAAGTTTATATTCAGTAGAATACTGTATCCAGGTCACTGCAAACTTTGTAAGAGCTCAGGGAAAGAACTAAACTGTTCCTAAAGTTTATATACCAAAACAAAATACAGTATTATAGCATTGTTAAGAAACCATTTAGACAAGGAAACGCAAACTGTTATTCCTGAGGTGGAACTCAGTTATTTAAACTCAGATCGCTCAAACACTTGGAACTTTTTAAAAATGTTACAATTAAATCTTATAACCACGAAATTTTATCTATTGAACACCACTGTAATGTATGGTCTTTTCTGCCCATCCTTTTGACCTGTCATAGAATTAAGTAAATCCAGATTAAATTAATCCCAGTTTGAATTAATCTTTTATCTTACATTTACCCGGGTTTATCTAGATTAACTTATGTATTGTGAATAATCCCTTGGATGTTCAAATGATAAAAATGCTACTTAATCATTCAGTGTGTGCCATATCAGTTTCATTGTTGGCTAATTACAAAATTAAAACATAAACATGTACAAAACATGCATAACAAAAACAATGCAATTGATAAATGTGGTATGTTCGAATATATGATGAGAGAAAAGTTTATAATGTACATATACTGTACAAACAGTATAATTATAATAAGGGATTACATGGCAAGTAGGGTAATTTTTCACTAAAGGTCTTAAGATTTACTATCAGGAGTAACTTGTATATATTGAAAGGATTTACGATCAGTCGTAACTTGTATATATTCAAAGTATTTACGATCAGACGTAACTTGTATATATTCAACGTATTTAAGATCAGTCGCAACTCTTATGACCTTTAGTGAAACAGTACCCTGAATTGTAGTAATTTTACTCTTTGTCATTCACCAGTGGTACAGAAAATTTCATGTAATGAAAGAGTAATTAGTCACTGAGTGAAATTTTGTTTAACTTGGCCTCAAATTTGAATTTATTATTATGTAACAACCAAAGAGTTTGTTTTCTGTATGTCGGTTATGACCACCCATTAAATGAAATCATCATTTATACATTTAAGCATAGATAATAATGCTTATAATATTTTTACGTCAATTTAATTTTTCAGTGTTCATTACAATAGAATAATGAGTAAATATACCAGTACAGTGTTTATCATAAACATATTTAAACAAAATTTCATTCTCTTTCATAATAAACAAAAGTGACATGTTTTCAATAAGTCTTTAAAATAAGAAAAAACTTCGCATCATTACTAAGTGTACTATTGCTTATCAGAATTTATCATAAACCTGAATTGGGGAGTCCCCATTTGTTGTATTTATGCCATGCTTGCATATAGTTTTGTAATTTAAAGCTTTGATAAAACTAAAGCTATAAATAAATGATTTACCTTGTTTAATTGTGTCTGATTATTTCATTGTTATACAGTCAGTGGATATAATTATTTGCCACCTCCCATTTTTCCCCTAGGTTTCAATATGAATTTGCAAATTTCCCAACCAATTTTCATGAAACTTTCACTGTCAGAATGTTAAAAACTTCATTGTTTATTTGTTTATGTACATTATATTTCCGATTCCTGGGTTAAGAGTGACAATGATTTAGTTACAAAGAAAATTGTGATGTCACATTTTCACTATATATTCAACCAATTTTTCGATGTCATAAAATTTTTATGTGATTATATCATTTCAGTTCTCAGGTCACAGAACACAAAGGACCATACCTTTGTTCTTGGCCGAGTCCTTTTCAAAATTCTTTTTCCCAGGGTCCCAAACTTAGGACCAATATGACTGCTATAACTATAAGTAGGATATTCAATAAATTAAGATACTTATATTCCTGGTATACAATGCACATTTCTGGAATAACCATCGTCAGGTACGCTCTTAACCAAAACTTTGGAAATATCTTTTAAAAATTATCTACTCTGAATCTGCATGGCTACTGACCACCAAAATTTATTGGAATGGTCCTTGTTGTTTTGAGGGTTACGACCATTTTTAGATAAAATGTTCTTCTAAAAGTATTCGTTCAAAGTTTGATTTCTGAATAGAGGTACTGTAAATTTTCATGGAGTCAGATTGATTCTCATAATCTCATATACCCTGGTATTGCAACAAGGACAGAAATAGCTGTCATCAAAGTTTGATCAATGTTCTTTTTGTTTTTGATAATTGAACTTCAAGAAACAAAATAAGTGAATCAAGGTCATATGATAATCTAGTTTCCTCTTGCATGATTATTACAGGGACTTTTTTTTAAACAAAAGTTAAAAGTGTTGGACAAGTGATCCATTCTTCCATATGACTGTTTTCAGTAGAGGTGTCCCACTTGAGATGACTATTACACATATGTTACCCACTGCTTCAGTCGCCAGTAATAGGCTTTGATATGTTCCACATCGGTCACCAAAATCTTTGATGTCATACACAATTATAATGGGAGATTACTTTTACTAATATATGAAATAAGGAATATTGCTAGAGACGTCTGCCATTTTTTGGAATGAACTTATAGTTTTTTGTCAAATATAAATGTGTAACTTTAAACCAAATTGTACAATCCCACACTAAAATCTCCTAAATTTTCTTAAAACTACCTTGCACACAACTCCAGAAATCCTACACTTTGACACTTTCATAATACTACAAGCTATTTACAGAGATTTTCAAGAAATTAGTAGATAGTCAGAGACCAAGTGAAATATTGTAACTCAACGAATTTATATAATGTTATGATATTAAATAATAATAAAAAAAATTATACATATAATCTACCAGTATTCAAAATAATTATAACCTCTTTGAAGAATGGATTAATTTTTCAAATTGCAATTCTTAATTGGCAGGATAGCATATATATAATTGATGAAATATTGCATTTTTTAAAAAGTAAAATCTGGTCCAAATGTTTTATTTTTATTTTATTACTATTTTATTCATTATTATTACTATTAAGTATATATATATATATAAGCTAGTTCAAAAAGAAACCAATTTCAAATAAGTTTTTTTTTTTTAAACAGCAACATATATTTTTACGCCTACATACACATAATGAAAAAAAACTAAACCAAACTAAGCCAAAAACTAACATACTTCACACAATAATACATCTACCAGTATTATTTTTTGTTAAAAAACTGAAGAGGGTATAAGTGAAAGGAGGTATATTTATCCTTTATTTATGAAAAACTCTGCAGTTCTATAACTTTATTTGGTTTTTTTAAAGTTCAAAGTATTGAATTAAAAAATGTAAAAACTTCTTTAAGACATAAAGTATTTTAGAATTTAATTTGAAAATTTACGTCCCCCTTCCTCATCATACAGTTTAACAATAGTGCACCCTTGTTGATCCTCAGGAAACTTCCATTCTTCTGAAGGGGTGATCAATGAGACAGAAAAGAATTAAATTCATTGAATTTCATAAAAATGTTCGGGATGTAAGTCAGACTTCCTTAGTTTGTATGACTTTAGTGTAATTTATTAAAACCTAGACACTTTATGTTATTAAAGATTACATAAGTATTGATATGAGCTACTTTACCCCTGCAGTAAAGGCAATGGGGAAAATGTCACATGATTTCAAAATGGTAGATAAGTATAACAATATACACGAGAGTAATACTTCCTGAAAACACTCCTAATTCAAGTCTTTGATTGATTTGTAATTAATGATATGTCAAGGGTCATTTGGTTGCAGTCATACGGTTTAAAAAGTTATTTTTAAATGGTTGTTTACGACCCAGTTGTATCTATCTTCTGATGTGTTACTTGCTGACTCTCACGTGTTCATTGACACAGGAATCGTGTTAAAAATAGACTTTAGAAATGGAAGACCCTTTAGGAACAAGGCCCACCGTTGTTCAGATTGAAGATCTGACTAGATGGAATTTAACAGCTTTATTAGAAAGCAGAGATGACAGTAGTAATGAAGAATATCACCCATTCCCTTGGAGAAATGACCTGAATGCCAAAATAATTTTATGGTATGTTTAGTGCAGGGTTATTTTGATTTATTACTAATGTATGGGAACAAAGTTAGGTGTAAATTTCAAATGGCACAATCATATTTTATGAATGGAATACATATATGCATGTGACCTTCATTTACTTTTGGTGTCCCAGTCCTGTAGATTTAGGGTTTTGGATTTGTTTAAGGGAAATTAGCTTACTGTCTGAACACCTCAGTTTGTAAAATGGATTTTTCAGAATTTGAATACCTTAATCAATGTGAATTGTCTAGTCACTTGTGTGAAAGATGCAAATAGGAGGGTGGTAAAGGGTTATTTTCGTGCAACGTTTTCGGCCTTTTTATTTCACGTGTTTTCGTGTTTTGACGTTTTATTTCTCGTTTTCTCGTGTCTGGTTCGATGTGCGTGCTTCGTGTTTCCCCTTATTTATTTTCCGTGTTTCGTGTCGGTACTCTTAATTTCTCGTGCTTGTCCCGCATTTGATTAAAAAGTAAACCGGGACTAATTCAAAGTCGGTCCTGAAATTGTCTTAAATTATGTATAAATGAACTGGTTCCCAGTAAATTAATTGCTCTCGTCATTAATAGCCTATAAGTACTTAAATAACAGTATCAATAAGTTGAAATGGAGGAAAATTCAAAACAGATTCATGAGATTGTCATTGTTGAATGCATTATTTACTTTTATAACAGTAGTGATAGTATGCTTGGTTTTCGGTCTAGAAGTGGAAGATGCATAAGGGTCTCCTCAAAATTTGATTGAATTTGATAATTATTGTTACCTTGAAGGACTTGTTAAACTAAACTTCCAATTGGCTCTGATCAAATTTTGTGCTGTTTTTTTTTTTTTTTTTTTTTGCTTAGTACATGGTCCCCTCATTCATATTTCGGCCAACTATGAGCACAAAATAATACCCCAAGATATACAATCAAATGCTTAGTGGTTTCTTCCGAATATGCGAAGCACGTACCATCGCGAGAATTTACGTTTATATGTGTTATAATACCTTCTGAAACTTGTGTAATCTAATAAAACGTTTTCCTTAATATTCATTTCTCGTGCTTCGTTTTTCCCGATTTTTATTTTCCGTGCTACGTTTTTGCTATTTTCATTTCACGTGTTTCCGTGTTCAGACCCCCCCCCCAAATAGCTAAGTCGTAACTGAAACAATTGAACTTACCTAATTTTGTTCAATCATGTCTTCCAGAGAAACTAAAAAATTCTGCCTATGGAATTTTCAATGTGAAAGGGACATAACTCTTCCTATAGTATTTTAAAAGTATTGCAACTCCGTAATGCATGAAATATGCACAAAGTGCATTAAAATATTTAAAATAACAATTGTACAAATTTTAGGATAGGTCTGGGTTAATAAATTCAAATTATTAATTTTTTAAAATTTTCAAGTGCATTATTTTTTCTATTGGAAATTCCCCACTTAGATTCATTTGTGAGGTATACAACCATAACCTTTAAAATCAACTTTACATTTAATATGTTTTCTTGGATGACTCAATTTAATCAACCAACAAAAGATAATTCATACGTTTAGACTTTCAAAATGCAAAAAATCCATTTTATGTACTGTGGTGTCCAGACAGTAGGGAAGATCTAAGGTTAGTGTGGGATACCCCTGAAAAAGGTCTAATTTCCTGGACAAAACATTTTAGCTTTAATAATGTGTGTTGTTATACCTTTAGATTTTTTCCCCTATATAAATTTGATTGAAATTATATAATCAACATTTTGACTTTTTTAAAACAATGCTCAGATCCTTGAAATCCCTGAACTGTTGACCGTGAACAGTTTTGAATTGTTGGACCATGTTGGAATTGTTGACTGCTTGCCTTATTTATGCATAAAAATTGTAAAATGGCGACTAACAGCAGGCTCAATGAAAGGAATTTAGAAATCAACTTTGTTTAATTTTTTAGTATAGATTTAAATTTATTCCTCGTGAGCTGATGCAAAATCGAAAGCTTAATTATACCGAACCTGGTTTTGTTGTTACTTTCTTAACCAAACTTCTGGGTTCAAAAAACCGATTTTTGTTGTAAATAATGTTCTTATAACATTTATTTTCATGTTTTGGATGAATATGTTTATTTGTTGAAAGGAATTATAGACTCGATGATGACTAGAACTTATTCAGTTCTGGAATAATTAAAAAAATTCCCGGCTTCACAACGATCGCGATTTGAAAATTTTGTAAGTAAAGAAAAGTTAGATTTTAAAAAGTTCATTTCTCCGGGAAATTAGAATCCAGTTGTTAAAACAGTCTTTAAACACGTTTCAGTAAAGCAGTAAAACTATAACAGAATAAAACATGTAAAAATCTAAAGGGTTTAAGGCATTGGAAATTATAAGGTACAAATGTATAATAAAACAGCTGTTGTCCTCTGACCTTGTATATTGTTTGTGTCAGTATTGGAAAAATATGGCTATTATTGCTGAAATATACATGTACTAGTATTATAATCATATTGTTTGTTTTGAAGGTGTGGAGATATAACTACACTTGAAGTACATGCAATAGTTCATTCTACAAATGAGAAACTGAATGATAAAAGTCCAGAGACTGAAGTAATTTACACAAAGGCTGGTCCAGAGTTGGTAGATGAAATTAAAAATAATGTTAGAAGTAAGTCAGAGCTTCCAATACAATGAGAGTATCAAAACACATAAACAGAAATAATACTCACAAGTTTACATTTATAATAAGGTTTGACTAAAAGGCATATGCATTTTGTGTTATGTATGAAAATAAAGGATATGGTGTATACACCTCGTCATAAAATAATTTATGATTGGTCATTGAGCATTTGCATGTAACATTAGAATGAAATGATGAAAAAAGAATATAACACTTTAAGAATAAATTATACAAAATTTCACAAATTTAGCTTTACTGTGTATCATTATCAATATCTCAAAAGAGACAAAAGTTTTATTATTATTAATCCCTTATGTTATTTTCAGTTCTCATTTGTGTTTTCCATCAAAACATTAAGGGCCACAAAACAATTACTTAGATTTAATCAATCAGTTCTCTTGGTCAGTCCAATGGGATTTTGTCCCATTAAGCTTTACACTATATCCTTACATTGTTATCTTTAAAGGGACCAAAAACACCATTTTTTTTACAGATTTACAAGTATCTATGAAAATTAGTGACATGTACATGTATGCCAGTTACATTGTACCTTCACAAAATTTAAAATTTTCTTCTCTTATATTTCTGACAGTATGTAAAACTGGAGAAGCAAAGTTGACAAAAGGTCACAAATTACTTGCCAGATATGTAATACACACTGTTGGACCTCGGTATAATGTTAAATATGTCACAGCTGCAGAAAGTGCCCTCTATACTTGTTACAGAAATGTCATGCAATTAGTAAGGTAGGTTAAATAACTGTGAATAAGTGGACATAGAATTATTTATACAGTCAGACCTATGTGTAAAGAACAACTTAGGGGCAAGAATAAAATTCACTGTAAACAGAAGTTTTTCAAGCTTTGTTCATGATATGGATACTTTCACAGTGCCCATTATTTGCAGTGATTTGTCACCAGAAGCATACAGGTTGTTTATTAATTGGTAATGACATGTCCAAAATCCGGTGCATGTTCTGTAAATAATACATTTGAAGAAAAAAACATTTATTCCATGGATTCATTCAGAGAGGAATGGTTGTAATAAATGATAAGGGTATGTATTCCAAAAAAACAATGGATACCATCAAAGATATAGAATGAAATAGTATGAGTTAGCTATAGTCAAATTGTGGGAAATCTCATTTTAGTGTACATTGTACATGCGTTACTTAACCTTTTATTAGTCTTTGACTATTTATACTTGTATATATACAATTTGGCTATTTATGTCTTGTATATATACAATTTGACTATTTATACTTGTATATATACAATTTGACTATTCATACTTGTATATATACAATTTGACTTTTATACATGTATATATACAATTTGACAATTTATACTTGTATAAATACAATTTGACTATTTATGTCTTGTATATATACAATTTGACTATTTATACTTTTATATATACAATTTGACTATTTATAATTGTATATATTCAGTTTGACTATTTATACTTTTATATACAATTTGACTATTCATACTTTTATATATACAATTTGACTGTTTATAATTGTATATATTCAGTTTGACTATTTATACTTTTATATACAATTTGACTATTCATACTTTTATATATATATATATACAAGATGACTATTTATACTTGTATAAATACAATATGACTATTTATGTCTTGTATATATACAATTTGACTACTTATACTTGTATATATACAATTTGACTACTTATACTTGTATATATACAATTTGACTATTTATACTTGTATATATACAATTTGACTACTTATACTTATATATATACAATTTGATTACTTATACTTGTATATATACAATTTGACTACTTATACTTGTATATATACAATTTGACTATTTATACTTGTATATATACAATTTGACTATTTATACTTGTATATATACAATTTGACTACTTATACTTATATATATACAATTTGATTACTAGTATTTAAAAAGCAGGATGCTTTCATTATTTTATTTAAATTTTCAGAGAAAATTCAATCAAATCAATTGCTCTGTATCCAGTACATTCAACAAGAAGAGGTTATCCTGTGAAGGAAGGAGCACATTTATCAATAAGTAAGTTTATTATAGATTGTTCTAAAGGAACAAATTTCGTAGTTATAATCAGTGAATTTTTAGTGTTAAAAGAGGTACTGACTTCAATAAAAACAAGAAAGTTCTTTGGTTTTTTTGAAGGTTAAAATCAATGTTCAGGTGGCAGATTATTAAAATATAAGAATTTGTCCTTAAAAACATTAAAATGGATTAATGAATATTTTTATTTAATACTGTATAATGGTAACATGTTTTGGATCTATTTTTAGGAACAATCAGAAGGTTTTTGGAAAAGTATGGCAATGACATAGAAACAGTGATATTTTGTTGTAATGAAGAATCAATAGTAAGTATAAAGATATAATATAAATACAGTCATGTACTGTTTGTAAATATTTTACATTCAAACTTCAAAGCAAAAAAAGGTAAATGTGCCCTATAAATCTTTTAAATTCTGGGAATCGTATTTCAAATATATACAAAGAAATATACATCACTTAAGGGATATGTTTGCATCATAATTTCCATATTTTATATTAATTTTTGGAACTAAAAAGATTGTGAAAGAAAATCAGTTTAAGAGTATATTAATCTTAAAGACAGTTTTTGGTGTCAGCCCTTATTGGATTTGACCCAAAAGCAAATCTGAATTGATTATATATGTTCTTTCTCAAAATGATGTCTGCCAATTAACTAAAAAATGAGAAATTTTTATTATCTTGATTTCTTCATTTATACATATTACATGTAATATAACTTCAAGCACAGCATTTTAAATTTTCTTCCACAAATGGCAAAATCTTCCCTAATAGACAACAAGATACCATCCTTCAATTTAATTTATTGGAATATAGGAAATTCATGATACATTAATACGTAATGGATGGTGTATATACTATATTGGAAGAAATAATATAACAGATTTCCTCTTCAATTGAGGTGTGCCTTTGTTGCCAGAAATTTGCATACAGATAGAGATAAGTTATAACTTTAATACTAGGCATTCCATGGTGTAGATATAATACATTGTATCTAGTTTAAAGTAACCAGCCCAGTTTTCCTATTGATCTCAAAAGAGGGTGCTAAAGTATTAAATTTTTATTTTTCAGGATGCATATCTGAAAATTTTACCTTTATATTTCCCTCGTAATGTAACAGAGGAACAGATATCTATATCAAAGTTACCATTAGATATAGGCAATGAAGATGGGGAACCAGTTATACCAGAAAGACAAATTAGAATTTTAGATAAACCTACACTGGCATCCCTTAGTAAGTTTAAATTTAAAACAGTTTTATATGCATCATTTTGACATTGTAATTCGTAATCAGAAATTTCCTTCATCAGTCAGTTTTTTATGAGAAAATTGATGCAAATGTAAAATGCCCTCTTACAATAAGATGGAATAATTCTTTACAAAAACATGTCATATTTATAACAAAATATAAAACCATTTTTACCAGAGAACATTGTATTTCATAACCATTTGAGTCACACAAACTCATGATAATATACTTATTCTAGGGAAAAATTCTTTAACAGAATTTGAAGAGACCATAGATTTAAATAAAGAATTTGCCACATCAACAGTTGTTGAAGTTGGACGGCATCCTTTTGCTCAGATGGAGGATAATCCAGATTCACACAGGAAAACAAGTATATATGGAAAAACATCTGATGAACAAAGACATTTAGATAATAGAAGGAGGTGATTAATATTAATAAGAATCACAATTATTTTGAGTCAAAATACTTTCGTTTTTTTTTATCATTAACTGCACAGAATTTTTTCTTGTTTGTTCACTATTTGTATCTTTGTTATTTGAAGAAGGTCAGCTAATTGGATATAACATTTTGAAAATTTATTAAACATAGTTGGTTTTAAAAAAAATAACTCCTACATGTATTTCTACAAGACTGAGAACCAAACCATAAATTAAGGCCATGTATTCTGAATCTGTGAGTATGCATTGTTGAATGATCAATGAAATACACTTAAATGCACTGAGGCTTAGCATTTGACCATACAATCAAAACAGGTGTTTGTATTGAACAAATAAAAATGTTTCGCTCGATTTCATTGGCCAAAAACATGAACACAACAATAATGGTATTGATTTGTTTTATCAATGAACTCACGTGACAACATAAGAATTTAATATACAACTAACCACTGTTACTATGAAATAAAAAAACGTCAAACATTGAAATATCCAGTATGCCTGTAAAATCCAATACCAGACTGGTTTATTTCTTGAGCTGCTTTGATTACTGCCATACCAATATTGATTATACTAACCGTGTTGTGCAGACAATATACACATTCCCGCTTTAGAATTTGTCGCCAGATGATATTTTTTTTATTTAATTATTTAAAAAGCTCTCATACTTGATTTCGGCAAATGGCTTAGAAACAGACATAATTAAACAATGAAAAAAGAAACAATACAAATAAAAAAAGCCCATTGATGTGATTAACTTTCTGTCGTGAGTAAAAATCTCTTCATACACAGTGTTGTTGGGTGGGGCTTGATAGTTTATTGATACATGTATTTTATTTGAGGTCGAATGGTTGAATTGTAAATTGAAAATGATCGTTCCATTTCTTATTCATCGCAAACAGTTTTGTCAAATTATTATGTCGTACATGCTTTCGCTAAGCCCGAGCACATATAAGTGTACAGTTTTTGATTATTTTCAGGTATGAAAGATATTTAAAACGAGCCAAAACAGAAGATTTAACAGACATTGCAGCTTTAAAATGTTTATATAGAACTGGTACAGATAAGTTTGGCAGACCAGTTGTAGCTTTTGTAGGCAAATTGTTTCCTGCTAATGCTGTAGATTTAGAAAAGGTTTGCACATATATACTGTATTGTTCTGTAAGACCATTTTGATTTCAGTAGATGTTAAAGATTGAAAATTTATTGTTATTAGGGATCTTTAACCATCGACAGTAATGAGACTATTTATTAATGTGATTCCCTGCATGTTGCAATAGAATATTAAAGACAAAAATTAAAACTCCTGTTATGATTGTTGTGTTCTTTACTCTGTTGCATTTTTCTTATTAATTTGTGAATTTTACTGTGGTGCTTTTTATTTATAGGCTTTCCTGTACCTTATAAGAGTAATGGAGCCAATTGTAGACAATGATTATGTTGTTGTTTACTTTCACACTCAGTCGACCGGGGAAAATCATCTCACAATGAATTATCTTAAAAGTGTATATGCAGTTTTAGATGAAAAGTGAGTTTTTTATGAACAGACAGATAAGATAGTGTCAATGTTTGTTTCCTCTGTTAGTGACTTTAATTGAACTGTTAGCAGCAGCAACAGTTTTTTTAATGGTAGGAGTTTTCTTCAGACCACATCAAGAAAATCACAAGTCTTTTCATTATCAATTTTCCAAAAAAAAAAGATAGATCTAGATTTATTGAAATTTGGTAAGTGTATCCCAGATTTCAAACATCTGAATTTATATGTTTGTTCTAATTTTATAATGAAGGACCCGCATCGGATGATGCGCAACCTTATAGTTTTCACTGTGTCTGTCAACAATTGTTGTTAGTGCTCTCAATTTTACATTTCTCAACAGATTTCAACTAAATTTATGTGGAAGGTGTATATGGGCAATACCTTGATCAAGTTCAAAAACAAGCTCTATCGGATAATTTTTGTTGGAGTTACTGCCCTTGACTTAGTTTTTCCCTTTCAACTTCTTGTTAGCGCTCTCAATTCTACATTTCTGAACGGATTTAACCAAAATTTATATGGAAGGTGTCTATGGGCAATACTTTTATCAAATTCAAAAACAATGGCTATCGAATAATTTTTGTGTGAGTTAATGCCCTTGACTTAGTCACTTGAAAAATTTTTTTCTGTTCTCTACTACATATATGCAGCGGGGCCTTTTGTGATGATCACATCACAGTATTCTAGTTGCACCTGTCAACATATTTATTAATTTACAGTCAAACCTTTCAATCCCATTTCAGAAAACTGGAAGTTAACTTTCATATAACTTTTTTTTTGCATGATTGATTAAAGTTCAAACAGATCATTTTTCTAGAAATTATCTAAAGTTTTAGTCATGAAAGTTTTGGTAAAATTTTATGTCTTGCATTATATGAACATGAACTTCAGTAAAATCAAATATTTTTTTTTCTAAAATTATTTGTATTTCAAATTATATTTGAAAGATTAAATTAGGCTATAGAATGTAGGAAATAAATTTTTGGTATATTTGTTGGCTGATTTTTTATCAACAGTTATAAAATGCCTTTAATTTTGATTTGCAGCTTGCTGAAATATAGGAATTATGTGATATTAATTATTATTTTTTAATATGTTTACATTTACTTTAATTCTTTACCTGTCGACATGATGTTGTCATATCATACTGTGCTTAGCAAAGCCCTTTATTAACTATTTTCAGGTATAAAAAGAATTTAAAAGCATTCTATGTAGTTCATCCTACATGGTGGTCAAAGGTTTGTGTTTTTTCTATTGTCCATTTCCATACATGTAGGTTCATTGTTTGATGTCTTACCTGTAAAATTAAAATGCTTTGAACTTAACTCTTTGATTTCATATTTATTTACTTTAGTTAAAATTTTCGAAAAAAAAAACAACAAAAAACAAAAAGAAAAATAATGCACACACACACACACACATTCACAAGAAACTAACCCATGTAAACCAACTACATGTAGAAGTACTATGGGCTTACTGTGAGCAAAGCACACAGATGTATTTTCACTGCTATGGCTACACTAATATAAAGGAATGTATAATTCAATGTTTGTTATGGGAAACCCAAAAAATCATTTTGATAAAAAAAAAAAAAAAAAAACCAAAATAGTATGTTCACAATGGCAATGTACGGTGAAGGTTCACTGAAAGTTTCACGGAAATCCATTCACTTGTTTCCGAGGAGTTGTGGTTGGGACATTTCAACCCCATATTATGAAGAAATGGCAAAGTCCATTTTTGTCTATAAAAAAACAAAAAAAAACATTCTCACCCAAAAAAAAAAATAGGTGGTGCACAATGCCACTTTATACTGAGGATTCTGTGAAAGTTTCATTGAAATCCATTCACTGGTGTACGAGGAGTTGCAGTAAATGGGTGCAGACGGACAGACAAATGGAATTCCCCATCACTATATACATGTATATAAAAAAAAAAATAATACAAAGAGCAAGTGAAATGTTATTTTATTTCTCTTTTTCGTCTTTACAGTCACTGGCGAGTAAAGAACTCGCACCTGAAAGCGCTTTCTAGCAATTCATACTAACGACACAAATTAAAAGTGTAAAAGTTAATGCATGATTTTTCTGCTATTGGAATACAATTGAATCATTATCTCTTGGAAAATGAGAGCATTAAATATAGTTTCAGGTAACAGCAATTTTGAGTTATCAGAAGTAAATATAGTCTTAAGTCCCCTTAATAGGATCAAAATATAACTTTGGGATATCAGAATTTTTTTTAATTAAGAGAGTTGGAGATAACAAGAGTTTATTGTACGAATAAATATATACCATTTTCTTTACAGCTTGCCACATGGTTTTTTACAACGTTCACTGCATCAGATCTTAAACATAAAATGTTCAATTTAAAAGGTGTTCAGTATCTATATGGTACGATATATCCTGACCAGTTAGATATACCATCTTTTGTTATCAATTATGATACTGAGGTAAGTTTGTTTACCAAATATTGGAATAAAATTCCAAAAATAGGTATGTCATGCATGTTGAAAGTAGGACAGCCTCATCTTGGATTTTTTGAATTCCATTTTAGGGGTGTTCCCTCATTAACATTTTCCACCGTTTCACCTTTTGTTCCTGTTGTATGGAATATTGATAATATCAAAATATTCATTATTGGATAAATTTTATGTTTGAAGAAAAAAAGAAGTAATATGGATAAAGAAATAGTTTCCCATTTCCCTTCAAAGAAGAATACTGAATAATTAATAAATTTTTTTATCCAAATTTATTGAATTTCATAACATTTTTAAATTTTATGATTTAAAGGCTAAATTATAATCTTGTAAAAGTGTAAAAATGAAATATTTTGACAATAAGATAACATCCTGTCACAACATATGTAATTGAACTGATAAATCATAACCTTTGGATGGTTAATCATTAAAACAAATTGAGGCGGTTTCAAAAAAATGTTATAGGTCGAAAATACATGAGAAGAATTTTCATAAATTAAAACATCGGTGATCAAAACAAGTAAAGAGCTGTCTGAGAAACAATTGAACTTTAATAAAAAAGAATTTTCATGAATTAAAATATCTGTTATCAAAACAAATAAAGAGCTGTCCCAGAAACAAATGAACTTTAATATTAAAATGCATTTTTTATTTTACTACACGATGCATAAAATTATGGATTGCTTGAATTAGATTTATGAAAGTAGCAAAAAAAAAAATGAAGTTGTCTGACACCTTGACGATCAGTTGTTGAACAACATTGAGTCTAAATCGCTTTTACAATTTACCCTACTAGTCTGATAAATATATAAACTTTGACATTATCACCATGCAAATATACATTTGTTGTACAGTATTATATTCCTTTACAGATTAACGGTTTTAGATATTATGTTCCACCACAAGAAGAAACAGGAGGACTGTGATAATTATTCGGTTAGGAAAATTTGTATCTGTGATAATTGACTATGTGGGGTAGATTTTGCATGGTAGATGCAAATTTGAAATGTATGGTATGTCACAAAATGGATTTATATTGGGATATACATGTCCCATGAAGACATATAATTCAACAAGTTGTAAAGAAACATGGGAGACAAAAAAAATTGGCTTTAAAGAGGTTCCGATTTTATTAACATATCTCCTATAAATAGAAAAATATCTGTAGGATATTGATTTATCAGTAAAATTGATTTTGTATCTACTGTTAATTCAGAAATTTTTGCATGTTTTTTTGTTGCAAATCTCCAACAGACAATATTATGAGATTAATTACTGTCTGTAAACCTAAGTCCTTGGAATGGATTTTTTTCAAAATTTGAGTACCTTGATCAATGTGAATTCTTAATCCCTTGGATGACAGATGGAATTAGCCAAGTCATAACTGAAACAATTGAACTTGACTGATTTTGTTCAATCGTGTCTTGAGAAACAAAAGCATTTTGGAATTTTCAATGGAAAAGGGAGATAAATTCTTGCTTTGAGATTTTATTAAATTAAGTATTACATCCCAGTACTGCATGAAATTGCTGAAAGTGCAATAACAAATTTTTTAAATAATGTTTTTACAAATTTTACAATAGGTCGGAGATAATCAGTTAAATTTTTTTTTTTTTTTCAAATTTTCAAGTACCGGTACATTTATTTTTGCTATTGAAAATTATCCTTTCAGAATCATTTTTGAGGTTTACATATATATAACCTTTATAAACAATTGTAAGTTTTTTTCTGTTTTCTTGGACAACTCAATGAAGTTATTTAACCAATAAATAATTGACTTATAATTCTAACATTTAGACTTTCAAAATGCCAAAAAGCCATTCCATGAACTGAGCTTTACAGACAGTAGTGCAGTTGATGTTTTTTATAACAAAATTTAACAACAGTATCAAAATGCAAGTTTTTATTACGGTACTACGATCTCTATCCTGTCACATTTTTAACAAAAACAAAAACATTGCATAAAGTTCTAAATTTACAGTATTTTAATACTCAGGTAAGAAGTATGCTAACTTATATTAGTGCTCTCTGCCAGTGCTGTCGATCATTTTGTAAATTACATGATTTTATTATGTTCATTTGTAATAATTTTCTGAGATCAGATTTTTATGAATATAATAATCCAGTTTTTTCACTTTAAAATTTGGAATGGAATTTTAAAATTTTTTTCAAGATTCCAATGCCTTATTTTTCATTGATTTTTTTTATCTTTTGTATTATTTGTGTAAGGGTAAAATGATAAATAATCTGTTTATTAAGGTAATTTTCCTGATTGAAACAAAAATTAGTGGTTGTACATAAAATATTGATTATAAAACAGAAAATTATTTGAATTAATTTGAAAAACAAATTCTTGTTTTAGATTTTAGATTAAAAGATTTGGTTGCAAGGACAATCAGACATGTATTTTTTTTAAATTGTCAACATTGACCTATCAGTATAACTGATGTGTTATTCTTTTAATTCTGTAGATTTCATATTTTATATCATTGGCCTTAACATGGTTACATTTCATTATTTAAGAATTGAATGCCTCGTTTGGTAGTTTCATGGTCATGTTAAAGGGTTTGCCAAGGCATATTTCGTATGAACAGGGGAAACCCTATGTAACTATTGAAAGAAGCAATAAATTTTTATAATTACATTTGACAGTAATTTTACATGTATTGGAATTATTTTTGTAGGGATCATCTCTAATGTAACAGCATATGTGTTGTCATGAACTTGCAGTTGATATCTTTCATCTAGAAATGAAAGATTCTTTATTTAAACCACATGATTCATTTCAGCTATTCGTATTTCCACGATTCAGTGAAGTGTAACTATTTTGGGATATCAAATACCATCTGTTGTTTTCCACATGTGTACTTGAATTTAATGTTTATATGTATAGGAAGATTGATTGCTCGTACATGTTTGTACTTATTCAGTTCAAATTTAATAAACAAATGATTGTAATTTATTAAAAGGTCAAATCAGATTCTCATTCATAGGTTACATATATAAATAAAAATATTGGATAGCTGGACAGCATTTTAACCAATTACTGAGAAATAAATTTATACTGTGTTTTAATGAAAATGTGCATCACAAAATATTTTCAGGGTATTGCATATCTTTACATGAAGTCTAGATTATAACAAGGCAATTAAAGAAAATAAAGATGTTTTAAAACCCACAAAATAAAATGAGTAAATTTTAGTGAATCTTAACAACACAAATTTGAGCATTTTAGATCCTTTTGCGTGAAGGTCGTACTTTTTGAAATTCCAGCATAACGAAGCAGCACTTCATATTAGAATGTGTTTTCGATGGCATGCTGGTGAAGAATAAAATGAATATCAAAAACAAGACCAAGTTTTATGGTTTCTGATTAGCAAAATACACTTAGGTTTTTATATACCTATGTGCATTTACCCTTTAAATGATTTCTGATCCAGTTTTCTATGTAAATAGTATAAATTTGATGTAAAAACAAACATGCTGGTCAATTGGAAGAACCTTAACAAATTCTAGAAAAAAAATTTAATTTCTCTTATCTGATTTTTTTGCTAAGTCATTTTCATATGACACAGACAGCTGATAATTTAGTCAAATGACTTGAACTTTTGTACTTTAGATATGTTACAATTGAGAAATAATTCATGGTGGCTTCAAAATATCCTGATTTTACCACGGGTAGGCCATTTATGCCAAATATTTTGCCAGTGGTAAAATATAGGCATAATTGGCCTACCCGTGTTAAAACGCTGCAACATAGGTATTCAGACACGAAAACACCATTACACAACACATGACAGTGTTAAAGCTTGTGGGAAACTTTACTATGACATTGCCAAACAATCAGTCTGGCGTCTGTGACGTTGAAACCAATATATCCATGTTTTAGCCTGGATGTAGACTGAAAGCGTTTGAAGCAGGTCATATAAGAATTGTTATTGTTAATGTAATTTTGTCACAAAACAGAACACCTTGTCTTAACTGAAAATTTATTCTATTTACCTGTGCATGAATGATTGATTTATTCTTGGTACTAGTTGAAAACTTACAACAGAAAATGATGCCAGAACACAGTATTGCTGAAAAAGGAAGGCTGCTCTGTAATGATTAGATGAAGAACATCATTAAAAGCTCTATTTTGTGTCGAGAACTTATCCACCATATCCTTGTTTAAAATTATTGAACAGCAAGGTCTTTATTTGACAGGATATTTTGTACAGATTATTATAAATTCCATAAAAAATAACCTTTATTACTTATAATACCAAAGTAATGCACAAATATGACGTTTTCTATTTGAAATTAACATTTTCCTAATGCACTATATTGCATGCGTATGTAAGACCACGTCATGAAAGGAATTTATCAAGTTATAAACATTTTACCGGAAGTTGCTGTTAGCCGGTGAAATTACTGCATTTGATGTTTTGAAAACAACATTGGAAATTTCGTGTATTAACTCCTTCATATTAAGAAAAACAAAATATGTATAAGAATTGTAAGGTCTTGTCTATAATATTAAGCTCTGTTAAAGAAGTCCAGTATTGTTTAAGTTTGTATGAAAAATTAATGGAATGCATTAATCATTTCTGTAAAACTTTCAGGATGTTAAATATAAAAATTATGTAAATTGTTTTATCACATATAAATGAACTTTTTTTATGAAGCAATATTTTTTATTATGCATAAAGGTCTACAATTTTTGTTTATTTTTCTGTAAAATAAAATACCAGTATTTATAACATGGATCAATAAATATTGATGCTAGCTGGTAGAACCTTTGTTAGATAATATATATTGGAATGCCCGACAGCAAAATCTTTTAGTGCATACCCCAACATTATTACATTCTGACTCAACATCCTAGTTATATTAATGGTACTTGGTTATATTATCGTCCATCATCAAAGGAGTTCTTGTGAATAAGGAAGACAGTATGTCTGCTGGTAGTGCAAATCTAGCTCAAAGTATGTGTAATCAACTCCTCCTACAGCTTTAATCCATATCTTTGAACCTTTGCAGAATGTTTATGGACATATTGAAGATGTGCACGAAGGATTCGGATTTAATTTGAAGAATTTTTCTCAGATTCTCTGGGTTGTGCAACTTACTCATTTTTTCCAACAATTGTGTATGGAAGGTAGCAATTTTATGAAATCAACTCCTCCTACTGCTTTTCTGCCATGTTTGAAACTTTGCAGAACATTTAGACATATTGAAGATGTGCATGAAGTAGTAGTTTGCAATTTGAAGAAAATTTACCAAGTTTTTCATGTTGTGGAACTCTCATTTTTCACAAAAATTATATTCCCTATCAATTTTTATTAGGCATACAACGTTTGGTCGTGCATGTCACATTGATTTTGTCACTGGGCCATAAAAAATCTCACCTCACATGTAAAAAGTACATTTGACTCATTACTAAGTTCAAGAGGGCATTACTCTTATAAAAGTCAACGAAGCAGTTTTCTTGTCAATATGCATATCTACAGAGAATACCCTAATTAACTATAAAGTTTCATGAAATTATGTTGTGTGGTTTCAGTAGGATATTTTGGCCTAAATTCTAAATTCAAAAAGGCATATCTCATAGAAAATTCGTAAGGGTTCCGCGGAACCCAGTGTCTCGCCTACTTTTGATGTTGTCTATATTTTCAGTGTGATAGGTGAATGCACATAATAGATTTGCAGTTAATGAATAGTTTAAGAAAGTTATTAAAATTTTAAAAACTTTAACCACAGAGTGAATGTAATGTTTCCTGGCAGAAAAACTAAGTCCATTTATAAGTAAAATACGGAAAAATTTTTTTTTTTTTACTAAATTTACTTCTGGATACTATATTATGATCATAAACAAGCTTCTGTCCAAGTTTGGTACAAATCCAGGATAGTTTAAGAAAGTTATTAAAATTTTGAAAACTTTAACCACAGAATGAATGTAATGTTTCCTGGCAGAAAAACTAAGTCCATTTATAAGTAATATACAGAAAAACTGGAATTTTTATTTTACAAAATTTACTTCTGGATACTATCTTATGATCATAAACAAGCTTCTGTCCAAGTTTGGTACAAATCCAGGATATTTTAAGAAAGTTATTAAAATTTTAAAAACTTTAACCACAGAGTGAATGTAATGTTTCCTGGCAGAAAAACTAAGTCCATTTATAAGTAAAATACGGAAAAACTGGAATTTTTTTTTTACAAAATTTCCTTCTGGATACTATCTTATGATCATAAACAAGCCTCTGTCCAAGTTTGGTAGAAATCCAGGATAGTTTAAGAAAGTTATTAAAATTTCAAAAACTTTAACCACAGGGTGAATATTTGTGGACGCCGCCGCCGCCGACGGAATGTAGGATCGCTATGTCTCGCTTTTTCGACAAAAGTCGAAGGCTCGACAAAAATCAATCGAATCACAATTTCCTGTGCACATGGATATCTACAGAGTATACCCTATTTAACTATAAAGTTTCATGAAATTCTGTTGTGTGGTTTCAGAGAAGTTGTTCTGACTGTTTCAGTACTATATTTTGGACAAAATTCCAAGTTCAAAGGTGCATAATTCCTAGAAAAAACATTGAATCAAAATGCACACCTACATAGTATGTCCTTATTAAATTCAAAGTTTCATTAAATTCTATTGTGTGGTTTCAGAGAAATTGCACTCACAAGAACAGGACTGACAGATTGACAGACGGGTCAAAAATATTATACCCTATGCAACTTTGTTGCATGGGGTATAATAAACCTACTTATGGTATGGATATTACATGTAATCCTTCCATACATATTTAGACTCACCCATGGACCCACCTTCATTGATGAAGGTCAAAGGTCTTATGTGGACCCTGTGGCTTCCTCCAGCTGTAAAGTCAACTGTGGTATAACACCCAAAAAACAAAAAAAAACCAAGGACAGCTGTAACTGTGATACAAAAATATCTGGTTAAATGTTTCCTGTTTTCATATAGATGGTTTTGTAATACTTGTATTCCATTTTTTTAGGTACATCACATGTTAAATATGCAGATTGGGGCTCTTATTTTCAATGTTTACACATTTTCATTAGGGGAAAACAAAAACAAATTAAATTCAGATACAACTGGCAATTTTGTTGTTATCTGAACATTGATTTGTGAACTTAATACCACCATCCTGGTACAAAATGTTTAAAAACCAGTTTCAGGGAGTTCAGAGGCCAATTTAGGCCCCGTCGTGGTACCCCCAGGCCAAAATTAAATTTCCAAAACATTAGTACAGATATACAAATGATGGGCAATCATAAAGAATTCATTTTCCTCCACACATAAAAAAACATTGTTGACAGACATAGGTAAAAAAAAAACATTGGAAAGAGCAGATACAATAAAGACACAAAAACTGCAAAATCAATTTTATTCACAATGTACAACCCAATCAATAAAATGATGCTCACAATTGATCGTCATGGTGCAAATATACATTAAAAAAAATCTCAAAAAACATTACATCACTTTTCACATTTATAATTGTAGAACACTTTTAAAATGATTGGAAGAAAATGATGAAATTCAAACAACAAAATGATTCTCTTTCACTCTTAAGCAGTTTATACTTGTAAATTCAGATAGCATGGCATGTTTGAATTAAATCAGCAAAAGAACATCTAAGCAAAGACAGAGAATAAATTCCACAAGTCCAAAATCCAAATATTGTTATCTTCATTCTGTCACAATTTTCACCACAATAAAAACATCACATTAACTTCAGAATTTACAATATATAAATGAAAGGAAAAGGCACATGAAAATGGTTTTGTCCCAAGTCACAACATGTGTGTCCCTAATGCAAGCTCTCTCATCCCTAGAATTCCTGAAAGATTTTCATTATATTTATATGAAAGGTTTATATGAATGAGTTCTCAAAAAGTTTGAGAGTGAGGAGAGTATTTCTCTTGAAAATATATATTGTTAAAGGATTTTCATAAAATTTATATAAAAGGATCAATGATATCTTGAATGATATAAAATGAGTTCTGACAGGAAATTTTTAGCTGGCCAAAGGCCATGTGAGCTTTTGTCATCACTTTGCATCCGTTGTCCGTTAACCTTTCAGATTTTAATCTTCTCCCCTGAAACCACTGGCCAAATAAAATTAAATTTGGTGGGAAGAATCTATGCAAGGTCCTTAATAAAGTTTGCTCATTTGTCCCGATCAGGCAACAAACATGGCTGCCATGGGCAATTGTTGATTTTGATTGGCCGAGTTTTCAAAAATCTTCTCCTCTGAAACTGCTAGGCCAAATGGAACAAAACTTGACAGGAAGCATATATGGGAGGTCCTTTATTAAGTTTCCTCATTTCGTCTCAATCGGACTACAAATATGGCCACCATGGGCAGTTCTTGTTTCTGATTGGCTGATATAAAAAAATCTTCTCCTTTGAAATTGCTGGACCAAATCGAACTAAACCTGACAGGAAACATCTATGGGAGGTTCTGCACAAAGTCTCCTCATTTTGTCCTGATCGTACTACATATATGGCAACCAAGGGCAGTTCGGCTGATATAAAAAAATCTTCTCTGAAATCATTAGGCCAAATAGAACGAAACTTGACAAGAAGCATATATGGGAGCTCCTTTATAAAATTTGCTCATTTCGTCCTGATTAGACTACTAATGAAAAAAAAAATTCTGGAACTACTTGGCCAAAACTGTCAGACAGGAAGCATCTATGGAAAGTTTTTTATGAAATCATTTTTTTTTCCGTCCTGATTGGACAATAAGCATGGCTGCCATGGGCAATTCTTGTTTCTGATATGCTGATATAAAGAAATCTTCTTCTCTGAAACCACTTGGCCAAAGTGAACGATACTTGACAAGAAGCATCTGTGGGAGGTTTTTTACAAAGTTTTCTCATTTTGTCCAGATCATGCGACAAACATGGCGGCCATGGGCAATTCTTGTTTCTGCAGGATAAGCGATACAGGCTCAGCCCTCTCAGCCTCTCGTTTATAGGAGTTATGGTCTTTGGAAATGTATTTATTTTATTTTATTTAGTTGGGGCTTAACCCGTTTTCAGCACATTTTGGCTATTTCACAGCGGCTAGTTTTTATTGTTGGAGGAAGTCGGAGTACCCTGAGAAAACCACCAACCTTCAGTAGGAAAACTGGCAATCCTGGTCAATCAAGATCTTAGTCGAACACACCCCGCCACATTCGAACTCACAACCTCAGTGTTGGCAGGCTAGTGATCATTGGTAGTCATGACGTAGTACCTAGACCATTCGGCAACCGAGGCCCCCTCTTTGGAAATGTAAATTGTGTGAATATTGCCTTCCAAGTAACTTTACCCTTGCAATTCCTCTCACATGTTGATAAAATATATCTCAAAGATTTACATCAATAACTTTGTTGAGAACGAATATTTTTTGTAGAAATTATGATCCTTGGAAATATAAATTATGTGAATAATTGCCTTTTAAGTGCTGTCAACTTGATCAATTATATCAAAGTCCAGTTCAAAATTATGTGCTGATTGAGGTTATGGCCCTTTGAAATATAAATTATGCAAACTATTTTTGTATGCCTTTTTATTTTTGTTCATGTATCAAAGAGAGGAACACCATAATATAAATTGTATTTTTTTTCTTTGAACTGTGATATCTATTGATTTGTAAAGCTGTTGAATGTTTCAGATTTAAACTAACCTTATAACAGGAAATCAATTTGTTCCATGAAAGCATAAACATCATACAACAATATATACAATCAACAAGAAACTGTCATTTTGTATACATGTATAAGTATACAAGAACTAACAAGGAATGGACAAAAAAATGAACACATGATTTTGTCTGAGGGATTGAAATTTACAATCTCATCAAACTTAGCACTTTACTTACACATGTCATATAATTATAAACAATCGAACAAATATTTTACAAAAAAAAAAATTACGATGAAGCTGCATGTGAATTGTCATTATTAACCACCTGCAAAAAAAGTCTTTGATAATTTTCTTGCCATTTTTGTTTGGAAGGAATGTGTGTATACAAAAATAAATCAATTGAATTTGTTTAAATTTTGTTCTTATAACATTAATTTTATGTTTAAGATGAATAAATTTGTTTGTCGAAAGGAATTAAAAGACTCTATGATTCAGTTCTGGAATAGTGTTGAAAATTCTAACTTAATTACAACCCTGATTTAACAATTTCTTAATTTACAAAAAATTAGAGATTTTCAAACATTAATTTTTCTTCAAAATTTAAAAATTAGATAAATTATGGTAAAATGTACATGTTTAGTTAAAACTTTTATACATATATATATACATGTATACTATATATTATAGTATAATCCTAGTAAACAAGATACCGTAATTACTCTAATTATTGGACACTAAAATACACCTATTTTTTAGGAAAATTGGAAGATTGTCGAAAAAATAGAGTTTTCGTATTTCCGTCCACAATGTTGTCATTTTTTGACTTCATATGGTCAATGGTCAACGACCTGTTCAATGTACTTTAAGAATATGCAATCAAAATAATGGTTCATACTTGCGGTATTGTTATTTGATTTTGCTTTCATGATTTATCTTTTTGTAACTTCAAATTAAGTTAAATGAATGTTGAAGATGAAAACAGCAGCAAACTTCAAACCACCCGCCATGTTGTTGACTAATATGTGGACATCTCACAAATTTTTACGATCTGGATTTGGAGCATCTCACAAATGATTTTTACAACATATGTTACGTTTGTAGTCTCATCGTCTTTTCAGAACATATTATAACTATTACATTTAAATGTCTTATAAACAATGATAAGAGGATCTGTTTTGTAAAAACATTATTCATTTCATTTCAAATTTTTTTAATTAATTTCTCTGAGAAACACGAATACTCAATTCCGTTCCGAACTCGTTTCATATTTCTTTTCAAAAGTAAACTTCCAGGTAGGAAAAATTCAATAAAATTTACTTAAAAATCGATCTTGTTTCAATCAAATTTATTAAGATAGATAGTTTAAATGGTTTAGAAAGACGAAATAAACACTCGATGATGACTGAAAGTAATTAACTTACCTAAGAAGTTAAAATTACTGACTGTCACCACTTGAGAACAACAATCGTAACTTTGACAATTTTGAAATCGTCGAAAAAATAGAGTTATCAAAAAATTCAATTTTCCTTGAATTTTCAAAAGTGTCCAATAATTAGGCCGTCCAATAATTAGAATAATTACGGTAACCTTTTTATCTATCCAAAAATCAGACAAGACTAGCAACAATTATTTAAATATTTGAATATTTTAAAGGAATTCTGTAAAATTCAAACAATTTTCAACTTTCATATTTTACTACACATAATTTTAAATATATGCTTTCAAATTTGTTGAGATCACATTTTGTTGAGATCACAAACTACTGAGTACATTTTACATTTCAAAACATAAATGCAGATAACTTAACATATTTTTATATGATTTTTTTTTTTTTTATAAAAACTTACTTTAATACATAGCACTAAATGTATCATCATAAATTGGCAGTTTGACCTGTTTTCTCATGCAGTGTGAAGACAAAAATTACATACATCATAAAAATTGCACTCTTTCTTGAAAAAAACAAAAGTCCATTTCTTTTCATACAAAAATATAGGTATACCTACACAAGAGATACAGCAAAAGTTTCTTGTTCTGACATTGGGTAAATATACGTCCTCGATCCTTGTCGAGAGCTTCCAGGAATGATATTATTAGTTGTCAAATACTCAAGCGCAGTAGAAAAATTTCCACCATATACAACTTGGGGGGACAAATCCGTCAAACTGCACTTTGATGACAAACTTGAACGAGATGTCCTATTTCTGTTACAATCAACATAATTCATATTATCAGTAAAATCCAAATTTTTATATCGCAAATCATTACTGTCATTCTGAACAAATTTTCCTGGTTTGAATTTTCCATCATTTGGAATAACAGGCTTACATCTGTTATTTCTGAAACAAAGCTTTTCTTCTGCACTGTGGGAGTGATGATTTTCAATATTCTTCCTAAAGTTCAACCTCTCCTCGGCACTGCTGCATTCACGATTTGATTTTGGATAATCATAATTTAATCGAGGATCAGTAAAATTTGATGTAAGCTGTGAAGGGACACGGTCATAGTTTAACAAAATGTCATCGTTTGAAGTTACAGGTTGACAATACTGACGAACATGATCGATGCAGAAATTTTGATCCGATACCGAATGATGAATGCGGTTCTGGTTAGTAACAGGGAACGGTTTCATTTCATCTACATTCATCTGAACACCTGCTGGATACTGAAATGAATCAACATTATGATCATGACTATATGGGTGAAGATCATGATTTTTATGATTAAAATGTTGAAAATCATGATCACGATTCTGATCAGCAATGTGATCTTGATTAAGATGACAATGACTGGAATTGTGATTCAAATGAGGATGCACTTGATTCTGATTACAACTATTAATGTGAGTTAATGAATCATGATTACAACAAATCTCATTAGCTGATGGCACTTCCATGGTTTGTTTTCTCTGGTTAGAGGAATTATGATCTTGAGAAGATTCTGGTGTCTTGTTCATAGGTGTAACATGATCATAATTCAACAAAACATCATCATAATTTTCTTGTAATGTTAAAACGTTTTGAGGAGCAAGAATTCTCTGATCGTCACTCATTCCTTGATATGGTGAAATTTCTTCTGGAACACTGATGATGGAGTAACCATTTAAAGGCACACGACTATAAATATCACTTGATGTGGAACTGTGACGACTATTGCTTCGAGAAGATTGTTTTCGACTACTAGTCGAAGATTTTCTCGTTTTTGGTTCCTCTAGGATTTCTAAATATGGTGGTGCACCAACAGCTTGAGGACAGAGATAATCTGAAGACATTTCAGCAGATGCATCACATGGTTCTGGTGAGTCAAATGATGTGGCTTTATGAATACGCCTATAAATCTGATCGTCACTCTGAAATAATAAAGGAATATAACTATTGGAAATCCTGTTGTCTGCAAATCTCTATTTTCATAATCATTTTTTTGTTTTGATGACAAATTTGTAGTTTTACTAAGATTAAGAGCATTCCTATGCTGTAGAAGCCAGCATAGTTAAAAATTTTCAAAACAAAACTTTCACTTTTTAGACATCAAATCTAAGAAGAAAAACAATGCCTGACATCTCCCCAAAGGCAGACTTTCCGTTTCCAATGTGTTCCAATGTGTAATTCATTTTAATCCAGGAATTATTTTTTTAGTATATGGGACACACAGCATGACTGCCTGCATGAAGATGAGTATGATCGCTACAAGACTACCTGAGGAAGTGCAGTTACATTTAGACTAAACTTACTGTATCATGTCCAGGTGATGAGGTCAGCCTCTGGTTTATTCTGTTGAGGTGGTGGGGGCGGTTGTCTTGGCATCCATCCACTGAAGTGAAAAAAAAAAACAAAAAATAAGTTAAAATGTTTGGAGTAAAATTTAGAGACAAGCATTCTAACTAAGCATTAAAATTTTTCTAAAATTACAAAAATCAAGAATAGTAACAAAAAATAATCAATGTCTATCAATTTTTACATATTATATTAAATATGTAGGGTGTCAATTAATTTTTTAAAAATATAATTCTGATCAACTTATAAAGAAATATAATTTTCTAATGTAATGATGATGAATAATTAAACAGACTTTTAAAAATTTAAATTCTGTTGATAAAAAAATATTTTGAAGAAATTGATAAAAAAAACAATTTTTTCTTTTATTTAAGGTACATAAGATGTCTTATCTTTATTTCGGAAATTTATATTTCTTTTAAAATACTACTTATTTGTCAGATTTATTTGACCCACAACTCTCAAATTAAATTTGAACAACAACAAAAAATACACCCTAAATAAAACTTTTACATTAGTATTATATGACGAAATAACAACAACACAATACTTTAAACTAGAAAACTAACAAGTAAACAAAATAAATAACACCAAAAAACCAATTTGAGTGCAAAGTTATTTTTCATACATAATACAATTTTATTATAAATATTTTGGAGGGTAGGCAGAATTATGTGCTAGAAAGGTTACAAAATATTTAATTAGGAACCTCCATCAATTATCTCCCCTTACAAATTTATCCAAGGGAGGAAATAAATGATGTCCCGTTTAAAACTTCAGGTTAAAGGAAGATAATTATGATTATCTCTCCTGGATAACTTGGTGAAAGGGAGATAACAGCTATAAAATTTAAAAATCGTAATTGTTTTGATAATTGTGTTTCTTTACTAAACTTCAATAGAAAATAAAAACTATTTTCTGAAAGATTTCTAAATTAATTTTACTTGAACATGTTAAAGTTATCAAATACATGGCACACTATCAAATTTGGGGTGGAGGGGGTCTAATTCTAAGAAATTCTATTTGCATATTTATTATAAAGCAACAATAGCTGCACTCAACAACAAAAATTTAAAACTGCATGAAAACCATTAGTAAGAAGAGTTTAAACAAGAATACAAAAAATAAAACTCCCACCAAAACAACAACACAGTTACCTCTCCTCCCGATTTACTTTATTTACAGATGATGGGTGAACATCTTGGCGATTACGCCAACTATTTCTAGATCGTCCTGCACCTCAATGAACACAAGTATAATTTTATCTCTAATAATTCTCCCAAAAAACATTATCCTATATTTTTAAAAGGCTCGAAAATATTTACCTTAGAAATGTCTGTGAAATTTCCAAAATACAAATTTCAAATGCTACTGTTCAAATTTTGAAAACATATCACATTTTTGTCATTTGCTTCACATAAAAATTCTTTTAAAAAATTTTGCCCTTTTTTCCTTCAAAACGAAAAAAACAATCAGATTTTTAAGAAAACATGAAAGATGTTAGACTTACCATCAACAGGTCTTGTTCTGACTGGCATTATATAATCAGCCAGTAAAGTCTCACATTTCTCGTGGAATTGTTCTAATTGTTGTAGTAGGTAGGAAAACGTAGCTCTTTCTTCTGGACTGTAACCCCAACAGCTGTTCATAAGTACATACCTGGAATAATAATATTTAAGAAATAATTCATAGAGGTTATAGTTTTGTAGTCATTTCAGACCTGATTTTGACAACAGGGAAAACAGAGTGGAAATCACACTTCGGCAGCCATTTTACTATGTATAATAAAGGAACTGTAATGGAAAAATCCGGACTTCCAAAAGCGGAAGAAAATCAGGTCTGTCATTTACACATGGGATGGGCCTTTATATTCGAATTTTAATACTGAGTGATAGCCAGCTATTATATACAAATACGAAGGCTCAGCCCATGTGTAAATGACCACAACTCTATAACCCCCATGAATTATTTCTATTCAAATAGGACAAATATATTCATTCTGCTTATTTTAGTTGTCCTATATATATTTGACATTGGTTTGGCTATTTCATTTCTCTTAAGATTAATAATATACTGAATCTCTCCTTTAAAGAGCATATTTTGAATAAAACAATTTCCAAAAGATAACCATTTTCACAATAAAACATGAATTTCACAGATTTACAGGTAACTGTCACTTTATTCAAAAATCAAGATGGAGTGGCCTACGTAAATGTGTATTGCAATGTACAACATTGTCATACAACTATTGTGATTGTATGACAGGATTTCTTTAGGAGCCTCAGTGGCCGAGTGGTCTAGGTAGTTCGTTGTGACTACTAATGATCCCTAGCCTGTCCACACTGAGGTTGTGAGTTCGAATCTCACCTGTAGCGGGGCATGTCCGGCTCCGATCTTAATTGACAAGGATTGCCAATTTTCCTACTGAAGGGTGGTGGTTCTCTCCGGGTACTCCGACTTCCTCCACCAATAAAAACTGGCTGCAGCGAAATAGCCAAATGTGCTGAAAATGGCATAAAATCCCAACTAAACATACAAAGGATTTCTTTGTAAAGGTAACAAATTTCATATGGAAAATGATTCACGTTTAAATAAAAGCCTCTGTACGCATGTGCTAAAAGTGGATATATCTGGTAATATGTGTATATCATTTGATGATACATAGGATATCATATTAGAATTATAAATAAATATTTACAGCCGTGACATCCATAATAAGAGGACCACAAGTTTGAAATGAGACCACCAAAGAAATAAATACAAATTATTTGGTCCAAACTGCCACAATGGTTTCATGGAAAGGCCTTAAAAGTAATTTTAAGTAATGCAAGCCTAATTTAGTCCAGTACTTTCATGAATTTTTAATAACAGTCACCATGTAAGTTCAAGGTTGAGTCACTCGACATCCATGTAATTGTGAAAAGGGACCAATGAAAGTTAATTAAATTTGGTCCCAACTGCCTGCTAGTCTAGAGGAAAACACTTATTAAATATTTTAGACTGAGTCTTCTATTTTCTGTAGCAGTGGTCCAAATTTAAGACTCTCAGATATAATTCTAAAATTAGACCAATTTTTATATTGTCTATTATAGCATTCATAATAATGGAGTGATAAGTTCCAATTCTTATCTTGGTTTAAGAATTATCAAATAAATTCCGTTTGTTTGTTTAGTTGGAATTTTATGCCATTTTCAGCACATTTGGCTATTTCGTGGCAGCTAGTTTTTATTTGGTGGAGGAAGCCGGAGTACTTGGAGAGAACTACAGACCTTCAGTAGGAAAATTGGCAATCCTTATCAATTAAGATCGGAATATAACACACCCCGCCACAGATGAGATTCGAACTCACAACCTCAGTGTTGACAGGCTAGTGATCATTAGTAGTCATGACGAACTACCTAGGCCACTTGGCCACCGAGGCCCCCAAATAAATTCTGACAGATCTTTCACTTACAACTCTTCTGGACAATTATCAGGCTGTTCTAACTGGCCACCCGAGCGGACGAAATGTAAAACTTCAATATTGGTCCTGGCTTGATATGGCTGATGACCAAAAGTCAGAACTTCCCACATAAGAACTCCAAAGGCCCTGTAATGAACATGACATTTTGTCACAACAAAACTTACTGGAATTTTTTTTGGTCTTTTTCTAATGATTTTTATCCATCAATAATTAAAGAGAAACAAATCTTGGTTTATACCAACAAGACAAGAATCTGTGTTTTTCATTGGATAATAAGATAAGTTAATAACCATACAATTAAAAAACAGAATAAAAATTGTTTCCAGATTTTAGCACTAGACATCTACAACAGTAGGAATGTGTAAACTACCCATCCAATAAAAGCAAGAAACTAAAAGAATGAATTTAGGTAAAATTAAGTAATCTACAGATTTTACAATGTTTTTTTAAACTATTTATGTGGTTTCTTTTAAATTTACTATTTTCCCAATTAAAAAAACAAAATATTGCGAGTAAATACCACTGTGATGTTTTTTCTTAAGTTTTCTGGAGTATTTTGGTGAAACAATGTTTAATCATGGTCATGATTCATCATAAAAGAAATTTAATAAAATTACATGTATTTAAACATACCATATATCTGATTGAGTAGTAAATACTCCATCTACCAAGGACTCGGGTGACATCCATCGAACAGGAAGTAGACCCTCACCTTCTTTACGATAATAATCATTTTTATATATATCTCTGGCTAATCCAAAATCTCCTATCTTAACAACAATCTCTGATGGCGTTTTTGATGATACCAGACAATTTCTGGCTGCAAGATCTCTGTAAAATATCAAAGTGTTGATAACGTTTATTTTGGAATTGCTAATTGTAAATATTATACCAAAAAAACTTTTTTTGTAAACTGTACGTGAAATTCCAAGAAATCAGCCCACAGTTACTTCTGCTTTATTCCTGGCATCTGTTTCTTGTTTCTTTTGATAAAAAAAAAGAAGAGTTTACCAAATACTTCTGTCTATTAACAGCATACCCTTTCTGTAAAAGTGAAAAATAAACCTACCGTAATTACACTGATTTTCAACACTAAAATACACCTATTTTTGAGGAAAATTGGAAAATCGTAAAAAAAATTGGAATTTTATCATTCTGTTCTCATTTACTGAATCTATAGGATCGACCTGGTCAATGCACTTTCAGAATAGAAAAAAAAGGTCATATCTGCGGTATTATTATTTCATTTTGTTTCATAAATTCATCATTACAAATCTGCGTGTTGGAAAATAAGGGTGTCGACAAATTAGAGCAATTACGGCAGGTATAAATAGAAAACATGTTTTGACATATATCACAATAGTAATTTCTTGATCCTTACCTATGAACAAAATGCATTTCCTCTAAATATTTACATCCCCTGGCTACATGGACACAAATCTTTGCCAAATCTGTCAAACATAGACATGCTGAATTTGTCTGAAAAAATAACAATTAAATTCAAGCTGTATAAATATACAAATTACGTTTTTATCAGCAAATTGATTATTGTCCTCCGTTGCAATATGGAGCGGTGGGGGGGGGGGGGGGGGGGGGTATAGAAGTGCTGTTTGTCTGTTCAACTTTGTGAGCGCTCTCATGTCTACACCTCTCAACAGATTTTAATCGAATTTTTTAAAGGTCTATATCAGGATTTTCTCCAGTGAGATTACTTCAGTAATTTTGCAACTTTTTGTCTCATTATGTATTTATTTTATGTTTGTTGGCAGGGAAATTGACTACTCTATAGCAATCTTCTTCGCATTAGAAAAAGTCAATTAAATAAGACTGACTAGCTACTTTGAAGAAGCAACTTATATATGTAATATTTAAGATGGATGGATGGATGAATTATTGTTTAACATCCAGTGGCAACCATTAAGTGCATATCAGGATGAGAATATATTGATCTGATATTGTTTAACATCCAGTGGCAACCATTAAGTGCATATCAGGACGAGAATATATTGTGCTGCCTCACGAGGTAATAGTCCGCAGGAATACACATCACCACCACGCAGACCCATTATACTGACTCAGAGTCATCCAGTCCTTTGCTGTTACTCCTGGATGCTGCATGTTTAGCGGAGAAGCAGCAAATATCAATTTTAATATCTGGTTTGACCCTGCCAGGAATCGACCCTGCGACCTTCTGCACTCGGGGCAAGCATGAGACCACCGAGGCAGTCAAATATTTAAGAAGTGGTAGTCAATAGTCTGATATACTGTGATGTAATTTTTTGGTGTTTTAATTTTTGTAGACTCCGTTTGAAAATCAATGTATGATTTAAAGAACAATTTGATATTTCTTTAAAGATACATAGACTCTTTGGACCTAAAGACTACCAAGTTCTGAATTGGTCATATGATTTGAATTTATATTCAATTTTTTGCTTCTTGTGCAATACAATATGCTGTGGAGAATTGCCCCCCCTCCCCAAAAAAAAATAATTTACCCCTTTTTTTAGCTTTTGTGCAATACACTATGAAGTTGCACATTGACCCCCCCCTCCCAAAAAAAAAAAACCAAAAAACAATAAAATTTATTGTAACCCCCCCCCCCCCTTTTTTTGCTAAAAAAATTTGAAATTTTCTTTTTAATTTATGAAATATGAAATGAGAAAAAATTACCCCCTCCCCAATTTCTCATTTACCCCCCCCCCCCAAATTTTGTTTTAACCCCCCCCCCCCCCATTTCTTTATAGTTTGCAACCATAACAGCCCATTTAAATACACCATAACATATTAAAATAGAAAATGACATCATAGTCATGGATGGCAAATTTTAAATATACATAATTTAAAAGCAGTTTAGATAAGATAAACAAAAAAGCTTCATCTGCACATTTTATATTGGCAAATTTCCAATGGAATTTGTTAATAATAAAGTTTTGATAACAGGGCACACATATCAATTTCTTGCTATTGCGCAATACTGTGCAATTGAAAATTTCTTCAAATATTTGACACATAATAGGTTTCTGACACAGGATAACTGAAATAAAGAACTTATAATTGGTCATATGATTTGAATTTATATTCAATTTTTTGCTTTTGTGTAATACAATATGCTGTGGAGAATTGCCCCCCCCCCCCCCCAAAAAAAAAAATTTACCCCCTTTTTAGCTTTAATTTTGGACCCCGATTTGGACCAACTTGAAAACTGGGCCCATAATAAAAAAACTAAGTACATGTTTAGATTCAGCATATCAAAGAACCCCAAGAATTCAATTTTTGTTAAAATCAAACTAAGTTTAATTTTGGACCCTTTGGACCTTAATGTAGACCAATTTGAAAACGGGACCAAAAATTAAGAATCTAAATGCACGGTTAGATTCGGCATATCAAAGAACCCCAATAGTTCAATTTTCGATGAAATCAAACAAAGTTTAATTTTGGACCCCGATTTGGACCAACTTGAAAACTGGGCCCATAATAAAAAAACTAAGTACATGTTTAGATTCAGCATATCAAAGAACCCAAAGAATTCAATTTTTGTTAAAATCAAACTAAGTTTAATTTTGGACCCTTTGGACCTTAATGTAGACCAATTTGAAAACGGGACCAAAAATTAAGAATCTAAATGCACGGTTAGATTCGGCATATCAAAGAACCCCAATAGTTCAATTTTCAATGAAATCAAACAAAGTTTAATTTTGGACCCTTTTGGCCCCTAATTCCTAAACTGTTGGGACCAAAACTCCAAAAATCAATCCCAACCTTCCTTTTGTGGTCATAAACCTTGTGTTTAAATTTCATAGATTTCTATTTACTTATACTAAAGTTATTGTGCAAAAACCAAGAAAAATGCTTATTTGGGCCCTTTTTTAGCCCCTAATTCCTAAACTGTTGGGACCAAAACTCCCAAAAACAATCCCAACCTTCCTTTTGTGGTCATAAACCTTGTGTTAAAATTTCATAGATTTCTATTTACTTATACTAGAGTTATTGTGCGAAAACAAAGAAAAATGCTTATTGGGCCCTTTTTTGGCCCCTGATTCTTAAACTGTTGGGACCAAAACTCCCAAAATCAATCCCAACCTTCCTTTTGTGGTCATAAACCTTGTGTTTAAATTTCATAGATTTCTATTAACTTATACTAAAGTTATAGTGCGAAAACCAAATGTCTTCGGACGACGACGCAGACGACGGACGACGACGACGACGCCAACGTCATACCAATATACGACCGCAAAAATTTTGCGGTCGTATAAAAAGTATTGCCTTATATTGTGGCACACTTACAGATGAACTCCGTGATGACCTTAAGAAAGATAATAAGTCTCCTCCTTCCATTAATTCTAATATAATGAACTGTGGATCATTATCTAGGCATACTCCCAATAAACTCAGTATGTGGTCATGTTTGAAGTTACTCATCAGCACAGCTTCTTTTAAAAATTCTTCTTTCTCGTGATCCGATGCACTTTTCCTTAAAGTCTACAATACATAAAGGATATTAATTATAATTTTTATATTTTGAGTTGTAATAATTAATCCTGCATAAAACTTATAACCTTCAAACTCAATTTCAACAGTTTAACGTTTTCGCTGATAGTTTCTCCATACTAAGTAACCCAAGCACAATGGACTCCCTGACACGATGGCAGACATGAGTGACTACTTCATTGTCAATGTTTCAGGCCATTTATTCTTTATTTTAATTAAAATCTCATATATTCTTTTCAGTTTTAGAATGAAACAAGAGGCTCACCAGAGCCTGTATCGCTCACCTGGAGTGTGGTTTTCATTGGACAATTAATCAACTATTTGACCAAGTTTGTTGCAATTGGTTCAATTGTCCAGGGAAAATTTGTTTAAGATTTATTTTTCATAAGGTTTAATGTTAAAATATGTTCCCTGATGGTGGTAGTCCTGGCAGGAAGTTGATAAAATTGACCAGGAATAAGGGTGAACCTTAAATAAATGTAACAGAACCCGACCTCAAATTACACAAACCAATAACTCCTAAATAGAATTTGGGAATCCCTTCAAAATTTCAGGGTATGTAGATCTCAACATGGCAAACATTTTTCAATTTACATTTCACTTCTATCTCAAATAGTTTTGGAGATAAATGCAAAAATGTTAAAATTTTGAAAATTTGACAAAAAAAGGGCAATAACTCCTAAATGGGTTTTGAGATTTCCTTTAAAATTTCAGGGTATGTAGATCTCAACATGGCAAACATTTTTCAAATTTACATTTCACTTCTATCTCAAATAGTTTTGGAGATAAATGACGAAAAATGTTAAATTTTGAAAATTTGACGAAAAAAGGGCAATAACTCCTAAACGGGTTGTGGAATTTCCTTCAAAATTTCAGGGTAGGTAGATCTCGTCATGCTGAACAATTTTATCCCATGCCAAATTTTCGATATCTGTAACGGTTTTTAAGTTATAAGCCAAAAACAACACATCCACCCCTATATTCTATTTTTAGCTACGACAGCCATGTTTTACGTCAGATCAAAATAAGTTGAGGAACGTTTGTAGAGGACATGTCATAGTTCATTCCTATTAAGTTTCAAACCAATCGGCCCAGCGGTTTCAGAGGAGAAGATTTTTGAATGTTAAAATTTTGAAAATTTGACGAAAAAAGGGCAATAACTCCTAAATAGGTTTTGGAATTTCCTTCAGAATTTCAGGGTAGGTAGATCTCGTCATGCTGATCAATTTTACCCCATGTCAGATTTTCGATATCTAACGGTTTTAGAGTTATTAGCAAAAAACAGCAATTTACCCCTATGTTCTATTTTTAGCAACAGTGGCCATATTTTTCATCGGATCAATATAAATTGAGGATCGTTTGTAGAGGACATGTTATAGTTCATTCCTATTAAGTTTCAAACCAATCGGCCCAGCAGTTTCAGAGGAGAAGATTTTTGAATGTTAAAATTTTGAAAATTTGATGAAAAAAGGGCAATAACTCCTAAATGGGTTTTGGAAATTCATTCAAAATTTCAGGGTAGGTAGATCTCGTCATGCTGATCAATTTTACCCCATGTCAGATTTTCGATATCTGTAACGGTTTTTGAGTTATTAGCAAAAAACAGCAATTTACCCCTATGTTCTATTTTTAGCAACAGTGGCCATGTTTTTCAACGGATCAATATAAATTGAGGATCGTTTGTAGAGGACATGTCATAGATCATTCCTATTAAGTTTTAAACCAATCGGCCCAGCGGTTTCAGAGGAGAAGATTTTTGAATGTTAAAATTTTGAAAATTTGACGAAAAAAGGGCAATAACTCCTAAATGGGTTTTGGAATTTCCTTCAAAATTTCAGGGTAGGTAGATCTCGTCATGCTGATCAATTTTACCCCATGTCAGATTTTCGCTATCTGTAACGGTTTTTGAGTTATTAGCAAAAAACAGCAATTTACCCCTATGTTCTATTTTTAGCAACAGTGGCCATGTTTTTCATCGGATCAATATAAAATGAGGATCGTTTGTGGAGGACATGTCATAGAACATTCCTATTAAGTTTCAAACCAATCGGCCCAGCGGTTTCAGAGGAGAAGATTTTTAAAGAAAAGTTTACGACGGACGGACGACGGACGAAAAGTGATGGCAAAACCTCACATGGCCTTTGGCCAGGTGAGCTAAAAAGTGATTTTCACAGCTGGGTATGTTGAAATTTTAAAACTAGAGGCTCCCAGGACCCTGTATCGCTCACCTGGACTATGTCCATCTTGACGGGCAGCCTGGAACATTGCTGTAAAGTTCCAATTGTCTCACTGGTTTCAAACAAGATATCGGATATATTTCTGAAAGAGGACCACCTAAGGACCATTGCTGCCAAATTTTGTTCCAATTGGCCAATTGATTTCAGACAAAAATATCTTTAAGTAAATTTCCCATAGGGTCCTTTGTTACACTAAGTTCGGCTCTGGCGGCCATCTTGGATGACGTGTGGGGTCATTGGATTTAATTCTGAAAGAGGACCTCCTAAGGACCATTGCTGCCAAGTTTTGTTCCAATTGGCACAGTGGTTTCAGAGAAGAAGATGTTTAAAGGAAAGTTTACGACGATGACGACGGAGGACTCTAAGTGATGACAAAAGCTTACAGTGAGCTAAAAATTGGTAAAACTATTCTGAATTTAAAAATAAAAAAAATCAATAATGATTCCAATCAATTTTGAACAAATTGAACATTTTCAATACAAGGACTAGTCGTATCCTAGTGGAACCTGGGAATCCAAATAAACCAGAACTCATAGGCAATTAACATTAGTAGCCATTAGAATTTGTTATTTAAGCTTCAACATCAATAATATTTATTTTATGATATGTATTACCCTGAGCATCAGAATGATATGTCATTTTATCAATTAAATTACATAACTGGCATGATTTATGCAAAAAAGATAAAGGTCAAAGGGCAATTTTTTTTTTATCTCAAAACAGAAATAAACAACCCATGTAAAAATTAGTCAAGCAGTTTCATTTTGAAAACTTTGATCAATCAAAATAAAGAACTCGATGAAGTTATCTGAAATGATCCATTTAAAACTTGCATATATGTATATATACCTTGACAGTAACATAAGTTTAGATAAAACAGCCATTTAAAACTAACATACCTTGACAGCAACTTTACTTTTGATATGTAAGCCATTTAAAACTTACATACCTTGGCAGCAACTTTACTTTTGATATATCATATATCAGCCATTTAAAACTTATGTACCTTGACAGCAACTTTACTTTTGATATGTAAGCCATTTAAAACTTACATACCTTGACAGCAACTTTACTTTTGATATATCAGCCATTTAAAACTTACATACCTTGACAGCAACTTTACTTTTGATATATCAGCCATTTAAAACTAACATACCTTGACAGCAACTTTACTTTTGATATATCAGCCATTTAAAACTTACGTACCTTGACAGCAACTTTACTTTTGATATATCAGCCATTTAAAACTTACGTACCTTGACAGCAACTTTACTTTTGATATGTAAGCCATTTAAAACTTACATACCTTGACAGCAACTTTACTTTTGATATATCAGCCATTTAAAACTTACATACCTTGACAGCAACTTTACTTTTGATATGTAAGCCATTTAAAACTTACATACCTTGACAGCAACTTTACTTTTGATATATCAGCCATTTAAAACTTACATACCTTGACAGCAACTTTACTTTTGATATGCAAGCCATTTAAAACTTACATACCTTGACAACAACTTTACTTTTGATATATCAGCCATTTAAAACTTACATACCTTGACAGCAACTTTACTTTTGATATATCATATATCAGCCATTTAAAACTTGTGTACCTTGACAGCAACTTTACTTTTGATATGTAAGCCATTTAAAACTTACATACCTTGACAACAACTTTACTTTTGATATATCAGCCATTTAAAACTTACATACCTTGACAGCAACTTTACTTTTGATATATCATATATCAGCCATTTAAAACTTACATACCTTGACAGCAACTTTACTTTTGATATATCAGCCATTTAAAACTTACGTACCTTGACAGAAACTTTACTTTTGATATATCAGCCATTTAAAACTTGCATACCTTGACAGCAACTTTACTTTTGACATATCAGCAATTTAAAACTTGCATACCTTGACAGCAACTTTAGTTTCTCCTGAGCTATCACTGATAATATTTTTAGCTATGCCTTCAAAGACTTCGCCAAATGCTCCACTTCCAAGGAACTTAGTTAACATTAGCTGATCTCTACGGAAATGAGGCAACTTGGCTATGTCACTATCTGTCGGTACAATACTGAGAAGGGGAAATAAAACATAAATACATAAATTAGAAAGTCATGAATTAAATTACTTTTAGTTTTAGTTTGAATGTTTGTTCAAAAATTGGAAAGTAATTGGATATTCTGTGACGGAAGAATAACGTGAAACACATAGAGGAATAATTCTACTGTATGGGAAACCAGAATTTAATAGAAACAATGTTGCATTTTAGTTCTTTATTCAAGTCCAAGAAAAGAAAGAATTTAATTTGTGATTGTTACAATTAAGTCAGGATTCACTTTAAACAAACTTTAAACAACAGCAAGTCTCTGTAATGAAGGGCTCAGAAAATAGGCAACATCATATTAATACTCCAGATTCAGACATAAATGCAATGTTTTAATCAATGCAAAAAACTTGTCAGGATTAATATTGCACTTAAAATTAATTATTTAATAATTAATAACCTGCTTTTTTATTTTTTACTACATGTAGTATTATTCCCATGGGATCCAGATTGTACACTTTTGTAAACCGTCAAACATTTACAAATAAAATTCTAAAATGATATCTGATTTGACAGCATGAAAATTTATAGTTAATAATTTTTATCAAAAATTTACCGTGTTTTATTGACAATTACTTTTAATTAATGTACATACTTGATGGCATAAAGTGTATTGCTCTGAATAGCTGCAGTTGTGGGTAATTCTCTAAGTATTGCTAGCTCTGTATCAGGACCTCGTACAATAAATTCTTTTGGTTTTCTATTCTTCCTATTTTTTCTTCGGATAACTAAAATAAAGATTTCAGATTTTGATATAAGTATATTAATAACTAAAATCTCTTGTTGACCACTAATAGCACAAAATGTTCCTTAAGAATGCAAACTACCAATTCAGTTTCTATGTTAATCTCCAAATGGGGGTACCAGATATGAAAGAAAATTTCATAAAAATAAGAACTAATTTCTTGAAAAATAACAGTACCTCAATTAAGTGGAAATGTATCTGATTAATTTAATGCAACGAAAATGGTATGTTCCCATGGCTTTTCATGCCGAAAAATGAGCTTCAAAAAGGGGGGATAAATTTTTGCTAAAAATCGGGGGGGGGGGGGGGGGGTACCCACTTAAATCATTGAAATTACCCAAGTTCTTAAAAGCTAGTTTGAAATTGTTTTATCTCATATGTTTCGAAGGAAGATCCACTGCTGTTTAAAATTATTTTTTAATTTAATATTGACAATGGGCAGCGAGTCTCACATTCATTTCACAGCTTCACAAGATGTCTGCGCCCAGTATTTTATGAATTGGTACATTGTATCCTTAAGGCTGAAGATATTGTTTGGATTAGACAGGTGTTTGGTTTACCCAGGTTAAATATTAAAAAATATTCACTATATTTTCTGATACTGTTCAGTCTAGAAAGATTTTTTGTTTTTCACAGGGTTCAGTTTCAATGGGACTTTTCTGTAATGATTTTCACATTTCATTGTTGCTTCATGTATATATATTAGTTCCATGGGTACATTAAGAGCAACTCAAGTGTGAAAATGTGAAAAAGAGCATATACTAGCTAGTATATATCTTGTAGCACACATGTGATGTACAGTAAAACTTATTTGATAGACAATATATTCCTTAACCTGCTTGTGTCCCTTGACAGATATTTCTACTATTTAAAACTTCAGCTACCTTTTTGTTCAAATTATTTATGTCAATCACTTACATGTCCAAGTAATAGAGGATCTTTTGTGAATTACTGATGAATACTAAATATTTTCAATCTATTTTATAAAATTTTGGTAGAACAGTAAGAAGTTAATTTAAACCACAGAAAAGCTTACCATAACATATAGCCATCAATATAATTAGTAAGAATACAAACAGGAATGACAAGGTGATGGAAATAATGGCTACACTGTCATCTGATGTCTTAGCTAGTTCTGAAATAAAGTGTTGAAATTCAATCAATGAGACGATAACAAGAAATTTACAATTCATATCTACAACAGCTAATATTAACATTTCAACTGTATTGAATTTTTGATTTCCTGATTAAATCTTACCAAATGAAACTAGAGACTCCCAGGAGCCTATATCACTCACCTGGAAATCATGTGTAGAACAAATTATTTAACTATATCCACCAAAGCAGTCTGGAACACTACTGTCCAACTGGCTCACTGGTTTTGCCAAATAGTTTCAAACAAGAACATCTTTCAGTGAATTTTCCTATAAGATCCTATGTTACAATATGTCTGGTTCTGGAGGCCATCTTGGATGGCAGGGGATCATCTGAAAAAGAGGACCCCCTAAGGATCATTGCTGCCAAGTTTGTTTTAACTGACCAAATGGTTTCAGGCAAAAAGATATTTAAGTAAATTTTCCAAAGATTCCTATGTTAAACTATGTTTGGCTCTGATATAATTCTGAAAGTTGACCACCTAAGGAACATTCTGCCAACTTTTGTTCCATTTGGCCCAATAGTTTCAGACAAGAAGATCTTCAATTAAATTTCCAATAGGATCCTATGTTAAACTATGTTCGGCTCTGGTGGCCATCTTGGATGATGGGCAGGGTCATCAGATACAATTCTGAAAAAGGACCATCTAAGGACCATTGCTGCCATGTTTTGTTCCAACTGGACCAGTGGTTTCAGAAATGAAGATCTTCAAGTAAATTTCCCATAGGATCCTATGTTCTAGTGGCCATCTTGGATGACAGGAGGGGTCATCAGATACAATTATGAAACAGGACCATCTAAGGACCATTGCTCCCTAGTTTTGTTCCAATTGGCCAAGTAATTTCAGACAAGAAGATCTTTAAGTAAATTTCCCATAGGGTCCTATGTTAAACTATGTTCGGCTCTGGTGGCCATCTTTGATGACGGGCTGGGTCATCGGAAGCAATTCTGAAAGAGGACCACCTAAAGACCATTGCTGCCAAGTTTTGTTCCAATAGGACAAGTGGTTTCAGACGAGAAGATCTTCAAGTAAATTCTACATAGGGTCTTATGTTAAACTATGTTTGGCTCTGGCGGCCATCTTGGATAACAGGTGGGGTCATTGGTTATAATTCCAAAAGAGGACCACCTAAGGACCATTTCGGCCTAGTTTTGTTCAAATTGGCTAAGGGGTTTCAGACAAGATCTTTAAATAAATTTCCCATAGGGTCCTATGTTAAACTATGTTCGGCTCTGGCAGCCATCTTGGATGACGGGCTGCGTCATTGGATATATTTCTGAAAGAGGACCACCTAAGGACCATTGCTGCCAAATTTTATTCCAACAGGCCAAGTGGTTTCAGACAAGAAGATCTTTAAGTAAATTTCCCATAGGGCCCTATGTTAAACTAAGTTAGGCTGTGGCAGCCATCTTGGTTAAAATTATGAGTCATCGGACATAATCCTAAAAGGGAACCTCCTAAGGACTAATACTGCCAAGTTTGGTTACAATTGGCCCTGTAGTTTCATAGAAGATTTTTGAAAATTATCCTCCCTTTTTTCTATTTTTAGTAACAACGCTGGACATAATTTGGGAATGGGGCCACCCAAGGACCATTGAATCAAGGTCCCTATTAGCCCAGTGGTTTCAGAGGAGAAGATCTTTAAAGGAAAGTTTACGCTTGATGCTGTCTTTAAAGGGCAAAAACTCCTATAAGGGGTCAATCAATAATTTTGTTCATGTTGACTTATTTGTAGATCTTACTTTGTTGAACACTTTTGCTGTTTATAGTTTGTCTTTATCTATAATAATATTCGAGATAATAACCTAAGACTGCAAAATTTCCTTAAAATTAACAATTCAGGGGCAATAACCCAACAAAGGATTGACTGATTGGTCTGAAAATTTGATGGCAGTTAGATCTTGACCTGATGAACATTTTTATCCCTGTCAGTTTTGATCTTTATGCTTTAGTTTTTGAGATATAAGACAAAAACTGCAGTTTACCCCTTTGTTCTATTTTTAGCCATTTAGGCCATGTTGGTTGGCAGGCAGGGTCATCAGACATATTTTTTAACTTAGATACCCTAATGATGCTTGTGGCCAAGTTTGGTTCCATTTGGCCTAGTAGTTTCAGAGGAGAAGATTTTGTCAAAGTTAACAAACAATGGACGCCAAGTGATAAGAATAGGTCACTTGACCCTTTTGGTCAGGTGAGCTAATAAAAACAAAGAAGTTTCACTTCAATACTCCTTTTATCAAGATGATTATAAAATCAACACAACAATTTAAATTTTCTTTCACATATACACTCTGTAATATGATAGTACAGGTACATTTAATTCTACACCAAACACACTTTTAAATACCCTATCAGTGATTTACCTACATATCGATATTGTTCAAACATATCATAAAGTTTAAAAGTTGTCCCAGTTTGCACCAGGAAGTATATAGGACGGCCATATTACATTTTACTTGACAATGGCATTTTCTCAATCCATAAAAAGGGGACAGATTCCAGTTTACTGCAGACTGTGTGAAACTGAGACTAAAATTACTTCAAAATGCATTGAGTGTGACCTGTTGATGTGTACAAAGTGTAAAAGTAAAATTCATCCAAAGTTTAAGAATGCCAAGAACCATAGAATTGTGGATATTAAAGATGTTGGGCCTGATACTGATGAAGGAAACCTTCAGGAGATGGATTTTACAAACATAAAATGCCAAGCACATTCAGGTCAGACCTCTTGTATGTTCTGCAAATCATGTGACCAGTTGGTTTGTCCACTTTGCATCTCCAAGGTCCACAATGGCCATGATCTCATAGAAATAAAAGAGGGGTATGAAATTCAGACTAAAAAACTGCATACAATTGAAGAGAAGGTATCATGGGATCTTGATGAATACAATGATAGGGAATTGAAAATAAAGAAAAAAGAGAAAACTGAGAATTCCAAATATAAAGATGTGAAAAAGAAAATTCAAGAGCAGAATACCATTCTTAAGAAAGCAATTGATCAGTATACTGATGATCTTCTTAATAAATTAGACAAAAATTGGGAAGATGTGAAAACTTCTATAAATTCCAAAAAACAAGAAATCACTGAAAAACAGAATTTTTTGACAGAGAAAAAGTCCTTGATGAAGAACTTAAGGAAGTCACATGATGCAGGAAGGGTATTTTCTGAAGTTCATAGTATAACAAAATCAACAGAAATTGATGCCAAGTCGTTAGAACTGAAATTTGATTCCATGCCAGTTTTTATTGCAGGGGAGATAAGTCCATATAATTTTGGACAGTTAAATCAATCACCATCTATTGCTGATATTACTATTTCAAAATGTTATACTACAGAAGACTTGGAATTAATTGGAAATACATCAGTGAACAATGATAATTCATTATGGATAAACAATAGTAATCAAGGACTACTAATGAAGATCAAACCAGTAGGAGATAACCTCAGTATCATATCAAGTTACAATATCAAGGCTTGGGGCATGGCTCTTACTCCATCCAATGACATTCTACTGGCCACTGCGACATCAACATTACAAATGATCAGTAAGGACAGTGGTAAATTAAAAGATACCAATTATATAGTATCACCTCTAGATGCAATAGCTGTACATGTTACCAGTTATAATCAAGTCATAGTAGGAGCAATGAATAAAGGAACTTCATTCCCTGTTTCAGGTAAACGTGTGGTTATTGTCATGGATATGGAGGGAAAACATGAGATTACATATGAACATGATAGAAACAATGAACCTTTATTTAGATATCCAAAACAAATAACCAGTACAAGAAACAGAAATATATTTGTTATAGATCATATATCTGATGATAGTAAAGGAAGAGTAGTTATACTACAACAGACAGGAGACATAGTCAACATATACAGAGGACATCCAGATATCAATGATGACAACAGACCATTCAAACCAGTAGATATGGCATGTACGCCATCTGATAACATCATTGTAACAGACATGCAACACCACACTATCCATATCCTCAACAATACTGGATACTTGATTAAATACTGCAATATGAAAGACTTGGGAATATTACATCCATATTCACTAGCCTTCAGTACATCAGGAAAACTATACATTGGCTGTTCCAAAAAGAAGGGTAGTACAGAGAAATGTGCCAAGTTATATGAAGTGGACATTTCTGGTTTTTAAATAAAATATGACAAGACCATCATGTTACACTAAATATTTTTAAAAACAATATGAAAGTGCAGATTAATGTACATGTTATTTCAAAACATAAATGGAGCTTTCTTGAAAAATTACTTTTCAAACACTTTACAGCATTCAGAAAGAGACTTGTCATTTCATTTTACCATTACATGTAGATATAAAATAACTGCTGACATTTTTCTACATTTTATCTCTTTATTTATATTTAGACAAATTGGAATATCTTTTCTATATCTTATCACATATTTATATAAACAGTAAATATGGCTTTTGTGTATGTAAGTTAAAGACTGGAAAGATTAACATGTATTAGTTAGTGTCATAATATCCATACATTGTAACATTAAACCCTAGATCTAGTATCACATCCTTAGTTCCTTAGATTTGGACAAGTATAATGCAAATTTTTAAATCTTCTTATTTTCTTGTTTTATTGTTTTATTTTTATCTGGAAAGTCCTTAGAGTAATTTTGTAAATTATATAATGCACTAAATATTGTATAATAATAACAGTTCTTCATGTTAATTAAAGAGAATTCATTCTTTGATTTTAATTTAAAATTAATTTGATAAACATGTATTAGTTAGTGTCATGATATCCATACATTGTAACATCAAACCCTAGACCTAGTATCACATCCTTAGTTCCTTGGATACGGACAAGTATAAAGCACATTTTTAATATTAATCAAAACAAGAGGCTCCCAAAAGCCTGAATTGCTCACTTGTTATTTTTTGTGTAGATCTTGCATCCATGATTATTTTTGCTATTTAATGTATACTGTAGCATTTTTTGCCTTCTTATTGGCTTGTACAGCTTAATGGATTTTTTCAATGACCTTGACCCTTGAGCTTCCATATTAACTTGTACAGCTATTTTATATGTCCAGTGACTTTTTCATTGGTTGCTATGGACTTTTTCAATGACCTTGACCCTTGACCCTCCATTTTACTTGTACAACTACCATTTAATTTATTTCAAGTTACAGTCAAACCTGCTTTTAACAGCCACAATTGGGACAAAAGTAATGTGGCGCATAACACAGGTGACCGTTTAATCAAGTTTTACACTGAGCGGCAATTCCGTATTTTGCTTTCCGGTCCGGAATGATCAAGATATTATCGTTGTCTAACATACAAATATCGTGGTTCGACTGAGATGAAACGATGTTTTTTTCCACAATCGACCTTAAATGAACGATGAGATTGATAATTTGAATGATAATTAAGCTATGCCATTAATTAAAGATGATTTGAAAGTCAATTAACGATGATTTTAACATTTATAGAAAGGTAAATGACCGCTTAATTTAGGTAAATTTCAAGCTTGGGTACCATTTGCTGTGACCGCTGGCCGCGTAGGACAGGTGACCGCTTATTCGAGTTAAATTAACACGTAAAACTGTTTGGGCGGACTCCAGGACGACCGCTGAAGGCAGGTGGCTGCTTAATTGAGGTGACCGTTAGGGCAGGTTTGACTGTATAATCTAAACATCTGTGACAATATGTCAGGCCATTATTTTTACTGATAATTACTGTTTACATATAAATAACCTTTCAAGGACAAAAACTCCTATAAGGGGTCAATTGACGATTTTTGTCATGTTGACTTTGTAGATCTTACTTTGCTGAACATTTTTACTGTTTACAGTTTGTCTTTATCTATAATAATATTAAGTTATTAACCTAAAACTGCAAAATGTCCTTAAAATTTAACAATTTAAAAATTAACAAATCAGAGGCAATAACCCATAAATGGGTTGACCGATTTGTCTGAAAATTTCATGGCAGGTAGATCTTGACCCAAAAACAGTTTTACTTGTTGTCAGTTTTGCTCTAACTGCTTTAGTTTTTGAGATATGAGCGAAAAAGTGCATTTTAAAATATGTTCTATTTTTAGCCATGGCAGCCATGTTTCTTGATGGACAAGAAAATAAACACTTTATACTAGCCTTAGTTTGGTTGAAATTGATCCTGTAGTTTCAGAGGAGAAAATTTTTGAAAGTTTACAAAGATGACGAAAAAAATGTGAAAAATATTCTTCAAAGGACAAAAACTCCTATAAGAGGTCAATTAATGATTTTGGTCATGCTTACATAATTGTAGATCTTACTTTGTTGAACACTGTTGCTGTTTACAGTTTGTCTTTATCTATAATAATATTCAAAATAATAACCTAAAACTGCAAAATTTCCATAAAATTAACAATTCAGGGGCAATAACCCAACAAAGGGTTGACTGATTTATCTGAAAATTTCATGGCAGGTAGAGATCTTCACCTGATGTATTTTTAGCCCGTCAGTTTTGCTCTAAATTTTAGTTTTTGAGATATAAGACAACAAGAGTGGACACAGTACATGTCTCGCCTGCATATGACACAGAATAATGATTATCTGATACCCGACATTGCAAGTCAAAAGGAAAATGCTTTAAAAGAAATAGTAATGGTCAGGTGATAATTTGTCTGAGAAATCTCATGCATGTCATTAAAGCCTAAGACTGTTTCCTAGGCAAGCTGACAGGTCTCAGACTGGTATGTACCCACCAAGCACTATCTATAGACCAAATATGGTTGGTCTATGTATTGCAGTTATTGAGAAATAGATATTATCCCAAAATATGAAACAGGTCAGTCAAGCATGAAATAGAGGTCAAAGGTAAGGTGTCAGATGTTAAATTGTTATATACATTGTACTAACTTCCATCAACAAAATACTGTGGGTCTAGTTAAAAATGTAGTAAAGTTGCTGAGAAATAGACTAAATAATCAAAATGTATATTAAGTCACTCAAGCATGAAATTCAGGTCAAGTTCAGCTGACATGTGTTAGACAGACATGTACCCACTAAGAACAATCTATTGACCAAATATGGTGGGTCTAGGTATTAAAGTTGGTGAGAAATGGACCTAATCTCGAAAATGTGACAAAGTCATGCAAGCATGATATTGAGTCAAAGTCCAGAGATAGGTGACAGACTTGCAAGAACCCACTAAGAACTATCTATAGACCAAAAACAATGGGTTTAGGTATTACAGTTACTGAAAAATTGACTCAATCAAAAACTTGGATGAAAGTCTCTCAACCATGAAACTGAGGTAAAGGTCCAGAGATAAGTGTCAGACTGCCATGTACCCACCAAGAACTATCAATAGACCAAATACGTTGGGTCTATGTATTACAGTTTCTGAAAATTGGACTTAATCGAGAAAATTTGACGCGGGTCACTCAAGCCTGAAATTGAGGTCAAGGTCAAAAGGCAGGTGTCAGACAGACATGTACCCACCAAGAACTATCTATTGACCAATTATGGTGGGACTTGGTACTCTAGTTGCTGAGAAATGGACATAACCACGAATAAAATGCTCCGCTGGGCGCAGCTAGATACGACCGCAGATGTCGAACCCTGAATAGTTGGGGCAAATATGAACACAACATTCAAGCTTGATACAATACTGAATTTGGATTGTGAATAAATATTTGACACAGCATAGGTTTCTGACACAGAATGAATGTTGTCTAAGAACTTAAAAATTTTTAATTTACCTATTCAAACCATATCAGTATTTTTTGTTTTTATATATAAATCAGAAATAACCAATTTAAAATTGGGCACACATATCAATTTCTTGCTATTGCGCAATACTGTGCAATTGAAAATTTCTTCAAATATTTGACACATAATGGGTTTCTGACACAGAATAACTGAAACCAAAGAACTTAGAATTGGTCATATGATTTCAATTTATATTCAATTTTTTGCTTCTTGTGCAATACAATATGCTGTGGAGAATTGCCCCCCCCCCCCCAAAAAAAAAAAAAATTTACCCCTTTTTTAGCTTTTGTGCAATACACTATGAAGTTGCACATTGACTCCCCCTCCCAAAAAAAAAAACAACAAAAAACAATAAAATTTATTGTAACCCCCCCCTTTTTTGCTAAAAAAAATTTGAAATTTCCTTTTTAATTTATGAATTATGAAATGAGAAAAAAATTGCCCCCTCCCCAATTTCTCATTTCCCCCCCCCCCTAAATTTTGTTTTCACCCCCCCCCCCATTTCTCTTGATACTTTGCAACCATAACAGCCCATTTAAATACACCATAACGTATTAAAATAGAAAATGACATCATAGTCATGGATGGCAAATTTTAAATATGCATAATTTAAAAGCAGTTTAGATGAGATAAACAAAAAAGCTTCATCAGCACATATTCAAAATTTGAGATAAAAAAAAGAGTTATCCCTCTTTGTACATATTTTTATAATCATGTTGTCATATTTGCTCTAAGTCATATTTAATTGTTAGCAGTAGTATGTATGTTAGTATCATATAATTTTAAAATTTCTGATTTGTAAGTTTATTCAATATATATGTTTGGATTGAAGTCATTGTTGGGTGTTACTGAAGTTATCCTTTAATTGTAATGTAAATAATGTAAATTGGTTTAATTATACTGATTCTTGCTATTGCACAATACTGTGTAATTGAAAATTTCTTGAAATATTTGACACATAATAGGTTTCTAAAACAGAATAACTGAAATAAAGAACTTAGAATTGGTCATATGATTTGAATTTATATTCAATTTTTGAATTCTTGTGCGATACAATATGCTGTGGAGAATTGCCCCCACCCCCCAAAAAAAATAATTTACCCCTTTTTTAGCTTTAATTTTGGACCCCGATTTGGACCAACTTGAAAACTGGGCCCATAATAAAAAAACTAAGTACATGTTTAGATTCAGCATATCAAAGAACCCCAAGAATTCAATTTTTGTTAAAATCAAACTAAGTTTAATTTTGGACCCTTTGGACCTTAATGTAGACCAATTTGAAAACGGGACCAAAAATTAAGAATCTAAATGCACGGTTAGATTCGGCATATCAAAGAACCCCAATAGTTCAATTTTCGATGAAATCAAACAAAGTTTAATTTTGGACCCCGATTTGGACCAACTTGAAAACTGGGCCCATAATAAAAAAAACTAAGTACATGTTTAGATTCAGCATATCAAAGAACCCCAAGAATTCAATTTTTGTTAAAATCAAACTAAGTTTAATTTTGGACCCTTTGGACCTTAATGTAGACCAATTTGAAAACGGGACCAAAAATTAAGAATCTAAATGCACGGTTAGATTCGGCATATCAAAGAACCCCAATAGTTCAATTTTCGATGAAATCAAACAAAGTTTAATTTTGGACCCTTTTGGCCCCTAATTCCTAAACTGTTGGGACCAAAACTCCAAAAATCAATCCCAACCTTCCTTTTGTGGTCATAAACCTTGTGTTTAAATTTCATAGATTTCTATTTACTTATACTAAAGTTATTGTGCAAAAACCAAGACAAATGCTTATTTGGGCCTTTTTTAGCCCCTAATTCCTAAACTGTTGGGACCAAAACTCCCAAAAACAATCCCAACCTTCCTTTTGTGGTCATAAACCTTGTGTTAAAATTTCATAGATTTCTATTTACTTATACTAGAGTTATTGTGCGAAAACCAAGAAAAATGCTTATTGGGCCCTTTTTTGGCCCCTGATTCTTAAACTGTTGGGACCAAAACTCCCAAAATCAATCCCAACCTTCCTTTTGTGGTCATAAACCTTGTGTTTAAATTTCATAGATTTCTATTAACTTATACTAAAGTTATAGTGCGAAAACCAAATGTCTACAGACTCCGACGGACGACGACGACGACGACGCCAACGTCATACCAATATACGACCGCAAAAATTTTGCGGTCGTATAAAAATGTGACAAAGTCACTCAAGCATGAAATTGAGGTCAAGGCCCCAAGCCAAGTGTCAGACTGGCATGTACCCACTAAGAACTATCTATAAACCAATTATAGTTGGCCTAGGTATTACAGTTGCTGAGAAATGGATTTAACCACAAAACTTAGATTTAGCATTTATGTTTATGAAGTCAGTGGACTATAAAAATGAGGTCAGGGTCACAAGTCAAGTATACTGCGGCAAACCTTATACGACAAGCTATCTGTGGACCATAAATCTTAATTGTACAGTTTTAAAAAAGTTTATGCCACCGCTAGAAAGAAATACCTATATCTTGCAGGCGAGACAAAAACTGCAATATACCCCTATGTTCTATATTTAGCCATGTCGGCCATGTTGGTTGGCAGGCGGGGTCATCGGACATATTTTTTAAACTAGATACCCTAATGATGCTTGTGGCCAAGTTTGGTTTCATTTTGCCCAGTAGTTTCAGAGGAGAAGATTTTTGTAAAAAGTTAACGGACAACGATGGACGACAGACGACAAGTGATGAGAATATCTTACTTGACCATTTGGGTCAGGAGAGCTAAAAAGTGGAATTTTTACTAACAAGGAAATAAAATAATCCCTGATTATTACTACACCATACCTATATAAGTAAATAGTGTGCTGTTGAAACTAAAAGGCCCTAGTCCATTTCCATTTTCTGCTGATACTCTGAAGACATACTCATTACCAGGGGGGATAACTCTGTCATCAATTACCCATCTAGATTCAGTCCCATTAAATATGTCATACCAACTTTGGTGCTGTGCATTCCTTAGAAAATAAAAATAATTAGCTAATGAGTCAAAACTTGCCATCACATGTTACTCTCAGTATGTGATGTGAATTATTTTTTTTGTTATGAACTTTACAACACTGCAATTGGATCAACCTAAATAAAAAACAAGAAGTCATTTGGTAACTCAATGCAATTGTAAAGCAAATAAAATAAGTTTTGTGAATTTTTTGTTATTTTTGTTGTTTTTTAAATCCCATGAGCAAAGTTGACTATATCACAGTTTTGGCTATTCTGTTTTGATTTTAATGGTTTGAAAGTTTTGAAAATATTTGGTTTTCCAAAGTTTTGGTCAATAGGATATCTGATGAAGTACTCCTTATGCAATACATTGTGTTTGTACTATTGTACTGTATCATTCAACAATGAACATTGCCTGCTGTGTGTATAGCTAAGTGCATATACATGTATTAAACCTGCAATTCAATATTGTCTGAAATATAAATTTTTTTAAGCTACCCTCATCAGTGTTAGCATTAATGAACAATTTTGTAAATTTTTGTAATTAAATTAATTCTCATAAATGTATGTTCTTTTTTTTTTTTTTTTTAAGACCAGATATACCATTTTATTGCACAATTTAGTTGTTAACAAATATCCTTGGCGATACAACAATTTCGCGAAGGCTTTTCCCTGTGTTGTTAATTTCTAAACAGACCAGGGGATTTGTTTAGAAATCAATTAATACATATAAAATGTTAGTTTCATTACATATTTTAATAATAACATACATTCTGATACTATTTCATGATAATTAAATGTAAATGTCAATTTGTTCTTTTTGAAATATTTTCCTAGTCAGTAATAAAGTGCGAACAATATATTTGTATAAACAACCAGTAAGCACATTTTAAAACAAGAAATATTCATACGGTTCATTGGTCAAGTTGACTTTCATCCTTTTGTTTATTTTTCAATGTTTGACCGATCAGAGAAAACTCGTGATGTTCCAGGTGAAAGGGTTCTATTTTACTGATTGAATCACAATGCGGACTTTATTGTGTTAAATTCATAAATGTATTTGGATTATTAATAATATTTCTTGTGTTAAGAATATAAAAACAAGGTAAGTCTTTTTAAATAGCGTTTAACTTTTGAAATAAAAAAGTAAGGTGTTGTGTCCACGTGTTTATGGTTTTACGGGGAAAGGGTATGACTTTTTACTCTAAAAGGAGTTCGCGCATTTTCACCAACAATGGGGAGTAAGTTTTAGTTGCCAAAAAGAAAAGTTCATATTCTTGTTTGAATATAGTATACACGTCTACGGACTTTTTCCTTTGTTCTGAAATATAAAAGGCTTTGTAGATTGAGAAGCTTATTATTGTCATCAAAATATTAAGATCCCAATATTTTTTGTCGAACACTTTGTGCCCTAGTACTATGTCTTTTAAATAGATTGTTTTAGAAAAGTGGATTAACTTTAATTTTTCTCTTATTTTTTTCCAAAAGTCGTTTAACAGTATACATTCGATGAAAAAATGTTCATAATTGTCTGGACATTTGCATACTGGACAATGTGAATTCTGTGATATTTTCCATTTAAATAACTTTTCTTGGTTTGCCAAAATATTCGTTATCAATTTTCACCTAAAGATTTTTAATTTGTTTTGATTAAATCCAAAGAATATAAAATTCAGTGTAGAATTTATAATATATTTTTCACTTCTAAAATAAGCTTGCCATTTCTCAATACCGATATTAACGGATTTTCTAAACGAAATAAACAAATTGTAAATAAATTTGTTGTTTTTTAGATCTGATAAAAGTATCGCCTTATCATTTATATTAAATAAATCATTTCGTATATGCATTCTTTTTTGTTTACTGTCCTCCAGTTTTAAGATTTTGATCCAATTTTTAGGGATTGCCTTTTTAATAATGCTCAGTTCTGTTATCCAATTATTTTTTACATTAAGTTTTTCTAAAATATGGTTTTCTGATATGCACCCTAAATCATCAATAAGATCGTTTATATAAATAATGCAACTATTTATCCAATTAGGAAATAATAGTGGTTTATTTTGATCCTGTAAATATAAATTTCCCCATATCACTTGTTTTCGGATACTTTTGAAATCTTTCGGTTCTTTTGTTTGCCTGCCCTTTAAGCATAGCCAACTGTCTAATATTTCTTGATAAAAAGTAGGAATATTTTTGAAGTTTTCTAACAACTTAAGTTTTTTTATGTTAATATTCATTTTTAGAATTAACGATAAATTCCCTAATTTATTAAATAAATGTATGTTCACCAAACTATAACATGCTGTTTTTGACACCTTTTCAGTTTCTAAATCTATATATTTTTTATATATCAAAATCAAGTACCAATACTGTAAGATATAATGAGTTATAACAGCTCCATTATCGTCAGGCTCTGTCCATTTTACTTCGTATCCTATCCGACTGGAAAAGGATTCCACCTTCGGAGGATCTGGAGCATCAGGAATACTTGCTGTAAAGTTAAATTTATATTTTATCACATTTCTCTATCATGCCAACTGTCCAACAGGAACATGTATAATTGTTTAGTTGGGGTTTTACGCCGTTTTCAGCACATTTGGCTATTTCGCGGCGGCCAGTTTTTATTGGTGGAGGAAGCCGGAGTACCCGGGGAGAACCACCGACCTTTGATAGGAAAATTGGCAATCCTTGTCAATTAAGATCGGAGTCAAACACACCTCGCCATAGGTGAGATTCGAACTCACAACCTCAGCGTTGACAGGCTAGTGACCATTAGTAGTTATGACGAACTACCTAGACCACTCGGCCACCGAGGCCCCGAAACATATATAATATATGTACATTGTCGGAAAATATACATTATCAAACTCCTCAGATAAACTTCTGAAAAAGATCCAACTAATTTGCTGTTTACAGTTTCTGTACAAGCCTTAGAAACAGGTGTAAATGTGAGGTTTCTGTACAAGCCTTAGAAACAGGTGTAAATGTGAGGTTTCTGTACGAGCCTTAGAAACAGGTGTAAATGAACAGGTATAAATGTGAGATTTCTGTACGAGCATTAGAAACAGGTAGAAATATGAGGCCTCATTGCAAGTTCTGATAATCTTACAATATGCTAATTTTATAAGTTTAAGTAACATTTTTAACAATAATAACATATTTTTCAGTACTTACATTGTGTTCTGAAAATAAAACTGTCTTTTCCGCTCCAATAATAAGACGATCCATGCTTATATAAAAGTACCATTCGGAAACAGTAGTCAGTAAATGGCTCCAAATACCTGAAGGTTACATTATAAGTGGTGTTCACTGAGGTACCACTTGGAAAGGATTCTTTAATGGGAGAATCACCATCATAAGGACACTACAAAACAAACAAAAAATAAATAAATATAGATTAAATCTTTATATTATTTGAAGTACTGACTACTGTACCAAAACAATTCAGTTTTTAAGAACAACTTATTTCAATTTTCTAGGCCAATAAGTACAGTTGAACCTCGATAAGTCAAAGTTGAAAAGACTACAAAAAAGTGTTCTAGTTATCCGAGGTTTGAGTCATCCGAGGTCCAATGTGACCTTGTACAGGTTAACACGGAATGCTAGACAACTCGCCCCACTGCAAACTCGCCCCATATCAACTCGCACCAACTTTTTTCCAACTCGCCCCATCTCCCCAACTCGGAAGATATTTGTTACAAACTCGCTCCAACTGTGAAAATCATAGTCACAAACTCGCCCCAACTCATGAAAATAATAATTCCATACGTAAATATCCTGGCTACCAACTCGCCCCAACTCATGAAATTATTATTCCACACGTAAATATCGTGGTTACGAACTCGCCCCAACTCATGAAAATACTAATTCCATATTCGCTTATTACAATAACGATTTGAATTCCAAGTGTGGAACTTGCACCAATTACATCTTGTTTATTCAGCCTTTGAAGACGTGATTGAATAATAATGAGTCATTTGATTAAAGCCAAATAATCAATAGAAATTTAGGTTACTTTCTATTTCCGAAGTTGTCAAAACAATTAAGGTTAATGATTGTTCATTAACCACAGATTAAAGGAACTGTGTTTGTGCAAACAAAACTACCAGTTATACGGTTGAAAAAGACAAAGAAGCCAGAATGCCGACAAAGAAATGAGAAATTTTTCCGAATTTTTTGTCAGCTTGGTGGACAAACTTTATAAAAGCTATAAAAGAGGACGACACACTGAAGAAGTTTGTGAAATACGTTCGCAAGACCTGGATCGGCAACTCCTTTTACCAGATAGCCACTTGGTGTGTCTTCCAACAGCCAACGCGTACAAACAACGACGTGGAAGAGTTGCACAGAAGACTCAACAAGAAAGCAAGAGACGAGAAGCCACCCTTCTATGAGCTGATACCCATTATGCACGAAAAAGCAAAGCTGTTGCCGCTGCAGAGGAAGATGGTGTCCGAGGGCAAGTTGACGCATTACCAGCGTAAGCTTGTCCGCACCAACCAGTCGGTTCTTTTTAACTTGTGGGACCAGTATTCCAGAAATTTGATAACGACAACGACCCTGCTGAACCAGTGTGTTCGTGTGAATGGTCCCATCTTAGACCTGGGACTATCATACTAGTATAATAGTCCCAGCTTAGACGTTGAGCTGTAAATAATTTTCGTGTTTCTCTTGTAATTATGATATGATATGTTTTAGTGCTCATGTGTTGATTTGTTTTTGTTTGTTGCATTTGTTGTTTAAGTTGATAGTTACTGTAATGATGATGATAAATAAAAGATTATAAAGTACATTCTGATTTTTATTTAGGATAACGACACTATACTATTTCCATCAGTTGTTACCAGTTGGGGCGAGTTGGTAAATATGATATTCACCGTTGGAGCTAGTTTAAAATCATTACATTCAAAGTTGGGGCGACTTTGTAACTGAAGTAGTCACTAGCTGGCGCGAGTTGGTAAATATGATAATCACCATTGGAGCTAGTTTAAAATCATTACTTTCAAAGTTGGGGCGAGTTTGTAACAAATATATTCACTAGTTGGGGCGAGTTGGTGATGATGATTTTCAATGTTGGAGCGAGTTTGTAACAAATATTTTCCGAGTTAGGGTGAGTTGGAGAAAAGTTGGTGCGAGTTGGTATGGGGCGAGTTTGAAGTGGGGCGATTTGTCCTGCACCCGTTAAAACGTCATGCTAACCGTTATACAAACAAACATTATTTGTTTAATAAAAATTGAGTTAAAAGATGTCAATATATTTTCTTATTATTGCGGAAGAAATGAAACTTTTCCACAGATTCACTTGGACGTTACCTGTGGATTTAAACTTTTGTAAGCTCTCCTGTCCTATTGAATAAATATAGCTATTGTTCTCTGTGGAGTTTATTCAATGGGACCTTTAAGAGAAATCCATCACTCATTGATTAATTTACCTGAACAAAAAATTTAACTTTCAATGTTGAAAATACATGTACCAATACTTTTTTTATATTTTATTTGTTTTACCATAGTCAGGATTTTACAATACACCCCTGCATCACCACCTGACCATGGTGTATCAGGGTTATTATATATGTAACTATACATATACCAATACTAAATAATTGCATGTGATGTTGCATTTATTCTTTATCAAATAACTTTAGTAGGCTGCTAGATTGTATAAGGGAAATGTTGACTATTTTCAACATTGAATGTTAAATTTTTTGTTCAGGTAAATTAATCAATGAGTGATTGATTTCTCTTAAAAGAAATTTTAAGGTCCCATTGAATAAACTCCACAGAGAACAATAGCTATTGTATTTATTCAATGGGACAGAACAACTTACAAAAGTTTAAATCGACAGGTAACCTACAAGTGAATCTGTGGAAAAATTTCATTTCTTTCGCAATAACTATATTCATCTTCCTATATTTTAACTCAAGGTAATTATGTCACAGAAAAGTATTACATCAGACTTTGGACTTCTTTGAGAAAAAAAACACTACAAAGTTCGACACTTCAAGGTCAGATTATATTGTTTTTTTTTCTGGGGATCTCTAAAAGTATACCAGTTATCCGAGATTTCGAATTATCAGAGGTAAAAATGTATAGGACAAATGGGACATTTGCAAGGCCCGCAAAGTTACTTTGACACATCCAGGAATTCGAGTCAACCGAGTTCAACACATTGAGATTGGACTATACATCATTTCCAATAAATAGTCTGAAATTATAACTTTCAAAGATTTGCAGAAATTTCAAATCTGAAGTTTTGTATTTCAAGTAATTACCGTTGGTACTCGCTTATAAGTCGAAAGTTTGGGAGTAAAATTCAGAATCCAGAGAGGGGTACCGACTTATAAGCGAGATCTAGACACGAGAGGAAAAAATCCAAGCCCAAGAAAGGTGATCAGATGTGAATTTCCTGGCCAAAACTACGTTTGTGATAGCCAAACCTACATAAATCTCTAAATAAATAGCTTTTGTTGAAAATAAATGACTACAATACTGTCTTTGTGTTTTATTTGTTCTCTGTTAACCATTTTCTGTCAATTTGTGTTGAATTTCCCACTGTTTCCGTTTTGTGTATTGATTTTTCATGGTCACGTGGTTTGTGTATCATCCCAAAAGAAGAGCCAAGAACCAGAAATCAGAAGAAGGAAATAATGTACTAAATATATAAAAAGAGCGTATCTAACCGAATTATTGTGTTATTATTGTTTTATCGCGATATCAGTATAATACTTAATCAATCATATAATAATAAGATATTTTTAAGATGCATTCCGCATGATCGAAATATTCTTCATTAAAATGTCTCAAGTGAACAAAAATTACGATATTGATTGACAAGCCAATATAATCCATTGATAACCCCTAATTAAGTGACAAAGAGTTGTATTCACTATAGGTGTGAAAAATATCAGTGACAGGATAATAGGTTAATTAGTTATTGTCCCTCGATTTCTATAATCCTTTAATAATCAAAACATACCGGTACCGGTAATAAGAATTATGAAGTGTGCTCATAACTGAACTATGCAAGCCGTGAAAAACATTTTGAGAAAAGTTATAAATATATGGTTATCCCTACCTCGAATCATTCAATAGTTAAACTACCAAAATGCCTAAACGCAAGAGAAATGCTTACGATGCCGACTTTAACTTGAAAGTTGTTGCATACGCCGAGACTCATACCAATGCTGCCGCAGAGAGAGAATATTATATAAATGAGAAACTCATTCGAGACTGGAGGTCAAAGAAAGCAGCACTTCAAACTTTATTACTATGACTGATCTGTTATGAATGATTAAATTGATCAATTTATTTTTTTTCGTTTGACTCTTAATTTATTCAGGTTCATGTTGGTTTATATTCGTTTTTCTCAAACAATATGTGTTTGGTCATACACTACAAAATCATTGATGCATTACGTAAACAACATGAGGCAAAATCAAACGGTGAATAAAAACACAAGAAACAAGGAATGAATACATCTTTATTATTATCAACAGAATAAATTATCAGGATGAACATCAATTCTATATACACATTTAAAGAAATAAACATTCATTCAATGCATGAAACTCAATATAATTCCTCGATTTTACCGATGATCAGTTACTGTCTGCTGCCAAAAAAAAGTCCCAATTTAGACCGACTTATAGGAGGGTCAAGACTGAATCCTTAGATTTTAAAGCTGAAAAGGGCATCCAACTTAAAAGCGGATCGACTTTTACTCGAGTACCTACGGTAAATATATTTGATAGGACTAAGAATATTGACACCATATATTTTATGGCACATGTTAGTTGTATCTGGAAGTTGAGACTTGTAATCTGCTATTTATCCAATTCATTCATGGAAGAAAATAGGAAAACCATAATATTTATGTTTGTTTTGGAATATATAAATTCAAAAATTACCAGAATCTTGCACATCTTAGAAAACTGTAACCCATTAACATTAAACTTTAAGACAGCATAGGATCAAGTAAATGTGGTGACTAACAATCCTACAAAATTTGAACAAAATCCGATTAGCAGTCTCAGAGGAGTTGCATCCACAAAGTGTTCCTATAGTGTTGAATGCAGAAAAAAGTTAAAAGTCCCAACAATCCCGTAAAATTTATCAAATCAAAATTGTGGTGTGATAGGATCAAGTACATGTGGAGACTAACAATCCTACAAAATTTAAACAAAATCTGATCAGTGGTCACAGAGGAGTTGCGTCCACAAAGGGTTCCTATAGTGTTGAATGCAGAAAAAAGTTAAAGTCCAAAAACTCCCGCAAAATTTGTTGAATCAAAAAGGCGGTGCAAAAGAATCAAGTAAATATGGTGACTAGCAATCCTACAAAATTTTAACAAAATCCCATCAGTGGTCTCAGAGGAGTTAAGTCCACAAGGAATTGTGACGGATGGATGGATGCAGACCAATACTATGTTCCTACGTCGCGTTGCAGCGGGGGACAATAAAAGATAGAAAAAACTTGACGTACTAATGAAAATACCCAGGAAAAAAAGGAGGGTCCAGATTTCCCAGAATCATCCCAATCTGTATTCCTTATGGGGGACCATTGTGGTAAAATATTATAAGGATATGTTCAATAGAACAAAACTAAATGAGTGGTAACATAACTGTCTATGAAAACGTCAGGCTCATAAAACAACAACAAATATTTGCGGTTGTATAAAAACTACACGTGCATATTTCTTACCTCTATATACAGAAAAAGAATTCTCATTATGCAATTTAATTACATCAGTCAATCAGTGTATGAGGTTGACCTAGTTTTCTCACTTTGGGGACAAGACAATTCTAATTTTTGCTGGTGTGGGATTTCCTTATCTCACCCATGGGTTGAGACAAAACAAGTGTGGTTTCCCGTAAAAAACTATCGCCAAAGTGTCAGAGCGTGTTATGACTAATATGCAAAAAATACCTATATCCTCTTACTTCATACATTTTCAAACAAACTCCAAATTGCCTAACAACCCAAAATGTATCAAATAAAGCTTCCTTCCATCTTTTCCATCATAAAAGGTCAGTTAACAAAGTACAAAAAAATCGTACGTACACAAACTGAACAGGAACTTTGACCATCGATGTAACGTGTTATTCGAAATGTTTTTAGCCATAGTTCATTGTTTTGATGAATTGAAAATTTTGTGTTATTACATTTTATCTTTAAAAATAATTGTTACAACCTACAATTTGCTTTTGAACTTCGTTTTTCAAATCCTATTTCACTGTGTGCATCGTTCATTTACCTGTGTGATACGGCACATAGTGTTACGTCACGAACAGCTGATCAATGTCAGTCCCCACAATATTTTTATCGCAAACAAAGTGAGAAAAAGGATCAAACATCGGTTATGCTTGTGCGAGATAAGGAAATCTCAGACACTCTCTGGTAAGATAGAGCCTGGTTAGAGAATGATCAAATCTTACCCTTGGATGTCTGAGATTTCTTTTTCTCACATTTCTATGTGTTTGGGACAGTTATAGTCCGTGTGAGACACCAGTGTGAGATTCATGCATCTCACATCACATGACCTACCTTGACGTAACAATGAAAAAAAAAAAAACATCACGTCACAATGTTAGAACGTCAGAAAACACACAACTTCGCACAAATGGTACGACAACGTCGAAATTAACATCGCTTCAATTTGAAAATCCCTGAAGCTCAACCTAAAAGATATCTTTTAAAAGTTTTGTACCTTTGGTACAAAACCAAAACGCGTGCGATCTTTTCAAGTGTGTAACTTTTTTGCACTAGGTTGTCTAGTTTAATAGAGCGCATTTTCGTGTCATGGCGGCCATGTTTATTTCTTTAAATATTCGACGGAGAAATGTGAGAAAAATAATCCGTCATGGTAAAAAATGTGAGACTGGACAATTCCACCCTCGGGTTCACATTTTCTATCATCAGAAACTCGGCAAGCCTCGCTTCTGACTGGAAAATGTGAACCCTCGGGTGGAATTGTCCCATCTCACATCTTAGACCATGACTGATTATTATAATCTCGCACTTGCACTGGTGTTAGATTCTTAATATCTCCCCTGAAACTAACCTTTATACGTTGAAATTTGTGAAGATCTACACTTTCATCTGGTGGTGATGTCCAACCAACGGTTAGATTATGTTCAGCAGACAAAAGAAGTATTATATCCTTAGGTAATTCCCACGTTTTTACTGTAACAGGATCACTTGAACTAAAATATTCCTTCTTGAAATTTGATGTTTTAATCTGAAAAAAAAAACAAACAAACATAGCAAACCTTCATTGAACTAATCAAATATTTTACTTTGCACCTTTAACCACCTGAAGCCAGAGTCTTAGTAAAATCATATTTGCACTACTAAAAATAATCTATCACAAGCCTGGCTGGTCTCGTAAAAAATTCCCCTATTCCAAAAACCACACTTGTTTTAGGCTAAATTCTAATAATTTTCAGTTAGGTCTGGTAAAAGTTGTATCCAAACTATCCCAAAGGTTTGTTTATGAAAATCTTTCTGGTACAAACATATATTTCCAAACAATTTTTTTAAAAAGTTCTCACCATCATTTCGAAACATTTTTACTAAAGCAGCGATGAGTGACAAAATTTTCACACAAATTAATAATAATAATCTAAGTTATTTTCCTATCAATTCTAATTCAACGACAGGAACAATTCCTGATACTATCTAGATTGTTCACTTTTATCAACTAAACTTATCATTTTACATACCTCAATGCTATAAGTGTGGTTTGGCATTAAGTCATTTAGAATTTTTTCATAAGGAGTTCTATGATAAGTTGTATTAAATTCCTTCTCCCCTTCTAATAATCCCTCTTTTGTCTGTGTAGACCATCGTATTACATAGACAAGGTCTTCCTTGGGACCATTTACAATTAAAGGCTGAGACCATGAGACCTCTATTTGTTCTGGTGATACACTTTTAGCAGATTCTATCCTAGCTTTTGAAGGCACTGAAAAATAGGCATATTTATTAAACCCTTTTGGATGGTTTTCATCTTTTTCTTATTTTAAAAAAAAAAAAATTTTTTAACTTTTTTATTGCTTCTTGTATTCAAAATGTTTCCTTTTGCTTAAAATAAAAATTAATTTGAAATAAAAATTCACAAACAATTTACATGTATATGCATTGTCAAATTAAAAATGCCAGTGATTACTGTCCTGGAAAAAAAAACTTCATTAGGAAATATTTTCTTTTGTAATTCAATCTAGATAACATGTCACTGTGAAATGCCCTTCTCCGGACACAATTTCATAGAAAAAGATTGAAATTTCACAGGACAATATTTTGCTCTACACATGCATCAACCACATACATTGTACTAATTCAAGAGATATTCAAAATTAAATATACAAATATTTATTACATAAATGCTTATCCTTTGTGGCATATATGTTAAATTTCTATAATGGTAATGAACAAACACAAAGAAGAAATTTTCAAATGAAACCTTCAATTATGCCATTATATATAAACAAACCTCCAATTTGAGTCTGATAAATTTCTGGTGGACTGAGCGCTCCCGACAAATATTCTGTGTAATAATTACTGACTGCTCCATGGACAACATAGTTAGTAAATGGCCGAAGGTTGGTCAGCGTCACACTGTGGTTGTACGATGACTGAAATATCCAGAAAATCTAAGATTTAAAATACAGTCAAACCTGCTTTAAAGGGCACCTCTATTAGTTTTATGTAGCCATACGTGATAACTGTTTGACTGACTACACTTAAAGTCGATTCATAATGTCATGCATTTATTTTTAGAATTTTTAATATTTGACAACCTATAACACAGGATTAATTTTTTAAAGATTTTTATATACATCTTGGTAGAATATGACTAATAATGCATGTTTGCATATATAAAAATACTGCATTTTAAATAACTGATTCTTTCAAAAAAATTACCTCAGACATACATCCTTCTCCTCCAGTTCCACACTTGTCTCTCCCTTCTTTATAATACACAGTGTACTTGGTATGTGGATGGGATATTCCCTGGCACGATGCTGGCCAGACGACTGGATCCAGTTCTAACGTAATTGTTGTGTTGGAACTATGGGACATATTCACAATTCCTTGATATGCATTTGGATATAAACATTCCGTGGCTGGAAATAAAAGATTTGGAGTACTTGGAAAATGAATGCAAACAGTAAAAACAAATTTCTTTATATAATAATGAAATGTTCACTAGCACTACATGTATATACATAAATTGCAACATTTTTAGAAATCTGAAAAAAATTGAGTTTTCTATTAAAATATTATTTAATATAATATTTCATTGATATTTGCAATGTTATACTGATTATATATCAATCTAATTTTAATTTTTAAAATTTTATATTAATTGTAAGATAATTCAAATTAAACTACTTTAAACTTCTCTTTGTCAAATGCTTAATTCATACTGCTAGTGGCATAGGTCCTAACACTGTTAATAACTCACTGTCCAAATTTCTATGATTTGAAGATAATGCTTGTTCAATTCATACTAAAAACAATTTAAAATCAGTTGGGAAATACAAACTATAATCGGTATATAATTTAATACTCTACAGAACCCTCTGTAAATTCTACAAAGTTTTTGCTGTCATGATATATTATTGCCGTAAGGTATACTTACAAGGCAGAGGTTGTAAGTGACTTCCGAAAGCTAAAGTATCTCGTACATTGGCCATTGTCTTAGAAGATACAACACCAGTCTGTTTATTCATAAAATATAGTAACTTTTGTGTCTCGTTATACCAGTATACATTTGTATGGTCTACGGTTAAACTGTCTGGTGGAAGACCTGTTCAAAGATAATATGGTCCACATGTTACTTAAATGACAGTTTTAAATCTGATAAAATGAGAAAAATCATTGAATGATCGAAATAAAAAAGAATTCTTAAAAATCAATTGATAAAATTCTCATTCTGGTCCCCCACAAATATATACCCATTTTTATTTTTATTTAATAACTATTTCTCATCTTTATTCATGATACCAAAATGATAATTTTTTAAAAATATTCCTGCTGTATATTCTTTCTATTTGTAGTGATAAAAAGACTTGTTTAGGCCAGTTCAAGTTAAATGATAGATTATCATCCAGCCTTCTAAAATATATGGGGCTGGTTGGAGAATTAAAATTTTTATTACTAGGATAAAATTCTGTCATCAATTTATGTTTGGCAAGGTCAATAAGTGTGAAAATTCTTGCTGTTTGCAGTTCCAGGATAGCGAACTTTTGGTCGATTTGGCTACTCACAAAGTCATATTGGGGCCTCGGTGGCCGAGTGGTCTAGGTAGTTCGTCATGACTACTAATGATCAGTAGCCTGTCAACACTGCGGATGTGAGCTCGAATCTCACCTGTGGCGGGGTGTGTTTGACTCCCACCTTAATTGACAAGGATTGCCAATTTTCGACCGAAGGTTGGTGGTTCTCTACGGGTACTCCGGCTTCCTCCACCAGTAAAAACTGGCCGCCGCGAAATAGCCAAATGTGCTGAAAACGGCATTAAACCCCAACTAAACAAACAAACAAAGTCATATTATATGTCAAACAAAGATTTTTAATGGAAAAAGACTCAAATAATTTCCAAAAATCGCATTGGGTTAAAACCAAAAAATATGGGGTGAGCCAATTTTCGAGAGGTGGATGGGGATGAAAAATTATCAATTAACTTTAATTGGTCTTTTGGCACCATTAAAAAACAACAAATGAGCTTTCTGACGGCAAAACAGATATTCATGGACCACAGTTTAGAGCTGCCTGCATGCCCACCATACATTGCCCTTTCCAAAAACCCCATTTTCTTTGGTCAGCATGGATGAAAATATACATATTTATTAGTAACGTTTAAATGGAAATACCTAAACTTTGAACGCTGCCATGGGTTAAAACTGGGCGACAATAACAGCCATCTAGATCTGTGGCAATAATGGTTCTAACAGTCTCGTCATAAAACAAAATCTCCATTCTCATGTCCTGGGAGTGATCAATGGCTACTTTACTTCCTGGTTGCAGACTGGTAGTACAATTACAACTTGTTTCACTACGTTTCCTCCTAAAACTACTAAACAGTGGCTTGACCTCATTATCTACACCCATCTTATACAGCGTAAAACTGTTATCATGAAATTCTGTCCACAAAAATGTGCTGAAAATAATATAAAGAAATTTAAATATGGAATCATAAGACCAGAAACAAAAAAATGTATTTCTGCTAACATGCTATAAAAATTTTTGTTTGGTAGATAGTAAATATAAACTTTTTCAAGCAGGAATTTTAAAAGTTTTCTAGGAGTTATTTTGGTTTTTTTAGCGATTACTGAAAATTTTCCAAAAAATGTAGGCACAAAACAAAGCATAACTTTTTCTTGGCCTAATAATAAGCAGCTGTCGGAGATGTTTGGAGTCGCCCACCCATCATATTTCGCCAAACTAAAAACAGACTTTTCCATGGAAAATCCCAGTTAAAAATATATTTCATATTACAGCAATATCTATTTCCGATATAAATGAATGTTGAAATTTCATAAATTCAATGGTAATAAAATGGGAGATAACTCTCATAAAAACAAACAAATTACATTCACAACCAAGAAAAAATTGTACAAAATTATCTCTTAATGTCTTATATAAATAATGTCAACAATATATTGTAATACAAACCTAGTGAGTGGATCTCTAACTGTGCTGAAAACAGTACCATTTCTGGACAGGAAGGGGGAAGCAACTCCTTGGTCTAACAAATACGCTGTTACCAAACTGGTTGACTGTATTCTATTGACCTCTGTTATGTATATTATTCTACTTATCCAATCTACTGTCATGTCAGATATGGTGGAACCAAATTCTAATAACTGAATAAAAAAATTATATAAGAAATTGAGATTGGAAAATTTAGAAAGTCACATATTTTTTTCTTTTAGTATGTAATATTTTATTTTGATCAATTAAGTATATAGATATAAAAATACACATGTTGTTCTTTTTAAAGTAAACTTTTCTTTATGATACCATTAAAGCTAAAACAATTTTTTTTTATAAAATAAAATAAATAAGCTGTCAATCTGAAAGCAAACCAGATAACTGTTTGGAGCCGCCCAACCATCATATATCCTCAAACTCTGTTTGAAAATCTTGTTAAATATGATTCTTCTGAGACTAAATTTGCACATATAATTTTAAAATTTTTTTTACAGTAAAATTTAGAACTTGTGTTCAAATTTTGGTCTCAATTGTCTCTTATCCTCATTAAAAGGCTGAAACAAAAATCAAAAGTAAAGTTGACTTTACCTTTTTCTGTGTCTGTTTATTAGATTCCCACAATACATTATTTTTATCGACCCAGAACAATCTGTTATCTTGACCAAGGTATGTGACGCTAATTGGAGACACTGATGGCTCTAATACAACTGTCTTATTTCCCACACTATCAACTTCCTCCAGAATTATCTGACTGGATGTAACAACTAGTAGCTTTGGTACTGGATTAACCGCTGTAAAGTAACAAAACTTTTTTTATTTTAAAATATAATTGCTTAGGTATGCTACTGCATAGATTTATTCATTTTTTTACTGAATGAGCATTGCAATAACTAATACATTGATAAATTTTCCTATTCTTTAACATCACATGTCAGACTCACATTAACTTGTTTTGAATTGTTTACTTAATTTTTGTCAGAATATTAATAATAAATTTATATAAAGTATCTGTAATCTCATCTTTTACCTTTGTGATAGCAGGAGGCAGCAAACTGAACGTCACATTCTTAAAACTATATATGCACAAAATTACATAATTATAGGACAATTTTACATTCTTACCATCTGCTTCAGCTGAAACCAGCTCTGACTTAGGACCGCAGCCTACATGTGTACAAGCAGATACCTAGAAAGTAAGAATTACAATAAACTTCCTATAAGATTTACAATCTAAATACTAAAACATGAATTACAAAACATCACAATCATCAAATGGCCACAGAAAAATTATAAACGTTTTTTTTCGAAACTGTCGCTACAGCTTTAAAAATTGAAATATTTTGTTCACAGAGTAGATATTCTGTTTATCAATTAGACAATTTGAATCTTATTTACCTTCATAATTATTTAACCTTACCTGGAAAAAGTACACCATGCCAGGCTTTAGGCACGGCAGATTAAAATGTCTGGAAGTTCTTGCCATAGTTGTCACATTTTTACTGTTTTCATCTCCATTCTTCCAGGAATAAACAATAAATTCTGTTATAATTCCATTCAAATGTTCTGGTAAAGTCCAGCGAAAGTCTGCTGCCAAAGAATTCTCTGAGGTCATGGATTCTTTATGCTGGGTCACATAAACTCTTGGTGTCAATGGTTTACTGGGAACTAGTAATTAGATCATAATTGATTACTATCTCAAAAATATTAAGGCATAGCATGACTTGCAGCAGAAATATAAACCAGAACATATCTCTTAGGTTTGAGTGTTCCAAGGAACACGTGTCGACTGCTCCAATCAATCAACGATTAAAGAGGAGTCTACCCCAATGAAAGTAAGGTAGTTTTAAAGTCCTTATAATGGACTAACTTTAATTCCAATACATGACGAAACAGGCTTAATACAATAAAATAATGTAAAACAGATGAATAGTAGCATTTTTACAAAATCAAATGTTATTATAACTGACTATACAGAACCTATGACTGTTGGAGTTATCTCCCTTATTTAACTGAAAAACTGACTAAAGTTCATTTTTGATATAGAAACCCAAAAAATCATTCTGATAAATAAAATTAAAAAAGCACAATGGCATTAGTTATTGAAGATTCGATGAAAGTTTCATGGAAATCGGTATACCGGTTTGGGAGGAGTTGCAGACAGGAGAAAGTGTGATAGACCAGAGTGAGAGATAGTAATCATGTGCATGTACCTGTCTATGCCAAACAACTTTTCATATCCTTTCCATTTAAAACCATGATCATTATGAAATAGTAATAAATAAATATATTTCCTTATAAAGCAAATGAAAAAAAAATGTAGAGAAAATTTATACCTGACATCGGAGAATGGACTTCAGCTATTGTCACTGGTCCGTATCCCCAATATGTGTAGGCTCTCAATGTAACAGTCAGTGCTGTATACGCTGCTACGTGAGACATCTCAATCCAATTCTTTGTTGTTTGCTGTAGGTAATTTAAACATATGTATAAAACTATCCTGATTTGATTTATTGGGGTTTTACTGCCATCTGCATCATGTTTTGACTATATTGTGGTATAGTTTTCATTTTCATTGGTGGAGGAATGGACATAACCACTGTCCATTGGCATTCAAACTGGCAATCCTTATCATTTAAGATCAGTAAAATTATCCTGATTGAATATTACATTTTTTTGGTATTCTAATGATAAGAATATTGATTATCATGCTTCAGAGACATCAATTTTTTTCCAAGAACAAAATATAAACAACCTTTCACACATTTAGCTGAAAACCCTATAAAAGTTGTTAAGTTAAACAATTCCAACTTTTTCAACATTCACATTGTTTATTTTGTGTAGTATCCCATTTTCTGATGCTTCTTATTTAATTGCTTGATCCTACAATAAGCTGAAAGAGTTATGATTATTTGTAGCCTTGAACCTTGATGGCACAATCTATTGAAAATTACTTTTTTCTATCAAATAAATAAACGATAACTTTACCATCGCAAGATTTGGACCAGCTTCATCCCGGAACTGGACAGAAACTTCATAAAATATGCTACCATGATTTACAGTAATCTTTTCCCAGGTCAAGTTGAAGGCCGACCAGTGACCTTCACATTTAATGCTAACTTCTGGTACTGCAGATGGTATTATCTTTAATGTTGTCCTGTCTGTATTTTCTACAGTTATAAACATCAAAAATATAAATTCATAGACAGAGTTATTCATATAACAGGAAACTAGATCTAGATTTCAAAAAATCATTTTCCATAAACAACATCCCACCACATACATAAAAAGTTCATTTGAACTAAAATCGGGTCAACATGCTATACTATTGTCCCTTTTCCCACAAACTTTGGACCAAAAAATTTTTTATAACAAAAATATAGTATGTGTATAAAATAAACATAATTTGATAAAATATTTTCTGATACATTTATAACTGAATACATGTACATGTACAGTCAAACCTGTCTATAAAAGGCACCCAAGGGACAAGAAAAAAGTGCCCATTATGGACATGTGCCCTCTATACAGAGGTTAATTTTACATACTTTGTTCATGAATGGGACATTTTCACTTTATAGACAGTGATTTGCTATATAAGGGTGCCTTTAAGGCAGGTTTGACTGTATATTACCTGGAAATGGATGTAGTGACGGATGTGTGACTGTAAACACAGACACAGGGTCCTCGGTTATTTCAGAGGTGTGGTTACATTCAAGGTCTCCAACAACAATAGCTCCATTCTGATTCTGCCAAAACAAACGATGGGCAAAGTACTGCATTACTGACGACCTGAAAATTATAAAAATATTATTGGTTACTTTGTCATGTCAAACATTAATTTACTGTCAAAATAAAATGAGAATAAGTTATTTCAAATAAAATACCTGTAATTAGTTTATGAAATTCAAATATATTCCAGAACAGTAATAATTAACATGTCAAAGTACTACATTCAATACTCACATCATACCAAATTTCGTATTTTGTCAATTGTAACAGAATGCACTCCGCACTATTAAACCCTTTTGCCAACGTGTCCCGGTTTACCGGGATTGTCACCTAGGTTTAATATTAAAAAAGACTTGAAAATCATGAGAAAACAATGAAGGGGCCACTCAAGTCAGGGAATCTATCGTGCTAGAGTTACTACCTGTGTGGAAACCATTGGTGGAAGGTTTAAATGGTCATCAATTTGGTTCAAATAAGAATGTACAACATATATTTATAACAAACTTGTATTATATGCATGAAAGGCATTGCTGGCTGAAATATAGTATTTCTAAAAGAATTTACACTTTTGAAAATTCAAGGAAAATTGTGAAAGTTACAATCAACGTAAACAGCTGGTGCTGGTTGGTAATTTTAACTTCTTCTGTAAGTTTATTACTTTGTCCTTATCGAGTGTTTTTAACCATCAATCTTATTAAAAATTCATACAGATTTCTTGGAACCCAGTGTCTTGCCTTATTTCACTGTTATCTATGTTTTCAGTGTAATAGCGGAATGTAAATAATTTTCCTCCACATGTTATTTATTGATCATGAACAAGCTTCTGTCCAACTTTGGTAGAAATCCAGGATGGTTTAAGAAAGTAATTAATGTTTTAAAAACTTTAACTGCAGACTAAGTATTGTTAACTGGGAGAAAAACTACATGTAAGTTCATTTATAAGTAAAATACGGAAAAAAAGGGAAAAAATTATTACAAAATTTTCCTCTGGATACTATCTTTTGATCATGAACAAGCTTCTGTCCAAGTTTGGTAAAAATCGAGGATACTTTTAAAAACTTATTAATGTTTTAAAAACTTGAACCACAGAGTGAATGTAAATGTTTATGCCACTGAAGATGACGGAATGTAGGATTGCTATGACTCGCTTCCCCTAAAAAAGTCGCAGGATTGACAAAAATGATTGACAAAAATGATTTTTCAGTAAATTTTATTCATTTTTTCCTACCTGGAAATTTACGTTTGAAAAGAAATCCAAAACCAGTTCAGAATGGAACTGCATATTCGCACTTCTCAGCAGAAAAAAAAAAAACAAGACGTCAAACTCAATCATTTGTGAGATACTCCGAATCCAGATCACATATTGCATATTTTTCAATTGGGTTGTTTGAATTTTTCTATTGTTTTGTCTTTACAGAGCAAAAAAGATAATAGATAAATGAAATAACAATACAGATATGTATGACCTATTAGTTAGTTTTCCTATTCTTAAAGTACATTGACCAGGTTGATCTTATGGAGACAAAATTGAGGACAGAAAGATAAAAAATTCGAGTTTTTAGTCAATTTTCCTAAAAAATATGTGTATTTTAGTGTTGAAAAATCAGACTAATTACGTTAATAGAAATCCAGTGAAAATAGTAAACAACCTAAATCTGATGTACAAGAAATTCACTGAGTAAAGCAAACTTAATTTTCCTTCATCACTGTTAGGAGTTGTCTTCCCCTGTGTCGCACATCACAAAACTAATAACATAATTTTTTTTGTTCAAAAATCTGCTTAAAAGTTGTAATATCTTCTTAATCAAATTATTTTTACAATTTTATTTTTTCCACTTACTGAGAAATACTAGAGAAACTACCCAAAGGTTGCACCGACAGTTGATCCTCTGTTATTCCTTTACCAAGTAGGTCAGACATAAATAACTCTTGACTTCCAAAACTTTTCACATACCACAGAACTTTTCTCATGTCAAAGTTCAATGTTAAACTAATAACATCTTTACCAGAGAAGTATGGAATGGAAAAATACACGATATGATCATCCCCATTTAAATATGCAGCCTCAACAGTATTTGAAGTGACCCAATACAAACGGCCTTGTAAAGCATCAACAGCCATGTGCCGAGCTTTGCCCTGTATGACGTATTCTTTATTTTGACCATCCATATTTGATCTTCTTATCTGAAATAAACAACACAGGAAATGGTTATACAAGAGATGAGTCATCAAATTGACAGGGAACTAGGTTTTCCTGCATCAATGTTTCGAGCCACTGCTTTGATGCCTTTCGTACACCACTAACTGTTAAACCAATTTTTCCATTTGAAAACCCAGTCAGAATATGATTTGTTTAATCAGTTTTATCACTATTTAAGGTGGTACCCAACATTACAGGGAGATAACACTTAAAAATCACCAGAATAATAAGTAAAGATAAATTAAGCTTCTCTATGATCAAAATTGATGTTTGCCAAACTGCTATATATTCAATGAAATTATTCCCGTGAAGTGTGAAATTCTATTTACTAAAAAAAGTCAACATTTATATCAACAGGTCAAAGTAAATATTTCCTAAAAATTATATGAAAATTAAACGAGCCAAATTTATTTTTAGTCAAGGTTAAAAATACATTTATCGTACATAAAAATGCAGATGCAACCGGAATTTTTTTTAGTAATTATACAAATTTTCTAGAATCAGATAAAACTTTTATACCATCAAAGAACATCACATGGTTGAACACTACTGATTTAATATACTGCAACATTTCACAACTTTTATCTTCACTTAGATTTAATCATACATACTACACTGTGTCTTGGATTGGACCAATACAATTTTTGTCCTAACCAATCATAAGCCACACTCGTTGCATCCATGATATGTTCTACTGTACTGATTCTGGTTGTCTTCCTATCATACATACTAACTTTGTTTCCATAGAAACCATCTGATGCCCAAAATATTTTGTCTTCAGCCCATGTCAAATCTGAAAACAAACTTTTTGTGTTAATTTGAGAACTTAATGTTTTTCAAGTGATTCCAGACATAGATTGTTCTGAATTTCAAAACTTGGATGTCACCCTCAAGATCCAAAACGTGGACAATCTTTGGAATAATTTGCTAGGAACAAAGAGTTGCAAAATTTCAATATCTGTCTACTATAAATCCAGTAATTAATGTGATGTTTATATTACTGCAAAAATTGTGACATTTTAAAAATAGCAAAATTTTAAATTCACATGGATACTTGTATTTTATATTACAAACATTTCACAACAGCATTAATCAATTTTGCAATAATGTCAGTTATACACGTTTGGCTATTTCGCAGCGGCCAGTTTTTATTGTTGGAGGAAGCTGAGTATCCAGAGAGAACAACTGACCTTTGGTAGGAAAATTGTCAATCCTAGTCAATTTAAGATCGGAGTCGAACACACCCGGCCAAAGGTGAGATTCGAACTCACAACCTCAGTGTTGACAGGCTAGTAATCATCAGTAGTCATGATGAACTACCTAGACCACTTGACCACGGAGGCCCCTCTGTTATTGAAGATTCCCGATAATAAATGTTATCACAAATAAGTGATGGGAATCAGAAAGAATCTCATAATCGATCATCGGTTACCTTTACATAACTAATGATCGATTAATAATCGGACTAAAAATGAATGGGTCAACTCATTTACCTGCTTTTTCCTGGTCGACCGTAATATTTTATATTTACAATGCAGTATAAACAGTAATACTCACAACATTACATTTATTCATTAAACAAACAACAATCTTTGCATTTAACACAAAATACATGTCTGAATGGATAACACTCTTTGAATAGTCTGACTAGAAAATCTCAATTTGGACTGTCCTGTAACTAACACTTTTTGGAAGAGTTTGCATACTACCTTTGACATATCAAGGTTATCTTTAGTTGGCAGATCTTCCTTCATTTTCGTTGGCACACCTTCCTTCATTTTCCTGAATCTAAAATAGGTCCAAACCCTGGATTGGGTTTACATAAAAGGTAATTTTCTAAGATTTGTTAAAAAGACTCCTTATCTTTTGTTGTTACTTACCAATATGTTGTTCAAACAAATCCTCATTGGGCAGGTTCATATTTTTTGTTATTTGCCAACAAGTTGTTCAAACAAATCCTCATTAGGCAGGTTCATCTTTTTTTTGTTACTTACCAAAAAGTTTTTCAAACAAATCCTCATTGGTCAGGTTCGTCTTTTGTTGACCATCCATATCGATCTCATATAGCTGTGTCTTAAAGCCAAACTGTGATGCCGCTACAATTACCTTAGCAGTGGAAGCCTCTGGAAAGTTAAATGCCATCAGATATCAAACTGTTATATAAACAAGAGGATCAAGAGAATTGAGCCTGTATCGCTCACCTGACAGCCCCACAATCAACCCATTTCATTTCAAGTGAAAATTGTAATGGACCCTCCATAGATCTTTCATACCAAGTATCAGTTAATTTGGCTATACGGTTTCAGAGGAGGAGATTTTTAAAATTTTGAACAATCCAAAATAAGAATTCATCATGGCGACCATATTAGTTGTCCGACCGGAACGAATTATGCAAATTTTATAAAGGTCCTTCCATAGATGCTTCACACCAATTTTCACTGGTTTCAGAGGAGAAGATTTTTAAAATTTGTCCCGTCAGAAATAAGAATTCATCATGGCGGCCATATTAGTTGTTCGACCATAATAAAATATGCAAACTTTATAAAGGTCCTTTCATAGATGCTTCACACCAAGTTTCAGTTAATTTGGCCCACGGGTTTCAGAGAAGATTAAAATGTAAAAGTTTACAGACCGACGGATGGAGCTAAAAAGTAAGAAAAGTTATAAACAAAACACTAAAATAAATGTTTGTGCATTCATTCAGAAATGAACACTTTTTGACTGATGTAGCAAATTCAAAGTTATTAAATCAAAATAAGTTGACCATTGAAAATAAAACAAATAAACTGTAATGGTATATTGGGAATAACTACAGTTGATTGGTTGACATTGTTATCAATTACAATTCTGAGCAGGGCCCTGTAAAGGACCACTGCTTCTAAGTTCTATTATATAATTTGCCAATTGGTTTCAGGGAAGAAGGATTAAAATATAAAAGTTTATAATAGGTGTGGATGAGGTCAGTCAATAACAGAATTATAATTCAAATTACCCTTGTTACATCTATATGAAAGATTATGAATTTCGCTTTCAACATGCACTTACCTAAAGTCAGAGTTCTTCCAATGAAGACTTCAGACCATGGTCCATAGCCTGTCCTGGAAAATGCCCTCACTTTAACCTGGTACCCTGTATCTGGTATAAGATCTACTACTTCTAGAAAGGAACCAGTTACCTTCTCAAACATTTCATTTTCTGTCCCATCCTCAGCATACAAACATACTTCATAAAACCAGCTCTGATATGCTCCTTTACCTGTAAAACATTATTGGCTAATAAATGATGGGCAAGGTTTGTCATTCCAAATCTCTGACAACCAACAAAGAGTAAGACAAATGAGAATTAAGTACTTGTTGTTATAAAATATTAAGATAATAAACATTAAAATTCTTGTTTTAATTATTGTAATATGCTATTCCACATTATTGGTGTAATATATTTAAATTGTTCTGCTCAACTTTTGGCACTTTCATCCATTTGTATTTTTTCATACAGCTCTTTTTGTGATTGCATGATTAACTATTGTACCAATGCCTTATGGTATATCAATACTAATATTTTTAGCAGATAGATTTTCCTAATTTTTTTCAAGGAGGATGTTGATTGGATATCCTTTGAAATTTCAATCTAAAAAACATAGGTCTCCATTCTTGATTTTGAGACAATGGAGTCTTAATCTTGGTAAATTTTATGTAGATCATATAGGGAAAATCCAAATTTCTCATACAATAAAAAACTGGCAGAATTTTTTTTATAAAATAGTGAAAAGAATCTTATCCGAGATGCTTCTTAAAAGAAAAATTGGGGTCACCGTTCATTTCTTCTTGCTCTTTCCAAAAAACTAAAATTTCCTTTACATTAGAAAAATTATCTGCCAAAATTATCTCCCCTGAAAAGGGTTTTTTTTAGAATAAAATTTTGTAATTTTCCTATTTATGCATTTTTGTCAATTTTTTTATTTACATAAACTTACGATATAAATTTTACATTATACCAAATACTAGTTTCTTGTTGAAAATATATATTTACATACAAATTTGCAAGATGCTCAGTGTATAAGGTATGATCTACCTTAAGTGCTTAAACTATTTTTTATCTTTCATTTCCTTATTTACCTTGATATGACAGGGTTTTAGGTTTATTCCATTGTATCACAACTTTTTTGTCCGTAAAAAGTGCTCTCACATTCTGGGGAGGACTGTGGGGAGCTGTAATTTAAACATCAAAAGAAACAAATTTATAGTAACTAACACAAATCCTTTTCTTTATTATTTACAAACATATAATTCTATTTTCAATAATGAAATATTCTAGTATTTAATTCCATATTAAATACTGAATCAATATAAAATGTATGGCCTAATAAACAGTTGAAATGTCGCTGAAATTAAGTAAAAGATGAAAGTCATAACATACCTGGATGTGGTTGTGTTGCTGATTGGTCTACATGAAATGACGACACTTTCTTCTTATAATACACTTCATTGAGATAAAACGAATTTGTGATCTGGTTGTATTCTTCAAACAAAAAGTTGTTCCCATTCGTCAAAATGAACACTCCATTGGTATATACCATACTGGTAATGTGTTGGTAGTTCGGTTCAACGACTTTGTCTTTTCGAACATTTGCCACATTGCTACCATCCAAGAAAGAGGACATTATCGTGTTGAGAGGATTGTTTGGGAAATACAGTTGCATATTGTTGATATCTATTGAAAAGGCAGTTACTTCTTTTGTAACTATTTGAAAATGATCAGCTGGTCGCTTTGGAGTTATCTCCCCTATATCAATGGCATACAAACCAACTGTTCCACTTTGTGTAAAAAACAAATATCTGAAATTACACAAATGAAAAGCTTTCAAGACACAACCTGCTCTATAGTCTAAAACAGTGAAAATTTAATAAGCATTTAATCTTTTTGAAGAAACCCAAGTCTTTTTTTCCTTCCACCATTTATTTTACAGTACTTGAAAATATACTCTTTTGAGACAATTTTTCTACATTATAAATCCAAATGCAAAAAAAAAATTAAACTTTGAAATCATATCTAGTGAACTTTAAATATTCATTTTTTTTATCAATAGTGGTTTTCTTTCAATATACCATATAATACATTTCTAAAATTTGTAAAAAATTAACATGGAACTGCATATATGTGATATATCTCTTCACCTTTAGCCACACGAATAAAATAAAGAGGAAAACTCCAATGAAATTTCTTTTACTATGAGCTTCTTTTTTTCAGTCTTCACATCATGTTATAAAATGGATTATCTCCCTTACTACAGTATCTTTTGTAAAAATTTACCCATTGATAGGATCAACGTGGATGACATCTGGTTGGGAAGGTAACATTCCTGTTGCCATGATACAGTTAGGTCTGTCAAAATCACATCTCTTAATCTGAAAATCATGATTCACTGAGTATGTTAAAGTGCAAAAAAATACCACTGACACATTTTGTGTTATTCCATTTAGTTTACAATGAACAAATGAAAATTGTAAATGTTCTCTTGGTTCCAATGACAGTCTCTTAATATACAAAATCCTTAGTAAAATTTCAAATTTTGTTACTAAAAGACTTTTTAAAATAAGAACTCATCCAGACTTGCAGCTTGATCACCAAATTTCACACAAACACAACCTAACTGATACTCCAATACAATTCTGTCATCTTTTGCACTCAAACAAAACTTAATTGTTTATTTTCAAAATATCTGTCTTCATTTGGGTTGAAAACAATCGTTTGAAGCACTGCACACTGTTTCAAAGAAAGAAAATTTGAAAGAGGATGACTTCAAAAATAGAAAAAATCTCATTCTTTTTATCTTTATTCTTATATGGGCATGGTCAGTTGAACAATGTATGTCTAACATGAGAACTGCGTCATTTTTTTACTCGAATAACTATAAGCAGTTAACACGAAAATAACCTGTAAGCTCATTTCATTGTGTCAATTACATATACTTTTTATCAGAACAAATTTAACATGATAATAAAACTAACCATTAGTCCATCTACGATGTACGTATAATTATGTAGCCAATCAATAGTTATTGCCCCTGGATGTGATACGCTGGGATATATGTTCACTGTTACAACTTTATCATCCAAAGTCACACGATGGACTTGGCCAACAGAATCGCTGCAGACTATCTCACCCTTCTGGACATGAAGTGCTAATCCTTAATAAAAGTTAATAATAAACTTTGTTAGCAATGTAAGCTGTGTGTTTTTGTAGTGTAAGAGTTTATTTTTCTGGCAAAATTATGCATCGCTAAAAAGTACATAAATTGTACAGAAAAAACCAAAAATACACTGCTTAACCTAATTAATATAAGTACATCTTAATTAGAAAAAGTCAAGCTACAAAGGTAAAAAGTTAATATACATAAATTCTATTTATCTTTTAATTGAAAAATACAACTTCTTCACACTGAACCAAAATACTCTATGATTGAATAATTAATTACTCTGTGAAGTAGTCTGGTTAAAAAGACACTCGTCTGATATTTTTCATAGTCATCATCAACATTATTTGCATTGTACCCTTTAATTGAAAATATTATTTAGATACAATCCTCTTTGACGAATAACGATTCTCAGATAACTGTTATTGACCATGCAATCATAGAACAACATGCAATATGGGGGTTTTAACGAAGACAGTTACAATGAATTCTGATTCAGATGATGATGTATGAACTAGCGATAAACTCAAAAATCTGGACGGTGATCAATTATAGACTTGTATCAATGTCTAAATTGATCACAAATACGAATTTAATGGAGGATTTAACTGTAATTAATCTACTATATTTTCATTGCGATAATTGACAGTTGTTATCATCCAGAACCATTTCTATAATATCCCTGATTGTAATAGTAGGCAAATAAACAGATATTTCATATTTTTTTCTAGAATTTTTTGGGGGCAAATTTATAGATTTTTTTATGCAAAGTCAGGTCTTCAAACATGATGAAGAGTTTTCTTTGAGATTTACCAGAACCTTGTTAAAAATTCATATTTTTTCTCTACTAACAAAATGTACTGTTTTAAAAAATCAAAAATGTATTGTAGAATAAAACAAAGATAGTTTTGTCGACACAGTAGGTAAAGAAAAGACATATTGGGTTCGTGGCATCTTTTGACTTGTTTCTTCTTTTTTTTTTTTGTGATAACCTTTTTATTCAAGTTTCCAGAACACAGAGGTCTTGGTAAACGTTGGCAAACTATATGCAACTTAATATTTCTACAAAAACACCAAACACAATGTTTCATCTTGGAAAGATATATCTTTCAATCCAGTTTTAAACTATTGGTTCACTTTATTTTTGGCTGAAAAGAATTATAATTTAGATTCATTACCTATTATGGTCTGAATACCTTAAGCCTGATTGTTTAAAATTAAAATACTTTTTATGAAGTTTAAATACCAAGAATGTTAAAAACTTTCTAAAAAGAACAAGGGCAAAACAGTTAATACATGAATTTGAAATTTTACAATGTAAAAATCTTTCCCTTTTTCATCAAAGTTAGGCCTAAAATAAAATTTCATTTGTTTGGCATGGCTGCCCGACCCACTGAAAAACTTGCAGCTCAAATAATTTTATTTGCGTTTCAGAATTTTTTTTTTTTTTTTTTTTTTTTTTGTAGTATCTATTAAAATAAAAATCAGGAATCGTGCCAGAATTTTGATTGTATCCGTGGATCTTTTTCCGGGCTTTACTTATTTCAAATCACAATCGTAAAAGTGCTTGCTGTACACTGTATTGAGAGCAAACGTTTAAATGACATAGAACAGAAAAACGTCTGCCAAAAGTAAATAATGTCAAAGAGGCCGACAGTGGAAAGCATCCCCCTATGCTGCAATGCATCAGTTAAGGGAGGTGAACATTTTAGTCTGAAAATATAAAGCTTTTAAATGTAAACAAAAATAATTTCCCTACCTACCTACCCACCTGCTGATAGTGTATGCCAAACAAAAAAATTTTTAAGGGTGCCCTAAGAACTTGATAGTAATTTTTTAATTCTTTCTTTTTAAAAAAACAGAAATTTCTACAGAGCCTATGAATATATTTTTAACATCTTTTTTCCCTAGCAAATGATCCAAAAGTTCCATCACACAGTCTATTTACTTCAAGTAATCAATTCTAACCCAGACTTATATATATTAAAACTGAGCATTAAAAGCTCTCATTCATCAAGTTATAATCACCATTAAATGTGTGAGTGAAAAACAAATTGGTTGAACTGTTAGAAAAATCAGGAACACAAATTTGTAGGTTAATGGAATGGTTTTAAGTTTACGAGTTTTCACTTTAATTTAAAAAAAATAAAGAGAACCTGACTTTTTCTACAACATATACAAGGTCAACTGAAAATGGTCAAGGGTGAAATTTTTTATTATTCTAAAATCCGTAAGTATTGAATATACCTTTCAGGGCGTTAGCACAATAGGTTTATATGTGATTTATATCATAATTCTCTGAAAAGTGCAAATGATAGCGAGTGCAGCGATCGCTACATGAGCATATGCATTTTCTACATATGGGTCATTTAGAAAAGTGTTTGTTAAATGGGGGCAGCCATATTGTGCTACATAATGAGGCCAGAAAAAGTTTCGTTCACAGGAAACGGAAGTCGGGAAATAACTTGCTTCAAATCATAATTTTAGATTCAGAATCGTGATACCGGAAATGAGTTTCTGGAAAGGGGTATTGCTATGCTCGCATCATTGGCCATGTGTGGATATTAATAATGCTGAATTACTTTACAAATGCAAAGCGATCTACGTTATTGGGCATACAGTACCAGCATCTTCTCTAGGAAAGGGTCTCTCCAGAAGAGAAGAGGAGAAACGTGGATTATAATCCTTGGCTACCAATGGAATCTGGCATTTAATGAAGTTGCTATTTTTCACTTTCAGCAGATCTCAAATTACACAACAGAAGTAACAAAAAGTGTCACATTTCTAATATCATAAGGGATCATGATTAAAAATTAAATATCCGGTTGAAGAAATTCAGCCCTCTGTAGATTTATGAGAGCTAAGAAGGAAAATTTGAATTAAAAATACAAAAAAAATTTCATTATTCTGATAGAAAATTCAATTCCAAAAATATTCAGAGAAATCTTTTTACTTTGAAAGTTTGTGTGAAAGTTTTTTTTCTATCATCTATCCTTGTTTATATTACCACCATTTATTTTGAAAAAAACTGTTGAAAGACAAATTTTTTTTACAAAAAACAATTTCTGCACCAATTTGATGCATGAAATGAAAAAAAACTTTGCTGTAAGGTGTAATTAATTTATAAAATGAGGTACAATATAGGGCTGAAATGTTGCAATAAGTGTTGTTCTCTCTTGTTTGTAAAATGTTTTTGCGTATAAACACAGGCCTTTAAACTGTTTTGCTTATATCTGGCTAAGCTGTGATATGTCTCAACCTTCGTTGACCTTCTTCTGAGATGACAAATTCTGCACTACGATAATTTCTTTACACCACCCTCCTTTATGCTTTGCTTTCTTCTGTTCTATTAATTAATTGTACAAGAAAAACCACCTACTTCAATCGTCCAGATGGTGGTGTAAAATGATGCTCTAATTAACGAGATATGCACATAATTTGATAATGACGTTTTTTCTACCAAATGAAACTAACTACATATGACTTGAACATGCTGAAGATGTAAATATTATTTTGTTTGCCAAACAATTTGGAGTATTCTTTCTATTTTCTTTAAATTACCCTCTTTTATTTCTTTTTAATGTGAAAATATTGTGTCCAACACATAAAACAGGAGAGTCTAGTTGTATTTTAGGATTTTAAGGCGGTAAACAAGATATTTTCTTCTATATAATAACTTGCCACAGTAAAAATCAGTTATATACCTTCACAATATTATATATCTCTGCTAATAAAAAGAGAAACAATTGCAATATACTGGGTATCAATGAAGTTCTAAAAGTAAACTGACATGTCACCCACTCTGAAACAAGACTGCTGTAATTATCATTCCAATAGTAAAACAAAGATTTTATACAGGGCATCATCCAACAAATATAAAGAGTTTTCTTCATTTTTATTTGTGGTTTCTATTAACAAAAAGTTTACTAATTGTATTTTCAAACCATAATGTCGTAAAATGTAACCAGATGTCCTGCATTTATCATCCAACAAATATATAAAGAGTTTTATTCATTTTTATTTGTGGTTAAGTTTACTAATTGTATTTTCAAACCATGATGCCATAAAATGAAACCAGATATCCTGCATTTATCACTCTTTATCAATGAGTTTTGTAAATTTCCTGGAAGACCAACTTTCTAAATTATTTAAAAAAGGTATCATCTGAACTTTGCAGTCTATCATGGTATAAATCATATATACCCCTATCAGTATAATGCCCTTAGGGGTATATGTAATACATATATGTAACAGGTATTTGTAACTGCTGTCTATCAAAGCCACAAATCCTGCAGATGTTTTGCACTAAGAATAGTCTAATCACAGAAAAAGGTGAATGTTCCAATTGTAAGGGCAAATTTCATTTGTACTGCCCCTTCATAACAAGTCAACAAAAACATTACTTGTTCTATTATAAATGACAAATATTATGTCAAAGATGTGTATCTCTAAGTCAGCAAAGATCAAAAAGGAGTCAGCGTAATAAAGGTAATTAACATCACTGCAGGTAATTACCTTTGTGCTGTTATGTACTATAAAGTTCCCATGGGGGCAGATTATTTTGTCAGAGCTCAAAATATATTATGTTTTGATGTAAAAGAGATCATAAAATAATTGTATAATAACAAGTTTTTTTTTTAATTATATGAATGACCTTGACCTTAAATTTAAATAAGAACTTGGCCTTAACCTTGAAAAGGGAATAAAAAGGGGTAATATGAAATCATAATTTCATAAACACTGTGAACCAGAACACAATAGTAAATTGGAAGTAAGCAAAAAGGAACCAGGAGATAATATGACACAGAAAAAAAATACTTGACACCTTTAAACTGGAAATTAAATAAGCCAATATGCAGGGTAATTACTTTATTACAATATGTGATTACATATGAAGGCAAATTTAAGGATAAGCATGCAATAAATAGTAATATTCTGTCACTTGCAATGACCCTCAACAAATTGTTTCATGAATTTCAAAATCATTTTCAATAATAATATGCTGACAATATCTATGTGAACAATGTAAAGATCTTTGATAACTAAAATAAACAACATAATGATGATAAAACAACTTACAAATTAAATATCAATAAATAAAAAATATAATAATCCACACAACATGTTAAAATTATTATCAGCTTTGTCAGCATGATCTATAACAACAAAATTTCTATGTTAATGGAACATTAGATACTTCTCTTAGGGTGTCCAGAAATATTTTGTAGGCTGTCAAAATCATTCTCTCCATATTAATATGAAAAATACTTTTACATTTGCAAATTTGTATTGTTACTGACAAAACGATAATGTCATAACTGTTGTATGGAGACAAAAATCTTTCTCAAAATAAGAGGCTCCATAGAGACCTGTCAATCAAGTCACTTATTTTGGCCAATAAAGATTAATACAGAACATAAGAAAACAACAAGTGCATGAGTACTGCAAAACCTCTATTGAGCCTCAAGTAACAACACTTCAACAACAAACAAATGATTGATAATGGTGATGATGTCATGTTGCCATAGTTACCTGTCAAATTCTCAGCAAACTCAAATATAACCTGTAGTCCTTGTAAATAAATATAAACATATCCTAAAATACATATACTGGTTTGGAATACAATTAACCTGTAAATTGGAAGTTTGTCATAATAATCATAACAATAAATCAGTAACAATACTCATAATATATAATGCTTGAACATATCTGACCAAACACATAATGGAGCAACCATCTGATTTCTATTGTACAAGGAGGGAATCTGAAATACATTGTAAAGGCAGGCTAAAAAATGTGGTAAAAAAGGGACAGGATTCATTATTACCTGGAATCAAACATTTGTTGTTTTTTTTAAACTTGGGCATGCTTGGCAGCTGTGAAAAAATTTTGAGGATTGATGATCATTTCCTTGCCCCTGCCAAAATAACAAGAAAATGTGTCTATAAGACACGGATGCCCCACCCTAAAAACAACCCAAGTGTTGCTGAACTGCGTTGTACTATACAAGAGGACTGTAGTGGTGAAATAATATAGGTTTCTGAGAAATGAACTCCAACGCAAAACTTAACCAAAGTCACTGAAGCATGAAATGTAGGTCATAGCGACCCAAGTGTTGCTGAATTGCATTGTACTATTCAAGAGGACTGTTGCGGTGAAATATCATTGATATATTACTATAGATTTCTGAGAAATGGAGCTAAATGCAAAACTTAACAGACAGACGGACAAGGGTAAATCTATATGCCCCAGCCACATTCAGGGAGGGGCATAAAAATCAAATGGATGCTCCCTAAACAGAACTGTCACATACTGTGAATTCATTATATTTACTAAATGGGTACACCCAAACTGCAGATTGTTTAAACAGAGTGGAAAATTTTTGAATCAAAAACAGAACTGTTTATGGCTGTTCAGTTTAAATTTTGCCATACTGACTATTCCCACTTTGTCAGTGGTCTGTTAAATATGAAACTCAGAAACATTATACACACCCTCCTTTGGATAGGCAATGAAAAGATTTTTTTTTAAATCAATCAAAACAAATGTTGGCTATTACCATGATGGAAGTTGTCTTATCTGGGTAAAATGAGAAAATTCATACACGCTTTCACAAAAGCTTCATATAAATTTTTGTTTATATATTTGCCAAGCAGTTTCTGTGAGTTCTTAAAAATCTGACTAATCAGAAATGAAGTGTAGCCATGTTACTTGACCAGGATGAAAATAGAAAATGACACCATACTCTTTAAAGCACATCTTCAAAGTTTCAAAGATCTGCGTTAAAGACATAAGGGTTAGTTGTTTACACAAAATTATTGTAAAAAAATGACTAAGTTCCACAACATTGAAAATCTGTAAAAAAAATTCTTCAAATGACATCATACTCCTTCATTCACATTTTCCAATATGTTGAGAAACATTCTGCAATATTTCCCAGGATGAGGGCTTAAAGCTGTATGAGGAGGTAATTACACAAAATAGGTACCCTATTTTTTCCTGACTGCCCAACATTCACATATAAGATACATTTGCACTATGTGTAACCTGGCCAAAAATTATACAGACCTTATCAAACTAACTTTCTGATAAATTGGCCTGAGGGTTTCTGAAAATTTTCTAAAGAATTTGGATGCTGAATGAAAAGTTCACATGACACTGGACCTGATGATCTAAATAAAGAAGGGTGGGGTTGGGGAGGGAGGGCATAAAATAGTATCCTCTGTATATAATTTTTTTGGTCCTGTAAAATAAAACTCCAACGTAATTTGTCTGAATTAATGAATTCCCTGCTGAACCTGAAAATGGAAAGAAAGCAAGTCAAACAATTTAGACTGGAAAATATTGTTTTATCACATTAAAAACTAATTCTACAAAATAATGCATGCTTTTAGGTACTAAAAAGATGTAAACTGAATTTGGTAATGCAGACAATCACTAAGCGTAAATTGATTTAAACAATAAAATTTCTCTTTCAGACAAATTACAGAGTAAAAACTTTTAACAGTGTTTTTTAACTGATATTTTCCTGACTTAATTATTGAAAATAAGCCTAAAACTCAAACCAAAATATGCCAAAACACATTAATTTTTAACGAGGAATCGGAAATTGTGTGTTTTCCCAACATTATCTGCTGTCAATTTTTATGACAATGAGAGAAATATCTGGTGACAATCCAATTAAAACATTCTTCTGACTGAGAACTCAAACATCCGTTTCCATTACAGAGAAACTGGACAAATTATTTACTTGGTCAATTCAAATATTAGGAAATCTACTAAAATCTTCCTTTGACACAGACAGATAAATTTCTTGCATTAAATGAAGCTTTAATAACGATATTAAGACCCCTTGACCTCCGTCCATCTATCTATATTTTTATAGAATATTATGCTATAAAGATTTACAATAAATGAATATTGATGCCAGGAAAATTGATTTCTATAGGAAGTATGGATTCAAAATTCATACTCTTACACATCATTCTAATTAAGACATCAGATTTGCAGATTTTTTAAAAATTTTTTTTTTGGCCAGAGATAAAAAAATTTCCAATTTGACCGAATTTTATGGGTCTAAAAAACTCCAAACGTTATAAATTATGTAACATGACAAGCTTAATTTCATTCCAAAATATTTTTTGATTATTTTAGATTATAAATAAAATACACTACGTGAATATTCTATGATGTTTTATATTCAGTATAAGAGAAATATTCTCAAATGTACAACGATATTTCTGCTGCATTTGTTTTCTGTAATGTAACTCTGTGATAATTTTTTTTCTCCCATTGTCAAATGATCACTGCTTAACACAACATTATCATCATTATGCTGACTGTCATTTTCAGTTTTAAATTGTCTATCAAATGATCAAAACTATTCAACGACAGCATTTCTGCTTCTTTTCACTGAACTATAATGGTCTTCCTGCACATTTCCCCTGTTCACAGCAAGTGAGGTTGTGCTGATGATCAGATCATTGAGAAAATGGCATAATGGAGTGCACTATTTAAAATAGTGTTTGTTTAGTCTGTTCATTTGGGGTTTTAATCAAATATGGCTATTTTGCAGCGGCCAGTTATTATTGGTAAAGGAAGCCAGAGTACCCGGAGAGAACCACGACCTTTAGTAGGAAAATTGGCAATTCTTGTCAGAGTCCTTCAAAGCCAAAAACACACCTTTGGGCCAGGTGAGCTAAAAACCAGTAAAAAACAAAGAAAGGTGTAAACAATTCAACAAATGTAATATTTTCCATTTTCAAACAATGTCAAATTCTAACTGGCAGTTTGAAGTCAACAGAAACATCTAGGATGGTCAGGGATTGTAACTAATTTAAACACCTGATATTTGATTTCAGACTTCAAAATATTGCTATAAGGCTCTTTTCTGAACTATATGTACACAGGAATTCAACACAGATAGAACTTAATCTGTCGTCTGCAGGATTAACTTTTCTACAGGAAAGAAATGTGAACCGTTAATAATAATGTGACATCTGAAAATCTCTTTGTCTGAAAATCTATAAAGAGACTTCACCTGTAAAATATAATAAATTATTTCAAATAAGCATTATTTCATATACTGCACAGATTTGTCTGCCTGGGTGAATGTATAGAGGCTAGAAAAACCTGGAAATTTGGAAAATATGATTGTCCAGGAGAGTTTTTCAAGTTCGATATAGTGCACTTTCATCTAATGTGCCTAAAAGAATTTAAAACAGTCACAACAAATTGGATTTTTCATTTCATCCATATTCTGATATAACAGACATAATGAGAAGAACTGATGCTTTGAACAGACTGAGGTAAATGTTTTAAGGGACAAAACTCTGTTCTGAAAAAGGAAATAAACAGACATTAATCACTTTCTCAAACTTTCATCAATGCTGATGTAAACCTGAAATAAAATTTTTTTTTTTTTTAAATTGCCATCTTAAGGGGACATAACCTACCTTTTATAAAGTTTGACTGGTTTACACTTTTATACAATGTCTCTGGCAATGGATTAGACCATATTTCTGACAAATCTTTTTTCACAACTTTATTATCTTCTACCAATATTAGGTTGACATCTTTTTTGGATACTGAAATATATATATCATTACATAATTGTAGTAAGTTATTAAACTGTTGTGTGCTATTCTCATTAATAAACTGTTGTGTGCTATTCTCATGTCTGTTAAAAACCAGTGAAAAAATCTTCAAACAAGATTCATCTCACTTGTTTAAATGTTATTACTTTTCTTCTGATTTATATAGAGGACCGGTCTTATGATACAAGATGCCTGGACTTGCCACATGTCTCTCTGTAAGTTTTGATCCTTTAAAAATTATTTGCTATGAAAGTGTACAGAATACTATCAAATACATGTTTACTATCCAGTCGTACCGCACCTGGATAGTAAACAAGTAGTTGATAGTATTCTGTACATTTTCATAGCATATAATTTCTGAAGGATTAAAACTTACAGAGAGACATGTGGCAAGTCTACAAGATGCCCAATGCACACAGGGACTCGTAAATTTATTATATTTTTTTTAATATGTAAAGGTATATGTCGAAAAGGATATATATATATATATCTTAAAAAAATACATTAACTTTGAGCCCTTGTGCAACTTTAATACATATTGACAAGGTTGTTTAAATACATAATCCCATTTTTCACACAATCATTGATTGATTTTTGCTTATTGCATGATCAGGTCATTAATTTTTCAACCTCCTCCTGTTCACATAAGCCCCCCCCCCCCCCTCACATCCTCTCTTTCCACTTTTTATCAAATGGTGATCCTTAAGTTTAATAGAGAAAAAATGTCATGATCAAATTTTATCCGAAAAGGTTTGCCGCAAGCAAGTCTGATCATGAAAAGAACAATGACCATTTATTTAAAACAGCAAAAAATATATATACATAAAAACTGTGTGGTATTCTGTGCAAAATGACAATTCTTGAACTAAGTAACCTGGAGATGACAATTTCTATTTTATTAAAAATATATATATTTAACAGAGAATCCAATTAAGAGTTTGATTACCCTGTACTGGCAGGAGAGGTGTGTTTGAAGATTGTTTATATCAAATCCTAGTGACACATGTTTTTACTCTCAGATTTTGTCATGGTAATAACCTAATCGTGGGAAAACGTAACTTTACTCTCAATCTGGGTCACAAATTTCAGTTTTTACATCTCTTTGTGTACGACAAATATGTTTACAAGTAAAACATGTGTTTTTGATGAAGTGAACCACAGTCAAAACATAATTTTATTCACAGACAGAGTAATTTTGAGTAATTTGAAAAGATTTGTTGGTTACATAACGATTAAACATTAAAACACTAAGTTCAAATATAATTTGAATAGTGTCACCAGATGAATTAGGCTACCAGTGAATAACTTGTTATTTTCTATGTAAAGTTCACATCAATTTTTCAAAACCATGCCTAAGTGCATCGTGAAACTGAACCCTACATGTGACAAATCAAAAATTTCGGTCAGTTGTTTATATAAGATTTATATCAGGATAGTTGTATTTTTTTAATTGAGTAATTGTATTTATCTAATTCTTTGGCTAATTTTCAGGGTGTCTGATTAGTTGAAGAAAAAAATAGATAAATTTGAAGGTTTATTAAACTATTTCGACTGTAGAAATACCATAATCAAATTCAGGTAGGTTGTATATTTTGAACATATGGTCAGGCAGGTGGAAAATGGAGGGCTCACATCTGTATGAATGTTACATGTATTAGATAAAGTAATATTCAAAACACCATAAAAACCATGAAAATTCTTACATATCTCAGCAATTTTTTGTTTTTTTTTTCTAAATAATTTTTATCAAATCCTAGACAAAATCTACAGGGTGGCGCTTCTATATTGGCTCCAACACCTAGAGACACCCATCAAGACAATAAAAACCAAAATTAAAGTATATAGTAATTTATAAGTACAACTGAACAAGTGTCTACAATGTCAAAAAATATTAATTTCTGTGTTTTTTCCATGCCAGATGCTTTGATGGACTCCATATGTTGGTAACTGATATATTAGCCCCCTGATGTGCAGATAGGGGAGATAATTAACCTGATTTTTTGGTAAACATTGAGTTCATATCTGGTCAAACCCCTCTTTGCTACTCAGTTCTCTTTCACCACTTTTAATTTTCAATAAACTATATAATGTTCATAGTATGAACCTTCTATGCCCCTTGGATAAAATTTCAACTCCAATAAATTTAATTTTCAAAATTTTCTTCCCAATAAAAGAAAAAATCTATCAAACTATTAATTTCAAATTTCAGATTACTTTATTTTCCTTAAATAATTAATTAAAGCTTTAGAACTTTATTACATCTATCATCCTTTAAAATGGGTTAGCTTTTACATTTTTGAAATTTAATAAAAAAAAAAAAATCCCTAGATATGAAGGCATACAAAATGCATCTACACATGACATGCCAAAAGTATTTCGCACCTTTAATATTTCCCTATATATTTCATATAAAACCAGAATTTTCCAAAATTTTATATTGAGGTTATTTTTGGACCAATTTTTAAAATGTTTGCATAATTGAATAAGCAATTATCTCAAGATAATTGTTTAATCATATATTATGATTGTTCATTTCTATGAATTCATTGTTTAAACACAAAATTAAAATAATGATATGAAAACTTCCTATAATAGTAAGTAATTTTTTTTCTTGTTTAAATCATCATATTTCAAATCCCTAAATTAAAATCTAAAATAAAATATAAATTTTTTAAACTGAGATGTTTTACCTATTTGATAATGTATACATTGTAGAAATTGGTCAACAAATGACTTTGAAATAAATTTTATATGAAAATATATGGAAAAAATTCATAGCGTGAAATACTTTTGGCACGTGACCATATGTTTGGCACGTGACCATATGAATCAAAATTTTATCTACCTTCAAGATCCTCAGTAAGGGGAAAACAAAAAATCCCTGTCAATCTAGATAAAGTCTGAATCCACCTCCAATAAAGCATAATTTTGATACTGGTGGACTATCATCACAAAATTTAAAATGTTTAAAAGAAGAGAAAAAATAAAATGTTTTCTCAAAAGCATGTTATTCCTCCATTTTCGTTCGATTCAAGATTTTTTGAAAGTTGTCATATAAAGTGAAAAGTTCAATGTTCTTGCATAAAGTATCATTCTCATAAAGTAATGCTAAGGTATTTCTTTTCTTCAAGATGAAAGCTGTAGTTTTACCTAACAGTAGTTTTGGTCATTCCAAATTTTAGGATACTTTTTCGTCATTCCAAATTTTAGGACACTTTTTCGTCATTCCAAATTCTTTCTAACTGATAGACACACATACTGTAAAGTTATGGAAATTCCAAGTTTTCAGATAAATTGTTATCTTTCTAAATTCTTTCTACACTAGTCCAAAAACTGACAGCCACTCAAAATATACCTCGATATTACTTTTCTTTAAGATGAAAGCACTACTTCTTCACAATAGTACAAAATTTAGCAATTCATCGTTTAAAGATAAAATTTTATTCATGGTTTAAAGATAAAATTTTATTCATGGTTTAAAGATAAAATTTTATTCATGGTTTAAAGATAAAATTTTATTATTATTCTAAGTTGATCCTAAAATTGATATCCACTGAAAATAAACCTCATGGTGGCCATATTTGTAGTCCGATTGGTACGAAATGAGGAAAGTTTATAAAGAACCTTCCACATATGCTTCCTTTCAATTTTTGTTCCATTTGTCCAAGCAGTTTCAGAGTAGAGGATTTTTGAAAACTCAGCCAATCAGAAACAGCAATTTCCCATGGTGGCTATGTTTGTTGTCCCATTGGGAGCAGTTTTTATAAAGGACCTTACATAGATGCTTCCTGCCAAGTTTAATTCTATTCGACCCAGTGGTTTCAGAAGAGAAGATTAAAATGTGATAAGTTAACAGACACACAGACGGATGTCAAGTGATGACAAAAGCTCACATGGCCTTTGGCCAGGTAAGCTAAAAATGAAAACAATAGGTCTACTTAACAATAATTTTGGCCTTTCCAAGTTATAAGATAAAATCTTATCATTCTAAATTCTTTCTAAGCTGGCCATAAAATTGATATAGCCATTCATAATACAAAACTTTTGCTGCAATTAAAGATTATTCACCATAAATTACCAGGAAACCAAAGTTAATTGCACGGAATGCATTTCCTTAAAAGGGGACAGAGAAGAAGGAAATTGAAGTTGATTCAAGGATTTTATGGCCATCTCTGTAATAGATTTTTTTTTTTAATTTTCATGACTGTGATGTAATAGCAATCCAAAAGTCCATCCCACATTTTCCAATATGCCTTAAAACATCCATCATAAATTTAACTGATTCTGTATGACACAGTATAGATCACTGACAAACTTCAAGTAATAAAAACACTGGAAAGATAAAAATCTGACAAGTCTAAGATTAACTAGAGGCTCCAAGGACTATATCAATAACACTGCAAAAAATTAGACAGAGCAAAAAAATCTTTTACAAAAAACAAACCAAGCCTTTCAGTGTATGTGGACTTTTGATTTCAGTTTATAACAGGATTTAATATTAATATTAATATCTTTATTGTAATTAAACATATATACAATGTTTGAAAACAAAGCACAGAAACACTTAAAGGAAGCTCTAACTGACCATTTCAAAAAGAAGACAATCATTCTTACATGTCTGGTTGAGGATGAATTTAAGACATAGCACAGTTTTTTTTTTTATCTTGATCCAAATTATAAAAATTAAAATTATTTGAATTACTATCTAAATTAGCAAAGATGTCCTTCTGCAAATTTTGGTTTATTATACAATTAAAAAGAAAATGATAATTTTGCATGATCTTTCTTTTCATGGTATTTTTTTTTATCAAACTCTCTCAGTTTTGGGATCATGGTCACTGATGCCCATTTGATTGAACAGCTGCAGATATGATATTCATCTCAGCTGTTGGCCTCCGTGAATATTGCATCTTTTGGGTTGATAATCCCGACATTAAATCATCAAAAGCAATAATAGAATCAATGGTCCATTTTTATAAATATGTCTAAAAAAATATCACAGGATTACCTTATAAGTTATATTTACCTGCCTTTAAAATATTAAAACATTGAAAAATATTGTCTCTGAGGTATGAAATGTACATTTGTTTCAGGTTTACTGAGAAATACACTTGCAAGTCTTCTGTTCTGATGTGAAAACAGAGCTGTATATTTATTTTATTAGGAATATTTTAACTTAACCATTTGGCTAGTGACTTTCATGACAAAAAATTAACTAAAGATATACAATTTTGTCAAACCAAGTGTATCTCTTTCTTGTTTTTTTTCAAGAGACAAATAAATGAACTTTTATTCGTGCATATGGACCAAGAGATCAACTTGTCATTGTACAATCTGTAAGATGATCATTATGAAATTTCTTGACAGATTTCCCTACAACCTACAGTTCTTTTATATTATTCTGGAGAAAAAACAGATTATGTTTCTCAGCGGTCATTGTCTGTATTATTAAGGTTTATCCTTTACATAGAAAGACCTTATTGTTTTGTTGTTTTCAGTTTGAATCTTAACCTAAATATCATATATCTGTCATTCTGACATCTGAACATTTTGTATGTCCAGAATTAAGGACTTTTTGTATGCATTTGTATTGGTGAATCCTTGTTGACAGACCATTATAGATATTAATTGATATGATTAATGTATTTTTTATAATGTTTTTTTGTAATACAATTTTAAATTCATAAAAATTTGTTTGTTTGTTTAGTTGGGGTTTTACGCCGTTTTCAGCAAATTTGGCTATTTCGCAGCGGCCAGTTTTTATTGGTGGAGGAAACCGGAGTACCCGGAGAGAACCACCGACCTTCGGTAGGAAAATTGGCAATCCTTGTCAATTAAGATCGGAGTCGAACACACTCTGCCACGGGTGAGATTCGAACTCGCAACCTCAGTGTTGACAGGCTAGTAATCATTAGTAGTCATGACGAACTACCTAGACCACTCGGCCACCGAGGCCCCTAAATTCATAAAAATCATAATCTGAGTTCTAACGGTATCCAGACAAATATTATGGCATAAATTCAATTTTAAGTAGTGTAAAGTAAGTACTTTTTAACCTCACAACTAAAGGATTTTTAAAAAATTTTATAATGAATTTTTTTTTTTTAATATTAACAACAAAATTTATCAAAAGTCCAAGAGTCCTGAAATTTTTAATAAAAAAACTGACTTTTTTTTCAGACAGAAGCATTTATTTGCATTAAATTTCATTTCAGTTTTTATAGCAGACACAGCTGTAAAAATTAATGTACGTGCCACATACTTGTGAAATTGATTCTTTATTGAAAAAATTGTGGCCTTACTAAAATCCACTCTGATAAGATTTTTTAGAACATTTATGCCATTTACTTCAACGATCTTCATCTACAAATTAAATGTAAAAAGTTAAATTCATTCAGCATAGAAAAGTTAATTGTTTGACAATAAAGATTATCAGTTGTGCCTGTTTTTAATTTTTCCTACTTTCATTAATACTTTCTCAATTATATTTTGTGTTAATTATTTACTGTGAGGATTACTGCTCAGAATCCTGGCACAAAATTTATATAACTGAAAACAAACTTAACTTCTTTATGTTTGAAGGATATAACTAACTTTTACCATTTATCTCTTTTACTTGGGTAATAGAGAAAATTAAATTAAACATTTTTAATTTCGAATTCCATGTTAAACGTAATAGATTTTCACAGAAATTAGATTCCAAATCAAGAATGTATATCGTGATTGGAAAACAAGACATTACACAGAATATTGTGGATGGGACATAATCTATTTACGAGATGATAAATTGTTAAAATGTTGACATTTAATCTTCATTATCTTGTGAAATTCAAAAATGCATTAAAGACTTCAAATGAAATGACCTAAATTCGAAATGTCTACAACATTGCCAAAATCTTCCATGTTGGTTTCAGTTATTTTGTAAGTTTGCAATGATTTTGGAAAAACTTTTGGCTGAAGTTCATTTTTCAAGATAATGTCTGAGAAAAATTTAAAAAAAAATTTGTTTGAATATTAGACGAAAATAATACCAAGCTTGGCCACTCAAGACATATTTCTGCATATTAAGTTCCTAGACACAACATTACTTTTCATCCTCGTAATTTTGTATTACAAATAAGGAAAGTAAACATTACCAAAACTCAGTAATGAATAACGAATCAGATTCCATAAATGTACTAAACAAAAGATAATTCCAGTCGTATACAAAGTTGTAAACTATCAATGGTTTGATAGGTCGGAGAAAATTTGTGAGATAGAGTGACAATGCTACGATCCCATATCTACAATCAATAAGTCCAATCAAAGATAAATCAACAGACCAAGATTAAAATGTCTAAGTTATATATAAATTTGATTTCCGCTATGATATTATATATCTTTTCTAATATATAGATGGCCTTTTGCCGAAATTTGTTTATTGCTTTATTCTGGACATACTTTTAGATATAGTACTGACAAAAAGGGTTGGTGAAATCCACAAACTCAACCTTGTTTAGTTTATTTCAAAATTTGATACTAAAACATTATTTTCAAGAAATCAAATGAAAACCACTAAAATCACCACACATAATAAAAATTCAATTTGTACAAAATATATAATTTTCTTACATAGTGTGATCTTACAACTTTTCATCAACCAAAGAATATCAATATTTACCTCAGCCTACAGCCTCGGTGAATATCATTTTCTGTAGTTAGATCCTTATACTTAACTGACTATACAATTCAATGAAATGTATCTATCAATCACTACAAAAACCAATGATGCAAATATTTCAAATAAGTTTTTAATTTATTCAGTCAATATCACTTTTTCAGGTCAATATGGCAATGTTTTACAAATAATTTATTCGGTGCAGTTAAATATAAGATTAAATGCATCAAATACTGCATATGCAAATTATGACACATTACTATTAAGTATTGATAAGAGATAGACTACTTGGTTTCAATAAAACAATAACTAATAATAACCTTTTACAACTTCTAAAATATAACACTAGTCTAAAATCATTAGGGATCATTCTGACGCTGTTTTTCATTTCATTCTGCAAGACCTAATTTCCACTTGCCAAAAACTGACTGATCGTTATTAATTGGTACGATTTTCAATTTACAACTTTGACAGCCTTTCAAATTGGTTTTTCTGTAAGTTATGGTAAAACAAACTCAATCAGATGTATTATAACATTTGTAAGACAAATAATTTCTATTCATTGAAAATTTAAAGTATCTTTAAATTTTCAATGACAAGTAAATTGAAAAATTGCAATTTTTTCGGAAAAATTATTTTATAGAAAATTTTATTTAAGGTTGGAAACAGATTAGAGACTCCCAGAAGCCTGTCCATCTTGACTGGCAGACTGTCAAGTTCCAATTGGCTCACTGGTTTTACCAAATTGTTTACTGGTTTCAAACCAGAATATCTTTCAGTGAATTTTCCCTGAAGGTCCTATGTTAAAATTCCAGATGTAATTCTGAAAGAGGACCAACTAAGCCATTGCAACCAAATTTTTTTCCAATTGGCTTTGTGGTTTCAGACTAGAAAATTTATAAGTAAATTACCAATAGGGTCCTATGTTATGCTATGTTCGGCTCTGGCAGCCATCCTGGATGGCAGGCCGGTTATCAGATATAATTCTGAAAGAGGACTGTTGCTGTCATGTTTTGTTCCAATTGGCCAAGTGGTTTCAGACAAGAAGATCTTTAAGTGAATTTCACATAGGATCCTATGTTAAAATATGTTCGGCTCTTGCGGTCATCTTGGATGAAGGGTGGGGTCATCAGATAAAATTCTGAAAGAGGACCACCTAAAGACCATTGCTGCCAAGTTTTGTTATCTGACCAAATGGTTTCAGACAAAAAGATCTTTAAATAACTTCACATAGGATCCTATGTTAAACTATGTTTGGCCCTGGCAGCCATCTTCAATGACGGGCTGGGTCATCGGATATAATTCTGAAAGAGGACCATCACTGCCAACTTTTTTTCCAATTGGCCCAGTGGTTTCAGAGGAGAAGATCTTTAGAAGAAAGTTTACGACCACAACAGACGACGGATGCCAAGTGATGGCAATAGCTCACATGGCCCTTTGGGCCAGGTGAGCTAAAATGTGTAACTAAAAAGAGCTCTAAGGTACATAGTAATATTAATACATAGTTTTTTTCTTGATTTATTGCTGCAGTTACAATGTCACATTACAGTTTGTTTGTTTCATCATTATGACAAACATTTCCCCCTAACAGATAAAAACACAGAATATTTCAGTCCCTCATGAGAATTTATCCAAATGCTTAATACTTATTAAATATCAACCTATTATTAGATTTCATGTCAATATGGAATAATATTTTCTGTCTTTAAAATCATGACTTATTTGTTCAAACCTGGAAGATTACAAGATGTCTGAGCAATACAACCCACAGATTATCTAAAGACAATGATAAAGTTTATTTTAAGACAAAGTCACATGTTTTGTGAAATGAGAAACGAAAATGACAACAATCATGTCCTCAAAAGGTAATCAATGTTAATCCTGTTTTCTTAGAAATGACTAGAGTTACAAATATAAATTGTGGATTAAAATTTGTAGTTGATTTTTATGACATGAATAAAATTTCAAAATATGGTAAAGGATATTTTGGTTTTTCAGCTTTTTGTTTTGTTTTGTTTTGTTTGTTTCTGGTTTTTCTGTTTTGTTTTCTGTTCTTGTTTTCTAGTGAAAGGCCTCACTGTGACTATAAAATGAAAAGCAGTAATAACATTCCTGCTTATCTCTCGATTGCATAACAATTGATACTATTAAATATTCTCATTATCATATTTCATTTCAAAAATACAAGAATGTGATTCACTATAATTTTATTTCCAAACCTGATTATTTGATATTATTTAATCCAATACGAATACAGCTGCAAAATCTGCTCTGAACTAATTTTCAACCCTTTTCATAGCCAATATTAGGGACGAGATCAAAAGTTCAATGTAGGATAAAAAACTTAATTCAAATAGTTTGGGGGTGAGGGGGTAAAAATCACTGCAAGTTTTGTTATCCGACATCGATTTTCGGATTGAAAAATAAAAATTCAAGTGATGTCCAAGTAATATACAGAACAAACATACATTGTTGAAGAAAAACAGGACCTATGATACAAAAAGTATACACTCAAAGCATATGCCCATATTGGTCAATCAATTTTTCCCAAATTAAGTTAAGAGGGGAGGGGGGGGGATGAGGGTCAGTAAAAACACTATGAGAATTAAGTTTTTTTTATCCTACATTGAACTTTTGATCTCGTCCCTTAGTTTGGAACAATTTTTCAACCATAATTGTATCTATCTATTATAGGGTAATATACACACGTCAAACAGGAAATATTTCATCGAATCACATTCTCTAAATTTGGAAATTAACTCTAGATATTCTAAAAATTTGACAATAACCAATTGTTATGAATTAGAGAGATATAGTGTGTATGAATAAAAGCAATGTTCTTTTGTTTGAAACTGTATCACATGCAGTTGTGTATTTTGTGTCAATAATTTATCCAGCTGATCCACATGAGTTATACAAATACACTACGACAAGCATAATACATGTACACAGTAGTTGGCTTCTGATATTAACATGCATAATGGTACTTAATGTCATGACGTGGGATATCACACATTAAATCACACACTTAACAATGTTGGTATGTAATTTTGTACTTTCTGGCATGCAAAGATTGTCTCTGTAAAATATAGAATTTTATTCAGTGTCTGGTAACTGGGAGACATAGTCTTTGTTTATTAAAACCACATAAAAAAACAAATCGCATTTAGGAGGTTTAAATTTCTGATGTCTCGCATCTAATTTCTGCGTACTGTGTTAAATACTTAATTACGCAAGGGACTATTTCCAATACTCATATGCCAATGACAAAAAAAAAGTATTGGAAACAAAAGAGTCAGTAATTATAAAGAGCTCTGTCAGTCAATGGGGAAAACCGAAACTATCATGTAACTGAGGAAAACAAAACTATTATCAATTTCATTTTTTCAATATGCATTTTAATATCTCTTCTTTCTTTAAAAAGACAGTTTACTAATTAATGAATGACTAAAAGCCTTGTTTTTGTCCATTAAAGAAGATTAAACATATTTTAGGTTACAAGTAAATGCATAAAATTCTATCAAACCGATAGAGATCTCATTTTTTGAGGACAAAGTCTGCTCTAGTTAATACATGCATGTTGGTGCTATTTCTACAAACTCATGGGAAGCAAAAGAACTCAACAAAATACTTTGAATTACTTATACATTATAAACCAATTTTAGTGGATTTCATGGACAACTCAATCCATGAATTGAAATGTGAACCTTTAGAAATAAATAAATAAAATAACAATCCAAAGATACTAATATTAGATATAGTAAATTTATACTGTGCTGTATACAACAAAGTTTCAGAGAGTTACCTCTCATCAGCAGCATTAAAACCGAAACATTTGGAAGACCAAAAACCAAACCTATTTCAAACAAGAAGCACTCATAACCAAAAATACCAAAATAGGAAGCCAAATTTCAGCTAAGGAGATCTACCATGTGCAATACAAGGAATGAACCCTTAAATTTCTATTATTTTTGAATTTTGCTAAATACTGGTAATTTGTGTAACAAATCAATGAATAATCATGTCAGACAAGTCTGACGACTGGGTTGGCGAATACCCTCGGGGACCTAGGGATTAGAAGATTGCAAATATGTGTTTGTGATTTCTAATTTAATAAAATGCTCCGCTGGGCGCAGCTAGATACGACCGCAGATGTCGAACCCTGAATAGTTGGGGCAATTATGAACACAACATTCAAGCTTGATACAATACTGAATTTGGATTGTGAATAAATATTTGACACAGCATAGGTTTCTGACACAGAATGAATGTTGTCTAAGAACTTAAAAATTTTTAATTTACCTATTCAAACCATATCAGTATTATTTGTTTTTATATATAAATCAGAAATAACCAATTTAAAATTTAAAATTGGGCACACATATCAATTTCTTGCTATTGCGCAATACTGTGTAATTGAAAATTTCTTCAAATATTTGACACATAATAGGTTTCTGACACAGAATAACTGAAATCAAAGAACTTAAAATTGGTCATATGATTTGAATTTATATTCAATTTTTTGCTTTTGTGTAATACAATATGCTGTGGAGAATTGCCCCCCCCCCCAAAAAAAAATAATAATTTACCCCTTTTTTTAGCTTTTGTGCAATACACTATGAAGTTGCACATTGACCCCCCCTCCCAAAAAAAAAACAAAAAACAATAAAATTTATTGTAACCCCCCCCTTTTTTTTGCTAAAAAAAATTTGAAATTTTCTTTTTAATTTATGAAATATGAAATGAGAAAAAATTACCCCCTCCCCAATTTCTAATTTACCCCCCCCCCCCCCATTTCTTTATACTTTGCAACCATAACAGCCCATTTAAATACACCATAACATATTAAAATAGAAAATGACATCATAGTCATGGATGGCAAATTTTAAATATACATATTAAAAGCAGTTTAGATAAGATAAACAAACAAGAGGCTGTCGAATGACAGCAAACCGGATTTTCCTGCATGGAAATGATATTTGCAAATCTGGATTCCCAAACAGGATGAAGTAAAGAAATATAAATGAATTTTTGTAGGGTTTTGTAGGGTTCAGAAATGGAAAGGCAAAAATCAATCTTGACCTCCTATTTATAGTAAGTGACAAATATTGGAATTTTTGAGACTTGAACTGCCTTTTTTCAATTTTTTTTAACCATAACTCCTGAACGGTGAAAGTGGAAATCGTCAATATCGAACTTGACCTCCATTTTGTCATCAGTAACAACATATTAAAATTTGAAAAGCTTTGGTTGAACAGTTCATAAGTTATCACACGGACACCACTGGGAAAGCCATTTTTCAATCTTTCAAGAACCATAACTCTTGAACGGTAAAAGTGAAAATCGTCAATATTGAACTTGATCTCCATTTTTTCATCAGTAACCACATATTAAAATTTGAAAAGCTTTGGTTGAACAGTTCATAAGTTATCACACGGACACCACTGGAAAAGCCATTTTTCAATCTTTCAAGAACCATAACTCTTGAACAATGAAAGTGAAAATCGTCAATATCGAACTTGACCTCCATTTTGTCATCAGTAACAACATATTAAAATTTGAAAAGCTTTGGTTGAACAGTTCATAAGTTATCACACGGACACCACTGGGAAAGCCATTTTTCAATCTTTCAAGAACAATAACTCTTGAATGGTGAAAGTGAAAATCGTCAATATCAAACTTGACCTGCATTTTGTCATCAGTAACAACATATTAAAATATGAAAAGCTTTGGTTGAACAGTTCATAAGTTATCACACGGACACCACTGGGAAAGCCATTTTTCAATCTTTCAAGAACCATAACTCCTGAACGGTGAAAGTGAAAATCGGCAATATCGAAGTTGACCTCCATTTTGTCATCAGTAACAACATATTAAAATTTGAAAAGCTTTGGTTGAACAGTTCATAAGTTATCACACGGACACCACCGGAAAAGCCATTTTTCAATCTTTCAAGAACCATAACTCTTGAACGGTGAAAGTGAAAATCGTCAATATCGAACTTAACCTCCATTTTGTCATCAGTAACAACATATTAAAATTTGAAAAGCTTTGGTTGAACAGTTCATAAGTTATCACACGGACTCCACTGGAAAAGCAATTTTTCAATCTTTCAAGAACCATAACTCTTGAACGGTGAAAGTGAAAATCGTCAATATCGAACTTGACCTCCATTTTGTCATCAGTAACAACATATTAAAATTTGAAAAGCTTTGGTTGAACAGTTCATAAGTTATTGCACGGACACTGTTTGGCAGCCGCCCGTCCGCCCGCCCGCCCGGCCGCCCGCCCGCCGTACATCACCAATTTAATAACCGATATTTTCCTATGAAAATCCGGTTAAAAAGCTTCATCAGCACATTTTATATTGGCAAATTTCCAATGGAATTTGTTAATAATAAAGTTTTGATAACAGGGCACACATATCAATTTCTTGCTATTGCGCAATACTGTGCAATTGAAAATTTCTTCAAATATTTGACACATAATAGGTTTCTGACACAGAATAACTGAAATAAAGAACTTAGAATTGGTCATATGATTTGAATTTATATTCAATTTTTTGCTTTTGTGTAATACAATATGCTGTGGAGAATTGCCCCCCCCCCCCCCCCCCCCCAAAAAAAAAATTAATTTACCCCCTTTTTAGCTTTAATTTTGGACCCCGATTTGGACCAACTTGAAAACTCGGCCCATAATAAAAAAACTAAGTACATGTTTAGATTCAGCATATCAAAGAACCCCAAGAATTCAATTTTTGTTAAAATCGAACTAAGTTTAATTTTGGACCCTTTGGACCTTAATGTAGACCAATTTGAAAACGGGACCAAAAATTAAGAATCTAAATGCACGGTTAGATTCGGCATATCAAAGAACCCCAATAGTTCAATTTTCGATGAAATCAAACAAAGTTTAATTTTGGACCCCGATTTGGACCAACTTGAAAACTGGGCCCATAATAAAAAAACTAAGTACATGTTTAGATTAAGCATATCAAAGAACCCAAAGAATTCAATTTTTGTTAAAATCAAACTAAGTTTAATTTTGGACCCTTTGGACCTTAATGTAGACCAATTTGAAAACGGGACCAAAAATTAAGAATCTAAATGCACGGTTAGATTAGGCATATCAAAGAACCCCAATAAGTCAATTTTCGATGAAATCAAACAAAGTTTAATTTTGGACCCCGATTTGGACCAACTTGAAAACTGGGCCCATAATAAAAAAACTAAGTACATGTTTAGATTCAGCATATCAAAGAACCCCAAGAATTCAATTTTTGTTAAAATCAAACTAAGTTTAATTTTGGACCCTTTGGACCTTAATGTAGACCAATTTGAAAATGGGACCAAAAATTAAGAATCTAAATGCACAGTTAGATTCGGCATATCAAAGAACCCCAATACTTCAATTTTCGATGAAATCAAACAAAGTTTAATTTTGGACCCCTATTTGGACCAACTTGAAAACTGGGCCCATAATAAAAAAACTAAGTACATGTTTAGATTCAGCATATCAAAGAACCCAAAGAATTTAATTCAATTTTTGTTAAAATCAAACTAAGTTTAATTTTGGACCTTTTGGACCTTATTGTAGACCAATTTGAAAACGGGACCAAAAATTAAGAATCTAAAAGCACGGTTAGATTCGGCATATCAAAGAACCCCAATAGTTCAATTTTCGATGAAATCAAACAAAGTTTAATTTTGGACCCCGATTTGGACCAACTTGAAAACTGGGCCCATAATAAAAAAACTAAGTACATGTTTAGATTCAGCATATCAAAGAACCCAAAGAATTCAATTTTTGTTAAAATCAAACTAAGTTTAATTTTGGACCCTTTGGACCTTAATGTAGACCAATTTGAAAACGGGACCAAAAATTAAGAATCTAAATGCACGGTTAGATTCGGCATATCAAAGAACCCCAATAGTTCAATTTTCGATGAAATCAAACAAAGTTTAATTTTGGACCCCGATTTGGACCAACTTGAAAACTGGGCCCATAATAAAAAAACTAAGTACATGTTTAGATTCAGCATATCAAAGAACCCAAAGAATTCAATTTTTGTTAAAATCAAACTAAGTTTAATTTTGGACCCTTTGGACCTTAATGTAGACCAATTTGAAAACGGGACCAAAAATTAAGATCCTAAATGCACGGTTAGATTCGGCATATCAAAGAACCCCAATAGTTCAATTTTCAATGAAATCAAACAAAGTTTAATTTTGGACCCTTTTGGCCCCTAATTCCTAAACTGTTGGGACCAAAACTCCAAAAATCAATCCCAACCTTCCTTTTGTGGTCATAAACCTTGTGTTTAAATTTCATAGATTTCTATTTACTTATGCTAAAGTTATTGTGCAAAAACCAAGAAAAATGCTTATTTTTGGCCCTTTTTTAGCCCCTAATTCCTAAACTGTTGGGACCAAAACTCCCAAAAACAATCCCAACCTTCCTTTTGTGGTCATAAACCTTGTGTTAAAATTTCATAGATTTCTATTTACTTATACTAGAGTTATTGTGCGAAAACCTAGAAAAATGCTTATTGGGCCGTTTTTTGGCCCCTGATTCTTAAACTGTTGGGACCAAAACTCCCAAAATCAATCCCAACCTTCCTTTTGTGGTCATAAACCTTGTGTTTAAATTTCATAGATTTCTATTAACTTATACTAAAGTTATAGTGCGAAAACCAAATGTCTTCGGACGACGCCGCAGACGACGACGACGACGCCGCCGCCGACGCCAACGTCATACCAATATACGACCGCAAAAATTTTGCGGTCGTATAAAAAGCCAAAAATTTAGTACACCCCAAAATTTTTTTTGAAAAGACAATCCACAAATTTATCTATCCCACAAAAAGTCTTTTTCTCTCAATCCATAAAAATTGGTACCCACAACAATAGACCGATGCACAGTATGCTAAATACTATCAAACTAACCCTGTCCAGAACTTGGTGTCGTTATGTTTGCAAAATCTTCTAATCCTTCCCCATCTTGATTCTGTGCTGTTATGGCCACAATGTATTCCTGTGACGATTTTAACTGAGGAAATGTCCACGATGTAACATTTGGTGAAACTTCCATGCTGGTTTCTGGCAACTCATCATTATTGACAGGTCGGACATACAGTCTGTAGCTGAGCAGAGGACCATTGATGTATGTTGGTTGTTTCCATGACAACGATATCACAGAAGATGTTGGTGCTGAAATTTCTGTAATTGTTGGAGCAGAAGAGGGTGCTGAAAAAAAATTCACAAAGAATCTCATAAAATAAAACAACACACAATAAAATATTTTACTTATATTGTTTTGAGTATTAGCATTCTCAACAGTTTAACAGGCTCATCAAATGGTGAAATTGTTAGCTGAAAGTTGTGAAGTGACAATTCTTAAGCATGAACTACTGTAATGGTGTCTGAATATTCTTTATTAAATTTTCTTCTTTATTATATTGTTGCCATAAATGTTGGACAATACTTACATTTTCATTATGTAAAATTTGATGTCCATAAAAAACATAATGGATAACAGAAAAGATCAATCGACAGACCCTCAGACAAAAAAAAAACATAAAAGGGCACAAAACATATAAAACATGGAAATAACAGAGTCAAGTTTACCTTGACTTGACACAGACACTGCATAGTGAGTGGGGTTTTATGTGTACCCAAACCTCCTTTATCTGGTATACTATGTACTCGTAAGATATTATTGAAATTCATTTCTAGTGCATCAATATGATCATAGAAAACAAAATTTTTCAATACTTTAAAACTCTTTACAACTTTGATAACTGTGGAAAAAAACGCAATCATGCTTACAACCAACTAATCATTTTAAAATAACCATCACTTTTTATATAAATCCGCCAGGGAGACAAAATATTGATTTATATAATAGGGAATGACCAAAAACTCAAAAAATGAGAAAAGCTTAAAAGTAATAATATCATACATATAATTATTCAATAATTATTTTATAAAAAGGTAATGAAAAATAAAAAGTTGAAAGATGTATTTAAACTTGTCTTTATTATGCAGGGTTAGAAGAGTAGTTCTTGAAATAAACAAGAGGGACACACTACATGTCTTGCCTGAGTATGCACATGGACACAGAATAATGATTATCTGATGGCCGACATTGCAAATCAAATTAAAATGCGTTTAAAGAAATAGTAATCGTCAGAGACTGGTATGTACCCACCAAAAACTATCTATAGACCAAAAATGGTGGGTCTATATAATACATTTATAACATTTGTTGAGAAATGGACTTATTTGTAAAAATGGGACAAGAGTGACTCAAGCCTAAAATTTAGGTCCATTTGGATATAGGTATTACAGCTACAGAAAAATGGACTTACTCGTGAAAATGTGACTCAAGACTGAAATTCAAGTCAAGGTCTCAGACAGTCATGTTTCCACCAAGCACTATCTATAGACCAAATATGGTTGATCTATTTATTGCAGTTGCTGAGAAATGGATATTATCCTAAAACATGAAACAAGTCAGTCAAGCATGAAATTGAGCTCAAAGGTAAGGTGTCAGGTGTTAGACGGGCATGTATCCATTAAGAACTCTCTACAGACCAAATATGATGGGACTAGGTAATACAGTTGCTCAGAAATGTACTTAATCTCAAAAATGTAACACAAGTCACTCAAGCATGAAATTGAGGTCAAGGTCAAGAGACAGGTGTCAGACTGGCATGTACCCACTAAAAACTATCTATTGACCATATATGGTTGGCTTAGGTATTACAGTTGCTAATAAATGGAATTAATCGGCGAAAATGTAACACTGGTCACTAACCCATGAAATTGTGGTCAAGGTCAAAAGGCAGGTGTCAGACTTGCATGTATCCACTAAGAACTATCTATAGTCCAAATATGGTGGGTATAGGTATTACAGTTGCTGACTTAATCAAGATACTTTGACGCAGATTTTACATTTATGTTTATGAAGTCAGTGAACTATGAAAATGAGGTCAGAGTCACAACACATGTATACTGTGGCAAACCTTATATGATAAGCTACCTGTGGACCATAAATCTTATATGTAGGTATTATATGTGCAAAGTTATTAAAGTTTTAAAAAAGTTAAACGCCGGCGTCGTCGCCGGAAAGTAATACCTATATCTCGCCTTCAGGGCTTTTCGTAACAGGCGAGACAAAAATGAGAACTTAAATATCATTGTCATGAGACTTAGAAGATTTCCTTTTTATAATATTCAAATGTTATATTCATGAAAAATGATAAACAAGGATTCAGCTGTCAAATTGATAGCAAACATCCCAAGTTCGGGGATATTTGTTATCGGTCCGTCTGTCTGTCGTGCCGTCCATTTGTATGTCTGTCCGTCCGTTAGATAATCTTGTCTCCAGAACTCCTTGTTCATTTTTTACTTCATGCAATTAATTCCTATACAGTATTGTCACAAACTGTATTTAGATGCGCAATAAGGTTTTAGAATTTTGATTTTCATAAATAGGGACCCACAGGGGTTGAATTTCGAAAATTGGAAATTTAAACTTGTGAGCTAAACTCCTAATTCATTTCTCATTTTATGCTTTTAATTTCTATACAGTATTATCACATACTGTATGTAGATGTGCAATAAGGTTTTCAAATTTTGATTTTTAAAAATGGGTCAAAGACACAAATGGCCGGGTTGCTTTACTGGGTGTTTACTGTAGTGGTGACTAAGGTGATTACAAGATCATAATGCACATTGGCAGTCATGAATATTTATATAGACAAAATCAGACACATTGTATGTTGGTGTACGAGCACAGAGGCAGTCATCAATTTAATTAGTTTCCTGAAATAATTCCATAAAGTGAGGTGCACATCTTCAATATATATTAAAACATTCTGCAAAGTTTCAAGGATGCGGGTGAAAAACTGTAGGAGGAGTTGATTTCGCAAAATAGGTACCCTCTATTGAAGATGTCAACTAGAGGTACTGTTGTCACAGGAGTCCAGCATGCTGGACTGTTTCAGCACGCTAAAACTGATGTCTCCCCTTCCATACCCATAGTTTTTTTAACATTTTTTAGGGATCATCAAGGTGGCAAATTAAGAGCTATGGTACATAATACATGTAGTTACCTACAGATATGTGCTTCAACAAGGAATGAATAAGGTAATATATAGTTTTGGGGAAGGGATCTGAACCATTTTTAAGATAAATTAAGGTTTCTGGTCTTGAGGGGGTGGGATGACCCCCTGGGGCCAAGACATATTGCATTCAACTTGTCTTTTCATTGTGAATAAGGAAATATATACTTTTGTGGAGGGGATCTCAACCATTTTTAAGATAAAGGTTTCTGGTCATGAGGGGTGTGGATGACCCCTAAGGCTAAGATGTATATTGCATACAACTGGTCTTGTAACCATGAGTAGTACAATATATGGTTTAGGGGTGGGGATTCCAACCATTTTTAAGATAAAATAAGGTTTCTGATTTTGAGGGGGTGGGGATGACCCCCAGGGCTAAGATGCATATTGCATTCAACTCGTCTTGTAACCATGAGTAGTACAATATATGGTTTAGGGGTGGGGATTTCAACCATTTTTAAGATAAATTAAGGTTTCTGGTCTTGAGGGGTAGGGGATGACCCCCGGGGCTCAGATGTATACTGCATTCAACTTGTCTTGTTATCATGAATAATAAAATATATGGTTTAAGGGTGGGGATTTCAACCCTTTCCAAGATAATGTAGGTTAGGGGGTGGGGACTGACCCCCAGGGACCCAAATGTGGTACTCTGCACTCCGCCTTGACCTGATGCATATACCTTCCAAATATCACGAGGCTAGCTCAAGAAACAAAAAAGTTATGTTCCGGACAAAAAATTTGATTAGAAGAGGAAGAAGAACACTATTGGGTTGGGATCTCATTGGTTTTCAGAATATTTAGTATTTTATCATTTGAGGGGGTGGGGCATGACCCCCCTCAGACCCCCCTATGGTACCAAATGATTTGTCTTATCATAAGGAGTAATAATATATATGGTTATAGGGTGGGGATCACAATGGTTTTCAAAATATTAAGTATTTTATCATTTAAGGGGGTGGGGCATGACCCCCCCCCTCAGACCCCCTATGGTACCAAATGATTCGTCTTATCATAAGGAGTAATAATATATATGGTTATAGGGTGGGGATCTCAATGGTTTTCAGAATAATAAGTATTTTGTCATTTAAGGGGGTGGGGCATGACCCCCCCCCCCTCAGACCCCCTATAGTACCAAATGATTCGTCTTATCATAAGGAGTAATAATATATATGGTTATAGGGTGGGGATCTCAATGGTTTTCAGAATAATAAGTATTTTGTCATTTGAGGGGGTGGGGCATGACCCCCCCTCACACCCCCTATGGTACCAAATGATTCGTCTTATCATAAAGAGTAATAATATATATGGTTATTGGTTGGGGATCTCAATGGTTTTCAGAATATTTAGTATTTTATCATTTGAAGGGGTGGGGCATGACCCCCCTCAGACCCCCCTATGGTACCAAATGATTCGTCTTATCATAAGGAGTAATAATATATATGGTTATAGGGTGGGGATCTCAATGGTTTTCAGAATATTTAGTATTTTATCATTTGAGGGGGTGGGGCATGACCCCCCTCAGACCCCCCTATGGTACCAAATGATTCGTCTTATCATAAGGAGTAATAATATATATGGTTATAGGGTGGGGATCTCAATGGTTTTCAGAATATTTAGTATTTTATCGTTTGAGGGGGTGGGGCATGACCCCCCTCAGACCCCCCTATGGTACCAAATGATTTGTCTTATCATAAGGAGTAATAATATATATGGTTATAGGGTGGGGATCACAATGGTTTTCAAAATATTAAATATTTTGTTATTTTAGCCTACATTTTACAGGCTAGGGGGTGGGGACTGACCCCCAGGGACCCAAATGTGGTACTCTGCACTCCGCCATGACCTGATGCATATACCTTCCAAATATCATGAGGCTAGCTCAAGAAACAAAAAAGTTATGTTCCGGACAAAAAATTTGATTAGAAGAGGAAGAATAACTAGAATTGCAATTGCGAGCAATAGCAGATGTCGCCCCTGGCAGCCATCTTGAAAATGGTGGCCATTTAAAAAAAAAAGTATTGATTGCACACCTTCACATAGTGATCTAACTTTCTGCCAAGTTTCATTCAATTCTATCACGGCATCTCCGAGAACTAAGCCGGACAAAAATCATTGGAAAGAAAGAATAATAACTAGAATTGCAATTGCGAGCAATAGCAGATGTCGCCCCTGGCAGCCATCTAGAAAATGGCGGCCATTTCGAAAAAAAAAGTATTGATTGCACACCTTCACATAGTGATCTTACTTTCTGCCAAGTTTCATTCAATTCTATCCATGTTAAGTTTTTCGCCATTTTAACATCATTTTTCAAAATGGCCGCCAAACGTCTCCAACCGATCGCCATTTTTTTTCATCAGTTTGTTCTTCTAATTGTACTTTACAAACCTACGAAGTTTAATGAAATTCTATGGTACAGTTTTTGAGATATAAACGTTTTAAATTTTCGGAGGGTACCGATCTTTGAATGGCGGCCATCTTGAAAATGGCGGCCATTTCGAAAAAAAAAGTATTGATTGCACATCTTCACATAGTGATCTTACTTTCTGCCAAGTTTCATTCAATTCTATCCAGGCATCTCCGAGAACTAAGCCGGACAAAAATCATTGGAAAGAAAGAAAGAAAGAAAGAAAGAATAATAATAATAATAATAATAATAACAAAGAAACGGAAGAATAACAATATGTCGTCCCGTGACTACGTTCGGGGCGACATAATAACTAGGTATGATTGTGATCGCCAGCGAGTCACAAGATGTCTCCCAAACAAACCCCCATTGCCACTATCTAGAGCTTATCAGAAACCCCCTAAATTCAAATTATTGCAATGTCCTATATAATGACCTTTGAAACGGCGGCCATTTTGAAAATTTTAAAAGTCGTTTGCAAAACTTCAGGTCACCCTTAACATATTCCCAAAGTTTCATATTGATTGGACATTGCATCTTTGAGAAACGTCGCGGACAACATTGAACGGAAAGAAAAAGGAAAGAAGAAGAAGAAGAAGAAGAAGAAGAAGAAGAAGAAGAATAATAATAAGAAACCGGACAAAAACAATATGTCTCCCAAAACTTTGTTTGGGAGACATAACTAGGTATGATTGTGATCGCCAGCGAGTCACAAGATGTCTCCCAAACAAACCCCCATTGCCACTATCTAGAGCTTATCAGAAACCCCCTAAATTCAAATTATTGCAATGTCCTATATAATGACCTTTGAAACGGCGGCCATTTTGAAAATTTTAAAAGTCGTTTGCAAAACTTCAGGTCACCCTTAACATATTCCCAAAGTTTCATATTGATTGGACATTGCATCTTTGAGAAACGTCGCGGACAACATTGAACGGAAAGAAAAAGGAAAGAAGAAGAAGAAGAACTAGGTATGATTGTGATCGCAAGCGAGTCACAAGATGTCTCCCAAACCCCCATTGCCACTATCTAGAGCTTATCAGTAACCCCCTAAATTCCCTTTTGCTCTATTCACCTACAAAATTTCAGAATCCTACCCACCTAGGTTACAGAGATATCGCAATGTCCTATATAATGACCTTTTCCTGTTTCCATGGAAACAGCGGCCATTTTGATTTTTTTTAAGCCCTTTGCAATCGCCATCATTTAAAACCCCTAAATATCAATTTTCATTGAAATCGAAGCACTTCGAAAGAATTTCGAATTTTGGGCCCGAAAAATCACATTTTCGTAAATAACGCGAAAACCGTAAATATCGCTTCAAATTTTTTTTTCGTATAATTAAAGAGCACCTTTTGCTCTATTCACCTACAAAATTTCAGAATCCTACCCACCTAGGTTACTGACATAAAGCAATGTCTCCTACATAATGACCTTTTTCTGTTTCCACGGAAACGGCGGCCATTTTGAAAATTTTAAAAGTCGTTTGCAAAACTTCAGGTCACCCTTAACATATTCCCAAAGTTTCATATTGATTGGACATTGCATCTTTGAGAAACGTCGCGGACAACATTGAACGGAAAGAAAAAGGAAAGAAGAAGAAGAAGAAGAAGAAGAAGAAGAAGAAGAAGAAGAATAATAAGAAACCGGACAAAAACAATATGTCTCCCAAAACTTTGTTTGGGAGACATAATAATAATAAGAAACCGGACAAAAACAATATGTCTCCCAAAACTTTGTTTGGGAGACATAATAATAATAACTAGAATTGCAATTGCGAGCAATAGCAGATGTCGCCCCTGGCAGCCATCTAGAAAATGGCGGCCATTTCGAAAAAAAAAGTATTGATTGCACACCTTCACATAGTGATCTTACTTTCTGCCAAGTTTCATTCAATTCTATCCATGTTAAGTTTTTCGCCATTTTAACATCATTTTTCAAAATGGCCGCCAAACGTCTCCAACCGATCGCCATTTTTTTTCATCAGTTTGTTCTTCTAATTGTACTTTACAAACATACGAAGTTTAATGAAATTCTATGGTACAGTTTTTGAGATATAAACGTGTTAAATTACCGATCTATGAATGGCGGCCATCTTGAAAATGGCGGCCATTTTGAAAAAAAAAGTACTGATTGCACACCTTCACATAGTGATCTTACTTTCTGCCAAGTTTCATTCAATTCTATCCAGGCATCTCCGAGAACTAAGCCGGACAAAAATCATTGGAAAGAAAGAATAATAACAAAGAAACGGAAGAATAACAATATGTCGTCCCGTGACTACGTTCGGGGCGACATAATAACAAAGAAACGGAAGAATAACAATATGTCGTCCCGTGACTACGTTCGGGGCGACATAATAATCACTAAAACAATATGTCTCCCTTCGAGAAGGGGAGACATAATAAAAAACGACTAAGTTCCAAAGTTTGGAAAAATGGGAAATAATTCCTGAAATAATTCCATAAAGTGAGGTGCACATCTTCAATATGTATTAAAACATTCTGTGAAGTTTCAAGGATATGGGTGAAAAACAGTTGGAGGAGTTGATTTCGCAAAATAGGTACCCTCTATTGAAGATGTCAATAAAAAAACGACTAAGTTCCAAAGTTTGGAAAAATGGGAAATAATTCCTGAAATAATTCCATAAAGTGAGGTGCACATCTTCAATATGTATTAAAACATTCTGCGAAGTTTCAATGAAGCGTGTGAAAAACTGTAGGAGGAGATGATTTCACAAAATAGGTACCCTCTATTGAAGATGTCAATGAAAAACGACAAAGTTTGGAAAAATGGGAAATAATTCCTGAAATTATTCCATAAAGTGAGATGCACATCTTCAATATATATAGAAAAATTCCGTGAAGTTTCAAGGATGTGGGTGAAAAACTGTAGGAGGAGTTGATTTCACAAAATAGGTACCCATTTTCCCCGCCCGCCAGCTGCCGCCCGCCGCCCCCCGCCCGACATTCACCATACTATAACCCGGATTTGCACTCTGTGCAACCCAGCCAAAAATTGGGGTCCACATGGGTCGAATTTCAAAAATTTGAAGTTTAAGCTTGTGACATATACTCCTCATACATTTACGTTTTATGCTTTAATTTCTATATAGTATTGTCACATACTGTACGTAGATGCGCAATAAGGTTTTGGAATTTTGATTTTGACAACTTGATGCCCACATGGGTTGTATTTCGGAAATAGTGAATTTAAGCTTGTGACATATACTCCTCATACATTTACGTTTTATGCTTTAATTTCTATATAGTATTGTCACATACTGTATGTAGATGCGCAATAAGGTTTTGGACTTTTGATTTTGACAACTTGATGCCCACATGGGTTGTATTTCGGAAATAGTGAATTTAAGCTTATGCCTTAAACTCCTCTTTCATTTTTCATTTAGATTTAACAAATTTATTTGTATTATATAATATTGTTCTTTATTTTCTGTAGATATGTGAAAAAATTTTTAATTTTGAAAATCTAATAAGGGATCAAATTTTGGGACCGAAAATGGTGAAATTGCTATTTTGCTTTGTCTCTGGAAATACTCATTCATTTTTTGTTTCAGTGGTTTCATTTGTGTATAATACTGTTCTTCACTGTGGGTAGATGTGCAATAAGGTTTTCAATTTTGAAATTTGTTCAGGGTTCCAATTTTCAGACTGAAACTGTTAAATTGCAAATTTTTCACTGTAAATTGATTTTTGACTTGTGCAGTGCAGGGATTGACATCATTTCTGATTTATAGTTCTTGAAAATTTGGTTAAAAACCTATAAAACCAAAAAAAGATTTTAAGATAAAATTCTTTGACACTTCAATGATGTATCTTCCCAACAAGTAACTGATAAAATAACAATTAGACACCTTTACACCCTGACAAGTCTTTTTACCTAAAACACTACATAAATATCTGGAGTATTGTGTCACTTGTCTTAATGGAATTACTGAATCTAAATGCAACATGTTTCCTCTTAATTAAAACTCTCATCCCAAAATGTAAATAAATAGGAAATTGACACGATTTTCATCTGTCTGGATAAAAAAAAATCACCAGAATAAATCAGATACGGATCTATACAAACACAAGTGTTTGGAATTACACATTCTATAAACAATTCAATGTATACTAAAGGGTAGTCCGAGATTGCTCTGATGTCTGATGGCCTTTTTTAACTAACGGGACAAATGAAAATGTGCAAAAAATATTAAAATCGAATAATGAATTTATGACTGATTAATTTCCTATACTTTATGGACATTATCACCATATTGCAATAATTTTTTTTTTCAATTTTGATAATCAGTCAGATTAACTACACATGTTACCATACACATGCATGCATTATAATTTATACATGCGTACCTTGTGTATATTTTAGTCACAAGTTCCCTTTTTTATTCAATTTTGGGAGAAAATATACCAAGAAGATGAAATGACCTTTAGAGAATAGAGAATGGAAACGGAATGTGACACCCTGACCAAAGAGCAGAAAACAGCTCAAGACTATCAATGGGTCTTCAATGCAGCAAGAAAATCCCACACCCAGAGGCGGGCTTTAGCTGGCCCCTAAACAATAATGTATACTAGTTCAGCAAAATGGACAGCACACTAAACTCCGAAACATAGAAATGAACCAAGACTAACAAAGGCTAGAGGTTCCTGACTTGGGACAGGCGCAACAATGCGGCGGGTTTAAACATGTTTTGGGATATTTCAACCTCCCCCCTATACCTCTAGCCAATGTGGAATAAACAAACCCACAGCGATACACACATTAAAACTCAGTTCAAAAGATGTTCGAGGCGAATGTTAAAAAAGGTAACAGAAGAAACTAAGCAAAATGACATAATCAATATATATTAAAAAAGGACTACTAGCAGTTACAGACCTCAATTAAACTGATCGAAAGATTATGTCTATATCATACAGAAAATTAGCCACAATCTCTCTAGTTAGGGGTTTAGTATCATGCCATCATAAATTATACCAGAAGAACATAACCCGTATCATGCCAACAACTGGTTTTAGAATAAATGTGTTTATTTCCAATGCAAAGACCCTATGAGTAAATCAATATTAATTTTTAAAAAGTGACATCTTTAATGATTTGACAACAGTATTGTAACTATATTCCTTGTTTATAAGCCCGTTTAAAGGTTTCATTAGCTTTTCAGGTGAATCACAACATTTTTGGGCTTCTTACAGAATATTACCATAAAAGATGGGATGTGAAATACCTGAAAATAATAAGATGTTTGCACTTTGATTTATATTTACAAATGAAGTCCTTGTACCAATGATAAAGTTTAGTAAAAGTTTTGACAAGTCTGTGATATCGAAATCCCTGGCATATTAATTTTTCAGTAATACAGAGATTCCTTTCGTTAAAATCAAATATGTTGTTACATACACGAGCGGATCGAACAAGTTGAGATATATAAGCACCATACGATGGTGCCAAGGGAACGTCGCCATCTAAAAACGGATAATTAACAATAGAAAATGAAAAATGATCTCTTTTATTGTAAATTTTAGTATTAAGCTCCCCGTAAGAGATATAGATATCAAGATCCAGATAAGGCCAGTGTTCATTGTTAGTATTAGCTTTATTAAATGCAAGTTCAACAGGATAAATCTCTTTAGTGTACATACTGAAGGCATGAAGGACATAATTATTTTCTTTTAAAGGAATTGCTGATTTGCAAAATTATGGATTTTTAACTATCTTGACTTGGTAATTTTTTTTTATTTATTCCTTTTTTCGGTTGTTTAGTAAATCAAGAAAGTAAACTAAATAGCATATATTTCTATTATCACTTGTCATTTTGGTTTTTATTTCTAAGGCAAAAATTTCACTGGTTTAGGAAGTCCTACCCCAAAGTTGTAAAATATTGATAACTCTACACAGTGAAAATAAAAGTACTCTTACACTAGTAAATTCATATTACCATGTTCTGCCAAACCAGTTGTTTATCAACCTGTAGACATTATTTACAACTCGCTATCTTGCATGATGCCACAATACCATCAAGCATCAAGCAAAACAAAGTCGTTTCATTAGACTTCAATTGACCTAAATCTTTGCTGGCAGATTACAATAAAGTAGTGCGACAAATACAACATGGGGATCATTATCTAGCCAAACCCTGTTACTTGTTGGTGACAAAAAGTAATCACATTTTATTCAATATTGTTTTTGTATTTACATAAAAGTACACCAAGGAATTGGAGTTTCAGATCAAATGATTTATCTTTTATATAATTCAGTCATCTTTCTGTCTTTAGTCCGCATGTAAAATTAATAACAAAAGTACAAGTTCCCTCTAGATTATTGGCACTGTCTTAATGATAATAGTTTCTACTAAATATCAGACAAAAGACGTTTGTGATGATTAATTTTCTAACGAACGAAGAAAACAGTGATTGACTTCCTCCCCCACTTAGAATAAAATTTGCTTCTTTTGAATATTAAAATGTTTTTCTTGTGAACTTAGTAACTCTCATCTTTAGAATTGATAAAATAATTACCGGTAAGTAATAAAAAAATAATTTTCAAATATTGTAATTTACACTCTTGGTGGAAGTCCTTATAATGCATAAGTCATGTCATTTAATCTGTGTTGGTCTAAGGTAGCTAAAGGGCAATCTATATACATAAAAACTGCTGGATGTAAATAACTACGGTTAAAAAAAATACAGTGATTTGGACTAAATAAAATCGTTAAAAGCAGATTACATTACAAACCCAGCCAAGAAATTAAATGATTTAGGCATATTGTGTGCTATGTACTTTTAATAGTCTCTATAATGTTATACTTGTATATTTATGTTAATCCTCTTTTATCTCCACAGGTAGCTGGAGTCTTCAATAAATATATATGAACAGAGATTTATTGTTTTTACATATAAGACACTTTTTATTATTTGTCCTACTCAGATCTGATTTTGACAACCAGGAAATAAGATCACAAATGGACAAATTAGGACTTTAAAAAGCAAACAAGAGTCTCCTTGGAGTCTGATTGCTCACCTGTGAACCAGAATTTTAGTGATTATCCCTGTAGGGTCCTATGTTAAACTAAGTTCAGGTATGGCAGCCAACTTGGATCACGGACAGGGTCATCAGACACAATTCTCAAAGAGGACAATCTCAAGACAATTGCAGCAAAGTTTGGTTCAAATTGGCTAGGCGGTTTCGGACAAGAAGAAATTTTAGTGATTTTCCAATAGGTCCTATGTTAAACTAAGTTCGGCTATGGCGGGCATCTTGGATCACAAACCAGGTTATCGGACATATTTCTGAAAGAGGAACACCTAAGGACCATTGCTGCTAAATTTGGTTCAAATTGACTCATTGGTTTTGAACAAGAAGAAATTTTAGTAATTTTCCCATAGGGTCCTATGTTAAACTAAGTTAGCCATCTTGGATCACGGACCAGATCATTGGACACAATTCTGCATACTGTTATAAAGAAGTTTTGATTTCATACATTCAGAATAAATTGCAAAATTTCATACAGTTTTTTTTCTGGGGTTTTTATTCTAAATGTCAGTACATCTACTTACCTCCATGTGGAAGAGTTGTGATGATTTCTGATTCCTTGGTATATTCAACATCTGTGCTTGTTATAACCAAGGAAATACGAAACTAAAAATAAATAAAAAGTGCAATGGGTAAAACACAGACCAAAAAATAGACACATTTTGAGATAGAAACCATATATTGAGGGTCCTGCTTGAAAGCATCCTACATTGAAACCCTTAATTTAATGATTTCAAATATAAAGAGCAATGTAATCCTTCTGGGGTTGTGAACCATAATACAAATTCTAATCTCTGAGCAGTATTAGGAATGAAGAGACTGACCTTAATTTGTGAACATTACTCCTATGGTCTTAAAGGTTATCCGAGTTTGTGACCTTGACAGTGACTTTCAAGGTTGAGATTTCAACAGAATTTGCAATACACCTTCTATTTATAGACAACAATCACACAAAATACCATTACTGAACTTAAAACAGTAATGAAAAAATAGAAAACAGAATCTGTTAACATCTATGATCTTAAAAGTTTGTGACACTGACCTTCAGTGTAGATATTCAACATATGGTTTGTGAACTTGCAAATATGATCATTTTCAAAGTAAGTTTTTGCAATATATTAATCTACTTGAGTTTCATTTGTATTTGTGCAGACCCTGTATTGCTCAATGAAAGTTCTAATATCACAGGACATGTTGCAAAGACTCAATGTTCCATTATCCCCCTCTATTCTGTGATTGGTACATCTTAACCTTCAAATTATTTTTTTAATTACCCACTTTCCTTACTCAAGGCCAAAAGATAAACGAAAGATAGGTTTATCTTGAACTCAAAGGTGATAGCATTGACTGATTCCCTGTTTCCATGTACTATCAGTGGTTATCAGTCAGTATGGTGGATTACATTACCCAGACAAAGAAGATTTCCCATTACATCATTATAGTCAAATTATGTAATATCCCGTCACTGAAATAAAACATACTGTTCAGTCACAAATTCATTCATAAAATTAGGCATGTTTCATTTTATGTATTACAATGTGGATATTTTTAAGAAATTATTCAGCTGTTTCTTTTCAAATAAACCTTTTTTCAATCCCACAATGCAACACAATCAAGTCTTTGAAGACTTCCCAACTAATGCAAACATGAACTGAGCTGTCAAACCTGGTTTTCCTTTATCATTGTTTGAAGCCAAGCGCTGCCTATCCATGCCTGATGCACATGGCCAAACTCATAACAGCATTTTTCCATCAGAAAACCTTGTCTAATGAAATGGGTTTGGCTGAAATGGCTACCCAATGATTTTTTTTTTTCATGCTAATACTTAAATTCAATTTTTCTTTTCTTGCTTGACATCTATGAATATGGTACTGACAAGCAGTTACGACTTAAATAAAATAAATCTTTGTAAGTAATGATTGGGTTTTAATGAAACAATCGACTGGATATCTACCAATTCTGATCTAGACGCAAAATTACTAGCACTTTTCTTAAGACCCAGTGTATATTTACAAAATTTGTTGTGTACCTTTTCAGAGCAAGTTTTTTCGATGAACAAGATAATGCATTTGAGAATCAGCCTTGGATGATTAAAACTTTAAACAATTTTCTTTGAATAATAAGAGTTGTCAACATTTCCCAGTTGTAACAGACGAGAATATCCCTATGACTTTATTTCTGATTGCTTTGACATTAAATTTTTTCACCCAGTACTGTACAAACTTGATGTTTCGCCCTCTAATGTACAAACTTCATGATTTTAGTACATTTGTTTTCTCCCTCAAAACTAATGCAACTTAATAATCCACGAATTAGAAATTTTAATCCCAAGTGTCTCATAAGCTTAAATTTACAGATAAATGGCAAAGAGACTTTAAAAATACATACTGAAGGTTAAAAGTTGTTAAATTAAGAGTAAACTGGTTTCCTTTATAACTATTAAAGTATTTAAAGCCTCCTCCTACCCAACCTTCCCAATAAACAACATAAAATGGATAAAGGTACTTTCAAGTTGGAAAACCAGGTTAAAAAGGACCGTAACTAAAGTAAAATTATCCATCTGCAGTGGAATAATTTATACAAGGCTAAAAAGAGAAACAATGCAATAAACTTTTGTTTCAACCTGAGGTTTGGGGTTTATATTCTGTGACACACAAAACATTTTTTCTGCTCCTTAAAGTGAGGAATTTTTATTTTATGTTTCTCTTTTCTTTCTTTTTTTTCAAGGGGGTGGGGGTATTTTTTTTTTTGTTTTTATTTTGAACCTATTGGGTTTCTGATTTAATATGATTTAACATAAGACATATAGAATCTAACACCGGGGAAAGTACAAGACCGGAAAATCTCAGATACCCGAGGGTATGATTTCCTGTCCTACAACGGGGCTTGCCCAGTTGGAGACGTTGGAAATCTTGCCCGAGGGTGTCTGAGATTTTCCAGTCTTGTACTTTCCATTGTTTTTGATTCTGTTTCTCACCCCAAACACTCAAAACAACAAGCCAAAAATGAGTTGCATGCCGTTGTTTACATCAATGAGTTACTTCCCCTTTTGAGATGTCATAATATATGAAACATGTGCCCGAGTTTGGGGAATTGTTTTAATTACAATTCTATATGAGTTTATATGGTTCTATGAACTGGAATAGTATTTTAATGTAAACTTTATATTTGACTAATACATCTCGTAAAGAATGTACAATTTTATTTTTAAGCGTATTATGTAAAAAGCCTGAATAGACGTTTGGTGGTAAAGGGCACGTGAATTTCTTATCTCACCCATGGGTGAGATAAGAAAATTTGACACGGGTAAAAATAGAAACTGCCCTGTCTTAAAAGCGAAAAAAGCTTTTCTAAAAACATTTTTCCCAGGTCTATAAGACTATTAAAAAAAATATTCTGGGGAGTATTTTCCCCACCTTGAAATTATCCACCATTTTTGTTTCCTTGTCTATTCTGCAAAAATATTTTTCAGCCAACTTTTTGAGAAAGACTATTGTAACTCAGCATCAAAGAGGGTACAATTGTTACACCAAATTAATTTTAATGGCTTACGTAAGTAGAATCATTAAGTGTGTTTATCTATATAAAGTACAAACTATCAAAAACCATCCTAAATCCTCATTTAACAATGTGCATCAGTCAATTCCAATCAATCATTCATAGAAAGTTGAATATGACAAACTGTCACTTATTCATGAAATGATTTTCAATCAAATTCTCAACAAATTTCGTTTCCCAATTAATTTTTTGTGTAACATGCATATGAAATATAGACTCATTTCTTTTTGTGGCTTTCAAGTTTTTCATGTTAAAATGAAAATTTATTTTAAGTCTAGAGGATACTAAATCTTGTAATTCTGCAATTTTCTAGTAACTACTGTTTTTACTCTAATTTTTTTATACTAAAATACACCTGTTTTTAAGAATAATTGGAGTTTGTGTCTTTCCATCCTCATTTTTTGACTCCATAAGATTGACCTGGTCAACTTCTAGGTAGGAAGATTTCAATAAAATAGATAAAATTTACTTAAAAATCTATCTTGTTTCAATCAAATCTATTAAGATAGATGGCTTAAATGGTTTAGAAAGGCAAAATAAACACTCGATAAGGACTGAAAGTAATTTACTTACCTAAGAAGTTAAAATTACCAACTACCTGATAACAACGATTGTAACTTTTACAGATTTGAAAGTTTTGAAAAGTAAGGGTTATCAAAAAAATTCAATTTTCCTTGAATTTCGAAAAAGTGTCGAAAAATAAGGGCGTCGAATAATTATGGTTATTATGGATACCTTTTGTGCTTTTTTTTCTATTCCAGAGCCCCAGATAACGTGCATATCAGCGTCATTTATGCATTAAAAAATGGTAGATATGCATGAGAAAATATTTTCTGGTTGTCAAAGTTACACTTAAGTCTTAAACAACTACACACAGGTTTAGGAAATAAGAGCATTATTGCTTAGATATTTTCATATGTCAATAGGCATGAAAGTTATTCTTTTCATAAAAAGCACTGTGTCTGCCCTTGAACAGTATCCAAAATACAACATGTTTTCAGAAGTCGGCATTGGCAGGACAAGGTACGGAAAAAACAGAATTATTATGCGGGAGAAAAAAGGAGTCATTATGACCAAATACTAATAATTCAATTTCTAACAATTTTACTGTTTTGTTTTTCATTGATCCTGCTATTTGGAGGTTAAATACTCCTCTATCTTAAAAACCTGGAAGTATGTACCCCTGATACCAAAAAATTATCTGGGGCTCTGCTATTCATCTGAGGGTTCCATGATACCGAACAAAATTGGTATACAACAAAGTTATGAATCCATAGTATGATTTCAGCCATAATTTCCAATTATTGTTTTTGGAAACTGTGTTGGGTGGCTGCATTTGTTTTCCTTAAAATTTATGAAACCATCTTGATGCCAATTCTCCAGCTGAGTGCTCCAGCTAAGCTTAGCTTATAAAAAATACCAGTGCTGGAGTATAAAATCAGTGTGAGAGCATAATGAGACGAAGTTCTTAAAATAAATTAACTAAGGCCTTACTTGATGTCATATATATATATTTCAAGGTCCTTTTTTCCACTTATTTTTACGATACTTCCATTAAATTAATGCAAGTATATAAGATATGTTCAAAAGTACTCAGATTAATGTAAAAATGTTTTTAATGAATTTATATTTCATTGTCAAGAATTTTATGATGCAAACTGAACATTATTCAATTAAATGTGCATTAAAATGTAATCTTCTTGGTTTGTTTTAAAATTCACAGCAGTTCACTAAATATAAACTCTGGTTTAAACACCTGATCCACTTGAAATTCTGAACAAATTCAAAATATTCAGAGCAGTTTACTAAATATAAATTATGATATAAACACCTGATCCATTTGAAATCCTTTTTAGTTTTTTTACTTTTAGTTGGGGTTTAATGCCGTTTTCAGCACATTTTGGCCATTTTGCAGCGGCCAGTTTTTATTGGTGGAGGAAGCCGGAGTACCTGGAGAAAACCACCGACCTTCGGTAGGAAAATTGGAAATCCTTGTCAATTAAGATCAGAGTCGAACACACCCCACCACAGGTGAGATTCCAACACACAACCCCACCGTTGAGAGGCTAATGATCAGTAGTAGTCATGACGAACTACCTAGACCACTTGGCCACCGAGGTCCCCATTTGAAAACCTAATCAAATTGATTTTCTAGTCTTTTTCTTTACAAATTCAAATTCAAAATTTTATTGCCATTTATGTTAACTGACTTGGGAAAAAAACACAAAGTTCAAACGTACTTGAGTCAAACCTGATTTAAAGGGCACCTCTATATAGCAAACTACTGTCTATAAAATGTCCGTTATGAACAAAACTTGTAAAATTAAAATCTGTATAAAGGGCACAGTTCCTTGGTCCCATGGGTACCCTTTATACACAGTTTTGACTGTCCATTCATGACTTTTAACAGTTTAAACTTCAACAAATACTTGAAATTTAGTGCTGATTACAGTCTATTGGTATTTCTGCATTTTTATTGCACATCCAATCATACTGCCTACGCATGATTATAAGACAATAAAGATGTTATACAGACTAAAAGTAAGACAAACATAAGAGGATTATTTTCTAATTTAATTTTTTTATTACTTTAGAGAAATTTAAAGTCTATACAGATTTTGTCATTTTTTAGCTCATCTGGTTCAAATTTCTCTTAATGGATGTGACAATAATTCCTGCAAAATATCATCATAGTGACATATTAAATTTATTTGGCTCGATAATATTGGACATCTGTCCTCCAATATGTCTGTTAATTTTTTTATTTTTTCTTCACTTTTATTCTGGAATATCTTGACAAAATCTGAACACTGACATTAAGGGATATGGTGAACTGATGCTTTGACACATTCAGAACAAAAGTTTAAGCAAAGGAACGGTCTTTTATTGCTGTCTTTCATCCTGAGGTCACAGTGAGGCTTTCAACCCTTAGAAAAAACTTACACTACCGGTACTGCAAGTTCAAAATAACTCCAAGTGCTAGTTTGCATTTTTAAGTTTGAAAATATCAATTTAATCTAAAAACTGTCTTTTATTGCTAAAAACTCCTTTGAAACAAATAGGTCAAATGCATTGAAACTTGGTATGAAGTACCTATTCTTGAGATTGTACATGGTGTATACACTTTTAATATTTAGTCAAGATTGAAGAACTACCGGTAATACCTTCAATTTTTATGACATACTATTCTAATTGATCCTTTTCATGATGATGTATTTACTGTTAAACATTAAGGCTATATGATTATCTAATTATCAGATAGAAAAATCCCAAGGTAATAATAATGTAATAGGTATAAAATTTGTTAATTAAAAACTGTTAAAAGTACAGTCTGCATATCACTTTATCAAAACATCAGAGGTATATACTATCAGTTAGTTCAAAGAGAGTATTATATCCTTGCCATCTTCTTTATTTCAAAATTCAAGGGCATTAACTCAGGAAGTAAATTAAGCCCAATGCCAAAAAATAAAACTCCATGTTTAGTTGTTGACATTCTTCTAGAAACATAAAACTGAAGATTCAGGGGCCATAACTCTGAACAAGCTTTGCAACAAACATTTAACTTAATTTATATTTAACTGCCAAAATGAAAAAAAAATATCCCCTGTAGTAGTAACTTAATGAGTGGTCATTTAAAATTCTTTCTCATATATTTATGCTTAAGCAGTTTGCGATACTACTTCATATAATAGAATAAATGAGCGCATGATACGCCCGTCGTCTTGTGAAAAAAACATATGGAAACCCGGCAAAACATAAGCATGTAAACTTTTAAGCAATAGAGATACGGCGTGAAATGTGACCAAAAAAGACTACCTTTGTTACCAAAAAAGCTCAATAAAAATTCAATAACTCAAAAATAAAACTAGAGTTACTGTGGTCTAGTGGGTCACAAATACCCCCCGCGCCAACTGCTTTGTAAACCTGTCCACATAATCTGTCCTTAATGGACTATTGATACCCCCCGATCATGCATATGTTGAGCCCTCTGCACTTTAGAAAGTAAAAGCTGTAAGAGAAGTAGATGAAACACCCTGCAAAGTTTCATTGATTTACAGCTGTAAGAGGAGTTGATTACACAAAATGGGTACTCTTCAGTGTATAGAATATTGTTGGAAAATGAGCAAGTTCAAAATGCAAAAATGATGATAGAAAATCTTAACGACTTGCTGCAGGTTTGTAGATCACCAGTAAAACATGCTGAGTCAAAATCTATGGGCGTCTGCAAAGTCGAAAGTTCTACCATCAGTCGAAGTGCCGTGAGGATAAGTCAAAGTTCTTAAAGGGGGGGGGGGAGACATTTGCTGGAAAAAATGCTGGAAAAAAAAACTAAGTCCAAACTTGAAAAAAAATTTGGACATAGTGGCCCCTAGAAAATACGCTTTTTTACCCCCTTCCCATCACCCTGACCATAATATAGAGGGAATTAAGAGAGAGAGTGAAAGACAAGCTGGGACAAATTTCATTTATCCTAATGAAATCTTACTTGTCTTTGTGAGAAAGTGTTTTTATGTTGATAGTTGATAAAATGATCTACATACCTGCAGCAAGTCATTAATCTGGAAACATTCCTTAATGCAAATTGTAAAGAGCGGAGCTGTACTAAATGGGAATTCATTTTGAGATATGATTGTGCACATCATCAGCCGCCCTCGTTTTGTCCTCTTCCGATTTTCGGCACTTTTCCAAATTTGTGAGACTTCACAAGTAAAATTTACCTCCATGAGCACTTGGAAATATTTGTGAGACTTCACCGACTGACATACATAATATAAAGGTTTCGCCTTTTGATGAAGATTGAAGGAATTTCCAAAGATCAGTGTATTCACGTTTGGCTGGCATGATTTTTACTGGCTTCATCATGCCGCCAGTAAATGATGCCGAGTCAAAATCTTATGAGCCTTTGCACAGACGAAAGTTCTACCATCAGTCAAAGCGCCGTGAGGATAAGTCAACGTTCATTCGAGAGTCCTTTAACTTTATGCCTGGGCATATCGACATGTCGGAAAAGGTTCCGAGCGAACTTTGCGTTTTTCTTTTTTTACCGTTTTACTTAGTTGACGTAGAAAAACGTTTAAAAGGGCGGAAGGCGTATTTTTGGGGTCTGAAAATCGTAGTGATAAGGCTAAAATCGTAGTGGTAAACAGGTCCGAATAAGCTGTAACTGGAATTGATAACACAAAGCATGTACACGAGGTTCGGACAGACGGACAGACGGTCAGACGGACAGACAGACAGACTGAAACCTTAATACCCCCCAAAACTTTGTTTTCGGGGGATATAATAAAGAATCATCAGGAAAAAGTATACAGATCTTCAGATTAATATAACTAACAAGTGTGTGAAGTTTTAAGCAATAATCATAAATCGTTTTTGAGATACGGCAGGACATGTGAAAAAAACACACCCCTGTTTTAGTTAAGTTCCGTAACTCAAAAAGTTTTAATCTTATTTTCACCAAAAAGTATACAGATCGTTTGACCATCATAAGAAACAACTATGTTATGTTTAATGAAATTTGGATTTGTTCTCAAGTTACGGTGCGTCATGTTTAGTCGGACAGACGACGCCGGACATTTGTATACCATAATACGTCCCGTCAAAATTTTGACTGGCATATAAAAATTGGATTTTTTTTATTTATATTTTGTCCCAACTGAGAAAATGTATTTACCTTTGAAATTTATTCATTTGGCACCCTAAAACTAGGAATGGCTTCATTTTTTTATTTTGTTTTATTTTTTGAAGCAAATATGTCATCTGCTAAATGAACATTGAATATTAACCAGAGAATACTGGTAAATTCGTGACAAAAACACCCTATTTCAACTTTTACAAGATTTACCAATACAAATAAACACAGAATGTTATTTAAAAGAAAAGGAATAAAAGTAGATTCAGAAAAATGCCGGAAACTTCCTAATGTCAAAAAGTTAGTAATCCTTCAAATTTACAACATGTTAATTGAACATCCTCTAAAATCCATTAAAAAGGTGACATTTTACTGCTGTATAATGTATCAGCTAACAGACAGTAATCATAAGGTATCAACTACACATGGAATCAAGCTATTGGAAATTTGGCTTTTATAAAACTATGATAGAATCATTATCAGGAAAAGGACTGTAAAGTAATTCAAGATGAAAGCATGAAATAGGGACAAACAAAATTCACAATCATAATTTTTTGTTGAAATATTCAAAGACCTAATTATAGCATGCATTTCTATGGGATTTGTCTGTTTTATAAATGAAACAAACGACAATAGATTATAAAATTAAGTCTGGATATCTGGGATACCATTACATTAACACACCCAGTTATCACTCTAATTCATAACAATTGGTTATTGTCAATTTTTCACAATAGGCAGATTAATTTCAAAATTTAGGGAATGTGATTCTATGAAATATTCCCTGACTGAAGTGTGTGTATTACTCCATTTATACCCTGTTCACACAGAAAATAAAAATTGGATTTTAATTCCGAAGTCATCCTTACAACGGAAAGTGTTCACACTCAGTTCAGAATTTAAATCGTATTTATCATTCCGAAGTTAGTCTCACGAAATAGGTAGTTTGACCTCCGATGTCAAGTCACTTTGCATTTAATTTGGACAGTGTGAACGCAAATCTGATTTAGTATGTCGTAGTAATCATTGTTCACCTAGTGAGAAGACCAAATTCCACTACTGGCAGGAATGTTCCTTCTCCCAAATATTTCTATCCACGCAATCACTCGTAATAATAATAAAGGCAATAAGAAATACATGTATAATAATTCACCTCCAAGTCTATTGTCTCGAATACAAGAGTTCATGAAATTTCTTATTTCGTCTTTTCTTTCTGAAAAGGGGTTTGTAAGCACAGAATTTAGGTGCTGCATTCATGATCTTTACATTCTATTTTATGCGAGCAAAATAAATTGTGACATACATGTATGCATATAAATATTCATAAAGTCAATTGAAATTGAGTCAGATTCTGAAGATGAGTGTGAACACGAAGGAGTTTCAGTTCCGATATGAGCAATACACATCCGAAATTGTCTATTCAGATTTTTTATCGTATTTCCCCATGCCTATATCAACCTCCTGAAGCCTTCAAAATTTCCCATATTTCAGCACTGTGATGTAAGCGTAATTTCATTCCGCCGTGTATTTATTCCGGGTAACTGTTTTTCACTAGGGAATATTGGATGTAAATAGTGTGAAAACGTCGATATTGATTTCGTTGTTTTGTTTACATTAGACCGGTTTGTTGTTTACTTTCTTTTCATACTTCATTGACCTCGAAATATATATTTTAATAAATTTAATATTTTGGTACTTTTTGTACATAGGATAAAACTCTAGTTTATATTTGACTGAGTAAGGACTCTCTTTTGTTAGTTACAAACAATACATGTATTGTGATTTTAGCTGATTTGAATAGTCTCCCTTTATTCGGTCTTGATAAATTTTTTTTTTCGGAATAAGATGTTTAAGATAAGTTGAAACCTTTAATACAAATAAAAATATAAATGAGCATTAGTTATCTAACTGTAAACCTTTTTTATTTTAAAATGCGTTCAGTATGTTATTAAAATTTGTAATTTATTTTATTTTTTTAATATCTTTTCTTTAAATTCACATGGGAAACATATTATAATTTAAATTGAACTTAGTCCTAAAACCGTCCGTGCGAGACCTAAATAGGTAGTCAAGGACGTTAAAAACTCCCTAGATTATAAATGTGATTTGTGTGGATTAGCATTATCTCCCTTTAATAGGTTCGGATTAATTTTTCTTAATAAGATGTTATTTATAAGTTTGATTTGGCTTAAAACAAACTAAAATATTAAGAAGCTTTGATTATCTAAGTGTTAAAATATTTAAATTTTGATATGCATTCACTATTTATGAATATTCCATTGTTCAATATATTTGAAATACCTTATTTTTGGTTTCACCTGATAAAGTTATAACAAATAAATCAGGAGATGTTGGGGTGGCGAGAATACCAGTCTTTCTTATGTTCCCTATACGCTCAATGTAGAATTTTTTTTTTTAAATTGTCAAATGTGTGACAGATTATTTTTTTCAATACAAGTGCAGACCAGAAATATTTTTTTTTACCAAACTCAGGGTCAGGATATTTTTTCTAAAAAAACTCACCCCCTCACTTATTTAAAATGAGTACTTAAACATTTTATCATTGTCTGGATCTAAAGCACTAGTGTAATCATTCCTGGTTTCAAATCACTAGTGTAATCATTCCTGGTTCCAAATCACTAGTGTAATCATTCCGGGTACAAAAGCACTAGTGTAATCATTCCGGGTACAAAAGCACTAGTGTAATCATTCCTGGATAAAAAACACTAGTTTATTTTGTCCATTTATCACATAAATCATTTATTCAAATTTCAGTATATTCAAATACCCCCAAAAAATACTAAGCCCCATTTTTTATATAGTTCCCCTTCAAAAAAACCCTCTTTAGAATGTTAGGATGTGTGATGGATATTTTACACTGGATCCGGAGAAAAAAACCTAGGGATATTTTGTTGGTGGATAAAAAACACTAGGGGTTTTCATCCGCCGGATAAAGTACACTGGCGGAATCAAACCACTGTTACACTGTGACGTCATAGAGTTGACCCAACCCTAATATGAAACATCAAGTCATAGGCAGATGGCCATTGAAAAGTAAGAAATTCCATTAAGACTGCTAGTTAACAATACTATAAATTTATCATCAAGTTTTTCTTCAAAACAAATATTGTATAATATAAGCAGCTCGACACAATATGAAGCTTTTTAGCTTGTTTGCTACATTCACTCGCCGTAAAAGCTTCACATTGTTTCTCGCGGCTGATATTATACGATATATGTTTGCAGAAAACCTGATAATATATACATATCGGTTCCTAGTGTAAACAGGGTATTAGATAAATACAAATATGGTTGAAAAATCTGTTCTGAAGTAATATTGTCTATAAAAGAGATTGAAACTGATTTTGCAGCTACACTACAATTAAACAAACACAGTAAAGATATAATATTACAGCAAATCACATACTTGGAATTTTGAAATAAAACATGATAATGAGAACATACATCATTATCAGTTGTTATGCATACAAGAGTTAAGGATGATCGCTGGTCTAATAGGAAATAAATAGGATTGAAATAGGTGTTTTAGTCTGAGAGAACATATGAATAGTAAACAAATAAGCAAGAAAAAAATATAGGTTCATGTGCTCATTTTAGAGCTATAAGGCCTTGAAAATTTGCAGGAAATGGGTTTTCTCTGGATTTTTCCTTGTCTTTGCATTGGCAACTTCAGTCCCTTAAAATGTATGAAAAAATAAAAAGGATTTCATCAGATTTTGTCAATTACCATTTTACGGTATATACGATTGAATTATAAAAGAAGTAGGGGTTCATGGGCAAAAAACTTAATGTTTAAGAAATGGATAAAACCCAAGGATTCCGAAAATCTGACAAAAAGACCAAAACATGACCAGCGAGCATCCTTAAGCTGGCATGATTTAGGGATATTGTTGATAATTATGAAATTTATTTCTATAAGCTTTAGAAACATGATGAAAAGCAAGTCACATGGCAAAGGAGAATTCATATGTTTGTAAATGTAACAGCTAAAATTTTTATATGTATACCTTCAAACAGACAATCTGACATTATAATGTGATCGAGCTGATTGTTACTCCAAGAAATTAATTCACTGTAACCGAGATGCAGTCAAGGTTGACAAAGAATTTTCAATGTGTACCAAACACTCCATCATGCTCTCAAATTTATTTTCTTACACTCAATGAAAAAAATTCCCACTAATGGCAAAGTGTAGTAGGAACAAAATATTTCAGAGCTTCTGAATTTAAAAGGTGAGAACACAAGTATATATGCTTTGCCTATCCAATGAGGTCAAAGTCAAACATTATATCGACCACCACAAAGCAATTAGCCTGGGTCAATAGTTCATCTATGAACTCTTTTTAATATCAATTATTTTTATGTTGCTTTTGAGAGAAATCTTCGTAACCAAGGCAACTATATTCCTGTATAAAATCATAAAATATAATGGCAAAAATGGAAGTGCAATATAGCAAAACTTTTGAAACTTTTGAAATGAAGATATGGTGAAACCATTTTTTCCTTACCTTGTAGCTCACAAAAGGCTGTAGTCCATTGATATTTATATCGCCACTAGGCTTTACAGCTGAATTTCCATATGTCAGCCAATCACCATGTGTGTCTAATACCCGACTCTGAACATAATATGTAACATTACTGTTGATTGGTCCATTCCAATGAAGAGTAAGATATGAGTGCCCTTTAGAACCATGCTTCAACTCTGGTGCTGGAAGATCTCCTAGAAGAACTGAAATAATGAAAACATAATCTTACTATAAACTTTAAGATTGTTCCTTCTTCTTGTTGTAATTTACAAAGTGGAGTAACTCTTGTAAAAGTTAAATGTTAAGCACGGAAATGATCCAGGCACAACTTCTAATGTATATTTAAAAATTGACAGAAAGAAAATCTGGTTATATAACCAACCCAGTTAAATCATAAAATCGCTACTATATGTATTAGAGGAGACACTGAAAATTGGATAGAAAATTTTCCAAGGTAATTATGTATATACTTTCTAATATTTTGTGCAAACAAATTAAAACTTTGATAAATTTCCCTTTAAGTATTGTCTGGTGAAGAAAATATATCAGGATTTATTAATTATATGAGACTTATATAATTGCAAGAAACGTGCAGTGATGACTGGTCTTCCTTTTAATTAACACTCCAGTGTTTATTTCTCTTGCAGGTGTTACGTCTGATTTATATAAAGCTAAATTTTCCAGTATGTTCTAAAACCTGGTCTGGTCTGACCTTAAAATGGTATTTTTAATCTTGATTGGTTTGTTTAACGTTTTTTAAATTAAATATAAATCATTTGAAAAATAAATATAGTTCTATTTTCTGTTAATTTGAACACTAATTTATAATTTGTTATCAAGATTACTATTGAAATATTTTATTGCTTTGTTTTTTTGGTGATGATAAAACAGAAAACAGTGACATTGCATGATAAGCCTTTTTATTGTAGAACTGTGTCATCAATACGTTTGGATAAATTATTAAAATTTAGGATTAATTTTAAATCAAACAAGTGAGACAAGACCAGGTTTTAGAACATGCCTCATGGTTAAACCACATGTCTCTTATATTACATTAATATAAAATTCACAAATTAATATCCCATAAAGTTCAAAATTTACCACATTATCTTAATGATTGTGCTAAAATTTTATACCAATATGAGTTAGTATTATTTGTGGCAATACATGCCATGTTTTGATTAATTCAAGAATGATATGGAGCCTGCTTTCAGACTTGTAAGGACGTAAGTGGAACTGTTTTATGAAAGTAATTTCATGTTTATCTGAGCTTTATTGAAAAACAAAAGAATAAAATGTTGGGGTATTAAACATGACAAAAATCATGTATCAGCTTGCAAACTTTCATGCTCGAAAGACAGACGCAATAAAATTAAAAGCAGGCCATATTAAAGGATGTGAAACTCCTTCCTTCTACTAAACTACTGTCCTAGGAAATCAAGATGATCTATGACAATAAACTGTCTTAGTGACACCAAACATGATTTTCCTTCATCAAAGCTTTTGTTCAATGTTTGGAGCTGCATGCTTGCCATGCATCAGCAAACTAATAACTATTGCCCACTTGTTCAACTTATTTAACCCAATGTTATTGCGATAATTTAAACTCGCATTTTGAAATTTTTCATATGAATGAAGTGGGATTATACTCAATATCGCAAAAATTAAAATCACATTTTTGTATAAAATCGTAATAATAAATGCACACAATAATTTCTGAATTTACAGTATATTGAAATTCAGTATGTTTAACCTGTCATTAAATTTAACCCTTGGTTAGACCAGTTGAACAAACAGGCCCAGATTTTTTTTCCATTGGAAAATCTCATTAAATTTTTTTTTTAAAATGTATTGAAAATTACAAAAAGTAATATCAGTGTATCAAAATGTGTATATCATCAAATTTATACTGGAATTTTCCATTAGAAATTCTCGTTAAAACTTTCTTAAAGAATCTGTTGAAAAGTAAAAAAAGTAATACCACTTAATTTTATTGGATGTATCAAAATATTTATATGAAACTTTTTCAACAGCAGACTGGAAAATAATTATAAAATCAAACCCTATTCAAGCTATTTCAATCATCTTAAATTAACAAAAAGTTGAGAGGTGAAAAATACTTTTGAATGTGTCCACAATAAGAAGAAAATACAATTATTTTAATAAGAGAGACTTTTTTTCACTTGAATTTTTATCTTTTTATAACAACAAATCAATTTTTTACATCCCCATCATCCATCATTTACAGACCTCGTAAAACAATTTATGCCTAATAAAGCAATAAGTTAAGAATTCCTATTAAAATATCCAATGATTTATCACATAATATTTTAAAGTTCACTAATTTATTGACATTTATTCCAATATGTGGTATATAACAAAACTTAATGATTCCTATACAGAATTTATCTGACAAATTAACTTGTCACTGCACAAAAATTATTTTGTATTATGTAATTATTTCCATGTCAGTCAAGCAAAAGTACTTTTAACCTTTCAGGAAAAAAAGTTCATATCCCTCGTCATGATGTTTCTGAGGTACATGACTGATTGGTTGTTGTTTGCTCAATGTCTTGGGGTAAATATGATGACTACGCATTCAACAATATACCAATTTGATTCACAAATGTCATTGGGATGGGACACAATGAGTATTTTGACTGTCCTGGAAAAATATGGAGAGGTGATTGAAGTGGCCATTAGCCTACTCTTTTTCAGTAAACCTCGCATTTCCACCTGTTTCTAAGGCTGGTATAAATAAAACGTATATTTTCCGACAATTTATACATATTGTATATATATCCTTCAAATAACAAGTGTGGACCCTAAAAGATGTCTCGCCTGTCCGCGCTTGACCCAGAATAACATGCACTATCAAAGACCATGCTATCATTTGCCTACCATTATGGTACATAAGAAAGGGACTTGAATGTAAAACTATGTCGCAGATTTTCGAAGTTCACTGAACCGTGCAATTGAGGTCAAGGACAAATGACAGGTGTCAGACTGGCATGTACCCATATAGATCTCACTGTAGACCAAATATAATAACTCTAGGTATTATAGTTTCTGAGAAAAGGATTTGAATGTAAAACTATGTCGCAATGTTTATGTGGGTATTGAACCATGAAAAAAAGGTCAAGGTCATCTAAAAATGTGCTGCTGAAAAGGTCATCACTTCATGCACCTGTGGACCAAAGATGAACATTGTAAGTATTATACTTTAAAAGTTATTAAGGTTTTACAAAAAGTTAACGCCGTCGCCGCCGGATTGCTATACCTATGTCTCGCTTCCAGCGACTTTCGTCGCAGGCGAGACAAAAACTATCCTCTTGACTACAAAACCAAAATATCAAGAAGCAATATATAAATCAATCAAAACACAAATAGGGCTTCAAATTTAGGTTTGACCCTCTCCAAAGTACAACACTATCGACTGAAGCCTTGTTCTGCATCGCAAATGGTATCATAGAATTTAGTAATTGAATTGTCTTCCTTGCACAGGAGAACTTACTTGGAAGGCTTAGTAAGAGTTTTATAAAGCCCTTAACAAAAACAAACACTACAAAAAACTCTATAAATATCATCAAATATTTGTTTAATTACATCATGTTAGGGAATTAAAAACTATGAAAATGAAAGGATAAGAGTTATCCAATTAGAAACAATAGGCAAAAACATTTACGGGTTATCATTTGACCTTAATACTCTCGACGTTTATTTTACAAGAGTACAGGGTTCTCTGATTCTAGTTGATTTATCCAGAAGAAACCAACCATCCCTAAATTACGAAAAGTCGCACAGAAAAGAAAACAACGGAAATTCAACAGCCATATTAAAAGAAAAAGTAAAATTAAATGTGACAGCTTAGGATCAGACGAAACAGTGGTGATCAATCTGATTCACAGAAATCAGTATCCACTCCATTTAACTTAATCTATGTGCATCAAGATATCTGTATCAATTTTAACGGTGAATTAGGAAACGGAATCATCTGATCAATAATTACGTTAAAAGGCAATTTGTTATCGCCATAAAAACAATGTCATAACTTATCTCGTCATCTTAAGATAGGAATTTGAGCTGTTTATTACAGTGTCAAGAAAATCCACCGAAGTCGAATTTAGCCAAAAAATTAACAAAGTGTTAAAATAATATTGATATGTAACCAAGATAATTTCGGTGTCATCCAGAGGAAACTGCCCTCTAAGTGGCTGTGATAGAAAAATAAGAAAGTCGAGTAGAAAGAAACAAAATTTTAAAGAGCTTCGAGGCTAAATAAATATAATTCTTAAGTGACTGCAGTGGCTGTTGTTCAATAGGCTTTCTGTTCACAAAAAATAGGCAGAGATTTTCTTTCAGAAATCATAAAATGTATTTTTTTTTTTTTTTCAATCTTGTATTTCTAAACTTCAGAATTCATTTCAGTTTGAATATTGAAGACATTTAAACATCAATTCCATATTAATATCTCTAAGTGATTTATAATATAAATCAAGAAATTGATGCAAGAATTTATTTCTGTGAATCCTTGACAACATACAATAATGCAAGATTAATGTGATTCCAATACATGATATAATCATGGATAATTTTGTCAGTCAGGACAAAAGTGTAAATGCTGTATATAAAGAGATCATAATGGATAAACCAGGATTGCCAAATATAGAATTTGATCCCAAAAAATTGAAGAAACATCACCAAGATATAAAAGAATAATAGGTTCTTACACGAGTTCACAGAGAAGAACGGAAAATCTTCAACAAGTTATTAAAATTCATGTCTTTCCAGAGTGGAGTGCAGCGGAACGAGGGAAAAGATGCTGAAGTTTAAAAACGAGTTGAAGATTTTCCAGTTCATCACTTTTGAACGAGTATAAGTATCTATTTCTTCCGTAAATACTCAATTTTTAAGTTTCCTGTACCTAGGTGGATTCAATGAGCACAGTCAACGAAGTTAAATAACGTTACACCTGATTGGTCAAACGTCGCAATTTGATTAGTCTAAAAGCAATGGAAGATGAGGTTTCGCGCAGTAGGAGATGAGGTCACGTGAACCCATCTTCAACGGGTAATCTCACACAGAAAATGACAATTTATGGACGAAATAAAACAACACAAACTTTCCCCCAGAGTTCTATTGGTATGATGCAACAGTTGTGTATAAATATAAACAACATACTAATTTTTGAATTTACAGTAATCAATATGTATATGAATGAATAAATCATTTAATCCGAATGCACAATGTATGCCAGTATATAATACAGGGAACAATAATAATAGTGGTCACCCAGTTAGTTGCCAGGGCTACCAAAAATTCAACCGGGAGCAAAAAAAAACCCTTTGGTAGTCCAGGTGGACACTAAACTTTTAAGCTTGCATCACCTTAAATTTCTATAACTTGAATTTAAGAAAAATGTTTTGTCAAAATGATATTTACTTTTAAAGTTTTCAATTGTATGCAGATGGTCATGGTCTGCACAAAATATATATATTAAAAAAAATATATCTTTTATTCATGTTTTGGTTTTGGCTTTACCCATTGTTGGTCATTTTGACATTTTTAAAGTTGCTCTATGACTTTTTAGATTGTTGTTTTGGTGTTCAACAATTTACGTTTTGAACACAACTGAGGAATTGTAAATCAACGAAATGTGCACATCTTGTGCATCAAAGTTGGTATCAAAGAATTGTAAAATTAAAGTCAGAATTTTGTAATGTTAGTGATGTAAATTTTTATTTTTGATTAGACAAAAATAACGTCATTGCCGATTTAAGGGTCAAATAACATAATTGTATAATTTCCAACCAAAATTGTTCAATAATGTTTTGCTCTTTTTACAGTATTTAATGTCTGGGTCCCACATTTATTTCTGGATCCTAGATTTAGAATGTCAGGAGCCCAACTGGATACTGCGATTCTATTCTAATTTCCATTCCTGTAAAATGGGCTATTTTTATTTATTATAGAATACAATCCAAATTTGCCCAAATTTATATCACTACCTTATATTTACAATTATAATTAAAATGCAAAATGATGTAATGTGCCAAAATTAAAAATGCCAAAAATTATCTGGTATATTTTCTGGCTCCAAGTTGGTCATTAGATGAACACTGTACGAATTCAGATGCCAAAATAAAACACTAAACAGTATAATGTGGTTTTTTCTAATTATCAACTCAACCGATGAACTTTTTAATCAATGAGCACTTGTGTATAATTAATAACACCCTTTTAGTTAATTTCACAGATAAAAAGTGTGGTTATGATAGAAACATTTCAAGCATATTTTATGTGAAACATCTTATAACTAATAACTGTGAATTATTTATTTCTTTAAATAAAATAAAAAGCAAATAACGATCTATATGTCTAGTGCATCTTTAACAGAAAAAAACTGTCAATGAGACTGAAAAAGAGAACAGACAAAGAAGACTGACTGGTTCAATAAAAAGACCACAGAATCCAGTTTTGGCCATTTTTACTTTATATGATCTAGCAAAAACAGAATTTTGGCCCACTTTCAAGGTAGATGTCAAGAATGTCTACAAATCAGAGCTGACAAAATTTTTATCTAAAGAAAAACTATAATTAAATTTTCTGACATAATAATATATTTATTATCTTTTGACATAAATACAAACACATCGGTTCTGCTGTTCAAGCAGCATAGAATATAGGTTATCTCCATTGAAAGGTAAGTTTTACTGTTCAGTGGATTTTCCAATGGTTTTGATTTACCAGATTATCTCCCTTATCAGGAAAGATTTAATCATTTGGCCATATTTTCGGTTGCTTAATGCTCTGATTGTTTATATCATGTCATCTCTTTTGTCTTTTACTATATAAAAGAATTTAAAATAATATCAGCTGACATTATCCATTAGTTACACATTATCAATTATCTATAATTTAAAATACATACCCTTAATATTTTCAGTGAACACTTTTAAAGCAAAAGTACATCCCTGAGTACAAAACTGCCTCTGAAATAAACAAAGTAACTCGTTAATAAATTTTTAAAAACAGGTCTCTCTATATGTGTAGATACTTCGAGGCAGGATCCAGCATACAATGTCCTTATAAAATTTATAATAACTAGAAATTGTGTCTGTTAGACACGGATGCCCCGCCTAAAATGTAGGTCATCATGTATGAATGGTCAGTACTATCCAAGGCACATCCACTGATGAAGTTTCGTTGATACACTATGCCTAGTTCCAAAGAAATGAACCTAAACGTAAAACTTAACCAGAGTCACTCAAGCATAAAATCTAGGTCATAATGACCCAATTATTGTATGACTGCTCATTACTATCCAAGGCACATCCACTGGTGAAATTTCATTGATACACTGCTTAGTTCCAAAGAAATGAACCTAGATGCAGAACTTAACCAGTTGCTCAAGCATAAAATGTAGGTCATAATGACTCAATTATTGTATGACTGTTCATTACTATCCAAGGCACATCCACTGATGAAGTTTCAGTGATACACTATGCTTAGTTCCAAAGAAATGAACCTAAACACAAAACTTAACCAAAGTCAATGAAGCATGAAATGTAGGCCATAGCGACCCAAGTGTTGCTGAACTGCGTTGTATTATACAAGAGGACTATAGTGGTGAAATATCATTGATATATTAAAATAGGTTTCTAAGAAATGGAGCTAAATGCAAAACTTAATTGAATCAGGACGTACAGACAAGGGTAAATCTATATACCCGAGCCACATTCGTGGTGGGGCATAAAAAATAAAAAATATATCAGATAATGTTAAAGAGGCAAATTTTCACTAATACTGAGGGAAGCCACTGCTACAAAAACAGGTCTCCAGTCTTCACGAAGTTCGTCAGTCATATTGGACAATTCCGACGAGATTGGAATCGGTCCGCCGGAATTTTCAACAGTCCCACTCTGAAAGTTTGATATCAGTTCCAAAATTAAAATCAGAATCGATACATCTAGGTCATTCAAGGCAAAGATGCTAGGCTTGAAATACATAAATGTTTGTAAATGTCAGCTAATTTATTTTGTCCAATCAAAAGTAAGTTAGTTCCAGCAAATATAACATCCTTGCTGGACCGAATGTCCAGCAAAATCTCTAGAAACTTCTTGAAAACTGGGTCTCATGATAGTGAGGCAAAAAAAACAACAAATCTGCAAATGTCATGAAACCTATCAAAAAAATATATAATTTCTTTACAAAATTCTTAATTTGCCATTTCATAGATAAGGAATTTGCCTTGATAGCCATATCTAAGCTCTTGTTACATCTACATGTACCATGAGAACAAACAAATCATGTACTGAGTTAATTTTAGAACCATGAGAACAAATAAATCATGTAACCATGATAAGTTAATTTCTTGTCCATGAAAATGAAGAAATCATATACAGTGAATTTCAGATCCATGAGAACAATGAAATTGTTAATTTTAGAACCATAAGAACAAATAAATCATTTTCAATTAATTTTAACTGAGAACAACAATGAGATTATTAACTGTTAATTTTAGAAGCACACAACAACGAGATTATTAACTGTTAATTTTAGAAGCACACAACAACAAGAGATTATTAACAGTTAATTTTAGAAGCACACAACAACAATGAGATTATTAACTGTTAATTTTAGAAGCACACAACAACAATGAGATTATTAACTGTTAATTTTAGAAGCACACAACAATAATGAGATTATTAACTGTCAATTTTAGAAGCACACAACAATGAAATCATATACAGTACTGAAACTGTCAACCTTTTACCTTGAAACCATCATAAGGCCATACCAAATTGATCTTTAATTCTTTGGATTTTACCGCTCCGATTTTTAGGCGATGCAAATTTGAAGAAAAAGTTATTTGCCGCTTCATTTTGCAAAAATGCTGAAAATTCAACCCAAATTTTTCATTTTTCAATAAATTAAAAATAAGAATTGTTCGCCTGCTCCTAAATTTTGTAAAAATTGGGATTTTTTCCATTTTTTGCAATATTTTTTTTTAAATGTGTTCCACATGTAAATTTTATCTGCGCTCAGAAAAAGAAACAAGTCCTCAAGAGAAAAAAAAAATTCAGTCTGCTCACACATATTTTTGCCATCCAAAAGTCCAAAGAACCAAAAATTAATTTGGTGTGGCCTAATATGATTTTGTAACTAGGCATGACAAAAAAATAAAAAAAATTTATATTGTTAGTTTTTATAAACAAAAGCAGAGGGTTATATCAAGTACAGCTGGTACTGTATCAATGAGAATAACCTGAGAAATATTGGAAACAAGAAGCTGTCTTAGTGATACTAAACTGGATTCTTCTTCAGTACCGAACAGCACGACTGACTGAACCCACAGCCACACCCCAGCCGACTAGTAAATTAACAAGAGGATTTTACTGGGAAACTTGGTTAAAAACTGAACAGATAAAAAGGAAAAAATCAGAATTTATAAATTCGTCATAAAACTACATGTATACATGAAACAATAGCTGAATCTGTATATTTTTGTTCAAGAAACACAAGTATATTACTGTATTTTATATAAATCCCCCTATATCTTACATTAACTTCCACAAATCTTCATGTGCAGATCTTCATCGTGCCAAGAATAAAGATGAAGACATATATTTATCCTTATACCTGCATCCCACTTCATCCCATTTTAGAAAACATATATAAATCTGCCAATTACAAGGATTGCTTTCAACATCTTAATTAGTCGAAATGACATCTTGCAGATTCCCATCAAAACAGAACAGAAAAAACAAGATCCTGAGAATGTGACAGACATTTTGTAAAAGCTCTAGGTTAACAGGGTCCTATTCATCTTTAGAAAATATACTATTTATTTCATTATTGTCATTTTGTGTCATGAAGTTTGTTTTAAGCAGTTTTAGCCCACTTTCAGCACAACTTATTATATAACGGTGGTATTTTTCATTAGTGTGAGAAACCCAAGCATGTGAAGAAAAACACCATCTTCTACAGAAAAACTCAGGATCCTAGAAAATTATGATCTGGGTCAAACACACCCTGTCATTTACAGGTTAATGACTTTTCAAAAGTTTAAAATAGTGCTTAACTACATTTCAGTCAATGAGGCCCCCAGTTCAGAATTACAGTCTGAAAGGGCATTAGCTCAGTCAAGTAAACGAAATTACTAAACAAGAGGCTCTCAAGAGCCTGAATCACTCACCTGGCAAACAATGCATTATAAACTTAATTAATATATTAATGTTTGTTGTAAATTAAACTGAGTATTAAAGGTCATGTAAAATGCTGAAAATACCTTTAAAAGCCATTCAAGAACCTCTGGAAAGAAATGGGAATGAGTTCTCCCTACGCTTGATTAAGATACAGTCATGGTCAATCTGATGATTCACAATACAAATTACAAGCTTTTGGTCTATATGTTGTTTTCGTTTTTAAAATGTTTGAAAGAAGTTATGTTAAAATTGTGGGTTAAGGCTTTTTATTTTCTATTATGCTTCATCTTTGATCATATTGACTAAGCTGTTGGTTTTTATCCAATAAACCATGCTTAACTCATCTGTCATTTTGCAGAGTTTCATCCAAATCCCCCTAGTAGTTTCAGGGAGAAGATGTTTGAAAATTTGTTAACAACGATGATGACGGACACCAAGTGATGGCAATTAAAAGCTCACATATTATGAAGTTTAATCATTGTTATACAACATTCTCATCATCACCATTCACTAAGGATACCATGTTTACTTTAAAAACCAAATATTGTTGAAATCCGAGCAAGTGTAAAAAATGGCAGGAAAATGGCAGCCATTTTAAAAATGGCCATCCAAAACAAACTTTTATCATCACCATTCAACTCGGGATACCATGTTTACCTTGAAAGTAGCTTTCATCTTCATTTTCTTTCTATAATTCAAGAAAAAATAGCAAAAACAGCATTTTGACCCCTGTGTTCTATTTTTAGTAAGGGAGGACATGATACCCTAACGACCAATCTTACCAAGTTTCATTTGATTTTGAATAGTAGTTTCAGAGAAGAAGATTTTTGAAATAATAACATAAAAAAAAAGCCAAAAATGTCAAAAAAGGGCAATAACTCTAACATCAGTTGACAGATTTTCATGAAAATCAGCACACAGCTAGCTCTCATCATGCTGAACACTTTCAACCTGCCAGAATTTGCCGTAACCTAATGATTTTTTAGATATTTGCGAAAAACTGTTGTTTGACCCCTATGTTCTATTTTTAGTAACAGTGGCCATGTTTTTTGACAGATCAAAAATCGAAGCATATACTTTGTGCAGGATACCCTAAGGAACAATCATGCTAAGTTTTATCCAAATCAATTCAGTGGTTTCAGAGGAGAAGATGTTAACGACAACGACAGACGACAACCACGACGAACCAAGTGATGGCAAAAGCTCAAATTTCCTTTTAGGAAAGGTGAGCTAAAAAATAAAAAATTCCTTCGATCTTAAAAATCAAATTCATAATCAGCTTTTGGATTGTCTTGTATACTAAGCTCATTGGTGCAATTTGCTGATTTTTTTTTCACTAACAGTGCCCATCATATTGGTCCACAATTTCACACAATTTAGAAGAAGAAACACCTAATGATAGCTTCAATAAAGGGCCAGGTGAGCTAAAAGCTATCTGGTTTAACTGTCAGCATCTATCAATCTGCTTTTTTACATTCACTTAGAACAATTAAATTTGTGTAATTTTACATCTCTCTCAGCTATAATAAACTTGAAGTAAAATTTAAACCAGATAATGCCTACATATTTTTAAAGTTCCAAGAAACAACACACCCAGCTGTCACAAAATATTTCTTAAATAAAAAAAATGTCTTTCATTTTTTCTGTCAACAGAAATAAATCTGTCACTCCTAAAACTCATGACAACAAATGAAGATTAAAAAAGTTTTTTATTATCTTTTTTCAATGCATAAACTTTATTAAAATCTTAAATAAAATGAAATTTTCTCTTTATTTAATGTCTGTAGGCGTATATAGTTTTCTCAGATTAGTAATTAATATTTTCGAACAACATTTAAATTTGGTTTAATCGCTGACGTAGTGACATTTATTGCACCCAAATAACTTCGTTTGCATGCAGGAAAGATTATAGTGTCAAAATGTTTCCATTCTAAATAGAGTAGAAAAAATTTACTTCAAACACTAATCTTTACAATCAAACCATCCATGTTAGGCGATAACCAAACATACACGCAGCACTTAAGATTTCTATTTTATTGTCTTCTGTTGCTGGAAATCAACTATAAAGAGTCAGCATATAGAAGAATAAACATAAAAACCCGTTTAGTATCCGTCAAGGAGGAAAATGAGTTAATGTGTCCCGGAAAATATGACCACGAATACATGCAAATATTATATAATACAAAACTAACAAGAAATGGTGAGACACTCTACAAATTATCTGATTATAGAGTGTTGTGTCAAGTAATTACATCTTACAACAAATAGCAATTAGCTTTTCTGTGACAAAAAGTATTTTACCGACGATTTCTATAATGAGATTTTATAGCTACTGATGAATCTCTAAATAAGGGAATGGGCTGAAGTAATATCTCAACCATTACCTTTTTAATGTTAAAGGAAAGCTTTTTTAAAATAACCAAAATTTCAGACTAAGAACATCCGATATCAATTAAGAATTTCCAGCTACAGAACGTTACAGTGAAAATTAGTTCACACAGAAATCAATTGTTTTTTAACTTAGTGGCTCATTCAGATGATTCTTTATTCATTCATTTCACTTCCTTACAGTGGCATGAATAATGAAATGCTATGATTTATAGTGACAGATAATCAAATATTTAACTAGCAAAATAATTATGATAATTCACTTGTATCCATACTGTTGCTGTTTCTTAACAAAAATGCATACATATTATCATGAAAAGACAATACCTCATATTTTCTCAATAACTTTTTCAATTTGTCAATGTAATTAAAAGAATATCTACCCAGAAATTCCAAAATCACTAGAAAGGTAACAAACATTTAGAAACCAAAACAATACATTTATTCAAGAATGCCCATTATACTATCAATATCTATTCTTGCAAGGCCAAATAACAAAAGTTACCCTACCTATCCTATTTTTTGGCACCTGCCCAAATTTTTCAATAAGCAGTGTTAAAAGTCTGTCATTTCTTCCATTCCACCCAAGAAAAGACAAATGCATCTCTCAATGGTGGAAAATATCTCAATCTTTCATTTTTCCTAAAAACAGGGTATTATTTAAAATGGAAATATTAATTATTAATCCAAGTGTAAGACTTTGAAAAGATTCAAGGGACAAATATTTCAACCAGTGAATGGAAACTGAGACATAATGCCAAATAGTTTTTCAGTCCCTACAGCATATTTTCAATGTTAATCTGAACTAATTATACCAATTATGATTATCACAGCATTTTTTTTCAACATGTAGGATTTTAGATAAAGAAGATTAAAATATTACGGCTGAACGACTTTTCAGAGATAGTACTATATTTAATACATTTGTACAACTTTATGTATTTATAATCTTTACAGCCAAAGTAATATGCCATGGTACAGTGAGTTCTGGAAGTATTAAGTCAAAGGCTTTTAATGTCTTTTGGAGAAGACCATACTAAGTTGCAACAAGAGGCTGTCGATTGACAGCAAACCGGATTTTCCTGCATGGAAATGATGTTTGCAAATCTGGATTCCCAAACAGGATGAAGTAAAGAAATATAAATGAATTTTTGTAGGGTTTTGTAGGGTTCAGAAATGGAAAGGCAAAAATCAATCTTGACTTCCTATTTATAGTAAGTGACAAATATTGGAATTTTTGAGAGTATATAAGTACACACACATTTGTTAAGCAGGGGTTGGTAGGCAGAAATCATGAAGTCAATAATGAAAGAAATACACCAATGAGATTATAACCTTATTTTATATGAATCCAAAGAATCTTGTGGTCACTCCAATAATTTTCCAGATTCCCACTTTCAAACAGTTGTTGTCTTGTAATATATGTATGGTCGATGGAAAAATGATAGTCTGTGGTTTCATTGTAATAAGCTTGGCCTAAATCAAGTGCATGCATTGTACTTTCAAATTTTTTCAACTGCTCATTTTGTTTGAACTGGTCAATATTGATATCTCCAAGAAGAACTGTGGAATAATTGGGTGTCATGACAGAACGTATTGTATCACAAATGTTGTCCACATGGGAAAGCCATTTTTCAATCTTTCAAGAACCATAACTCCTGAACGGTGAAAGTGAAAATCGTCAATATCGAACTTGACCTCCATTTTGTCATCAGTAACAACATATTAAAATTTGAAAAGCTTTGGTTGAACAGTTCATAAGTTATCACACGGACACCACTGGAAAAGCCATTTTTCAATCTTTCAAGAACCATAACTCTTGAACGGTGAAAGTGAAAATCGTCAATATCGAACTTGACCTCCATTTTGTCATCAGTAACAACATATTAAAATTTGAAAAGCTTTGGTTGAACAGTTCATAAGTTATCACACGGACACCACTGGAAAAGCCATTTTTCAATCTTTCAAGAACCATAACTCTTGAACGGTGAAAGTGAAAATCGTCAATATCGAACTTGACCTCCATTTTGTCATCAGTAACAACATATTAAAATTTGAAAAGCTTTGGTTGAACAGTTCATAAGTTATCACATGGACACCACTGGAAAAGCCATTTTTCAATCTTTCAAGAACCATAACTCTTGAACGGTGAAAGTGAAATCGTCAATATCAAACTTGACCTCCATTTTGTCATCAGTAACAACATATTAAAATTTGAAAAGCTTTGGTTGAACAGTTCATAAGTTATTGCACGGACACTGTTTGGCAGCCGCCCAGCCGCCCGTCCGCCCGCCCGGCCGCCCGCCGTACATCACCAAATTAATAACCGATATTTTCCTATGAAAATCCGGTTAAAAATTGTGTCTAATATATTTAAACTTAAAATGTCTTTCCAATGCTTTGGGACTTTATTAATATATAATGGATATATTAGTTCTTTCTAAATAGAATTATACAATTATGAACCTTTTGCCTGAATTTTGTTAACACATGTACTAAGATTATTCCTCAATATTAGTGATGGATAATCAGATGCTTTTTGATAATCGATCGTCAGAAATAATCGGAGAAGCATAATCGATTATTAATCAATTATAATCGGACTTTTGTTATTTGTTATTTTTAATATAAAACACAATCAAAATCGATACCTATTGTGTTCATGATGTAAACCATTGCCTTAAATTTATTTTGTTTAATTAAGTGGGGGTTCTGAAAAAAAATATCCAAATTACGAATATTTCCTCCAAGGCCCTTCCACTAAAAGAAAATGATCTGTCCCTTAACCTAAATTAAATTGACAATGATCTTATATAAAGAGGAAAGAAACAAATCCAATAAATATTCATTAGGTTCCATTCCAAATCCGGATTACAAGCGTGTGCTGCCCTTATGTAAAAACATGGCGGATCATTTGAAGTTTCATCTTTGTTGTTTTTTGGATTTAAAATAGTTTCATTTCATCTTCTTATATCTACCACTCAATGAACAAATCAAACTATTGGAAGTCAAAGAGTCCAATAACAACAAAAACCAAATTTTTTGTCAGTTTTTCATTTTTTCCTCAAAATAAGGTGTTTTTTTAGTGACAAAAAATTAGACAAATTACTGGAATCGGCGAAACACAAGCAATTTTCGATTTTGAATTTCGTAATCGATTATGAGGCTCGGCTGACACAAAAACGACCACTAATCGATTGTCGGCGATAATAGTTCCATCACTACTCAAAATACTGCGTAACTAGAAATAGTTAAATCACAAGCAATTCTTTTAATCAGCCAATTCAGTATTTTTTGGGGCAATTATCCTATCAGAGTAGAAATGGTGAAATTTGTGGAATTTTGTTTATTTTTTAACAAATCCATATTACTTATGAAGAAAAAATTACATTTTTTTTCTTCCTGTTGAGGGCTTCAACAGCAATAAAAACAATGCTCTTAAATTGCTTATAAACATTTGTTACTTGTGCATTAAGAATTAATCCTCCATATTTCTTTTTCATAAAATAATTGCTATTTTGGCTGAATTGCACAGTGACTGAAAACAGATTTGTAAATATGCTCAAAAGGGAGATAACTGTCTTCCAAAAGCCATAATGAGTTGCACTTTATTATCTGTGTAGGTGGCAGACGTCAGTTGAAACTTAATCTGACCTTATTTAGTAACTCTTGAAAGTACAAAAACATGGATAATATAACACTGCAATACGAAGTTCTGAAAAACTGTAATCCAACCTTATTAAGTATTGTTTGGAAAACAGCAGAAAAAACATACATATATAGAAGTTACTGTAATTACAATGAAATAAGACATCTTTTGATTCTTTTAACAGCAATTTTCTTCAATTCAACAAGAAAATTTATTCTAATTGGTTCAAAATAGATTTGAGATTTGTGTCATTTACACAAGAAGAAGAGCATGAATTCTGCGTTTATTGTAACAGTTCATTTTTAACTTCAATATCAGTGTCATTTAATGATTTCAAATAAGGATGGAACAAGTCTCCATAACTACAATGAACTTTCTATACAAACAATAGAAGAAGAATCATGTATTTATAACCAAAATAACTAGAGGCTCCCAGGAGCCTGTATCGCTCACCTGGAAATCATTTGCAGAATAAATTGTTTGTCTATGTCCATCTTGTATGGCAGTCTGGAACGTTGCTGTCAAGTTCCAATTGGCTCAATGGTTTTGCCAAATTGTTCATTGGTTTCAAACGAGAAGATCTTTCGGTGAATTTTCCCTGAAGGTCCTATTCTTAAACAAGTTTGGTTCTGGTGGCCATCTTGGATGGCTGGCCGGGTCTTCAGATATAATTCTGAAAGAGGACCAACTAAGGACCATTGCAACACAGTTTTGTTCCAATTGACCCATTGGTTTCAGACAAGAAAATCTTTAAGTCAATTTCCCATAGGATCCTATGTTAAACTATGTTTGGCTCAGGGTCATCGGATATATTTCTGAAAGAGGACCACCTAAGGACCGTTGCAGCCAAATTTTGTTCCAATTGGCTCAGTGGTTTCAGAGAAGAAAAGGAAAGTTCACCACGATGGATGCCAAGTGATGACAATAGCTCAAATCGCCCTTTGGGCCAGATGAGCTAAAAAGGAACTGTATCAATATTTCCTGGTAATGTCTAACATGGTAACTGTCACATACATTGCAACGATTCATTAATTAAATTCAGAATGCCAAACATTTAGATCAATTGAAACTTCTCCCACTGGGTATTGGAGGGAACAATTAAAGTTCTACTGTATTTCAAAATACATGTATACTGAGTATCAAAAACCAAAACTCTTTTTAAAATAGAAATGAATTCAACCTCCAATCTGACATTTCATCACAAGATTTTCTATCCAGACCTGACATATTTCTATACAGAAATAAGTGTAGGAATTAGATCAATCAAGAAAATACCAGTTTCTGACACAATATACTGATGATGTAAAACTAATTAAAACCAATTTACTTTAAGCCAGTAATGATCTCCAATTTGAAAAGATTAATGGTTTCTTGTAAAACTATACGTAATGCATCACTCATTTATTTCTCATTTACTACCAGGTAATTGGCAAGACTTAAATACAACAATATGTACTTCCCATGTGTAAAACTCCCCCTTAAATACAACAATATGTACTTCCCATGTGTAAAACTCCCCCTTAAAACTTTATCATTTAGATTAAAATTTTGATCTAAACAAGTAAAAGAAAAGGCCAAAGGAATCTAACAATGGGCTAATTTCCTAGAAATAATGTCAATTTTAATTTAAGTTCCCTTAACCTAGAATTATAGCAACTGTCATATAAGTGGGAGGATTGACATGTTGTAAAACCTGGTTTAACCCACCATTTTAATTTGAAAATGCCTGTACTGTCAGTAATATGACTGTTGCTTTCCAGTTGTTCTGAGTGTTTGCGTGTCTCCCGACCTTGCCAGTTTTTTGGACTTTATGACATTTCCCTTGGAGTTCCATGTTTTGTTATGAAACTTCATTGATGGGAGTTATCACCCCTTGATTCTTAGAGACTATTTTCCGATTTATGCTTCGCAGCATAGTAAATTAAAATTAACTTGTCAAACTTCATTTCTAAGGCAAATGCTTAATTGATGTCGATAAACACTTAGCAGAATTATAACCTATATGATGCAAATTATATATACATTTACAATAGTATGTTTTAAAGAACAACGAACTCGATATAAGCTGGGTACAATGGTGTGGTGTCAGGCTTTAAGGGAAGTAACTCTGACACAATCATCTATTGCCATTTTCCCCCAACTGAAGCCTCATAACATGTGGTCCATAAAGATCAGAAAAATAACTTTCCAGAGATGATTCAATGACTATGAAAGGAAAATACAGCTGATTCTCGTTATCTCAAACACATATAAGTTGAAATTCTGGGTAACTCGAATTATCTGTTTAGACCTTCAAAAGCAGTAACTATACAGATTTACTCCTATTATCTCAAATTTTCCCTTAAGTCAAACTAGATTTTCAGGTCCCAATGGATTCGACATAACGAGATTTGACTGTATGTAATAAATAATGATCAAATAGAGACTAAATTGAACAAGGACCTTGGGCTTGGGCTTGTGTAATATATGTTTCTAAAACCCCCATAATTTATGATCAAGTTATTGCAATTGGAAATTACTTTAATAAAGTTTTCCTCTTGTTTGAAATTCTAGATAAATATTATGGTAAATTATATATTGTTGTTTGTTTGTTTAGTTGGGATTTATGCCATTTTCAGCACATTTGGCTATTCCGTGGCGGCCAGTTTTTATTGGTGGAGGAAGCCGGAGTGCCCGAAGAGAACCACTTTCCTTTGTTAGGAACATTGGCAATCCTTGTGTGTAAGATCAGTCAAACACACCCCACCACAGGTGAGATTCGAACTCACAACCTAAGTGTTGACAGGCTAGTGATCATTAGTAGACATGACGAACTACCTAGACCACTCCGCCACCAAGGCCCCCCTTATACATTGTTGTGATGTTTACTTTACTAAATACAAGTGAACACTTACTTATTAAAGCATTGCTTTTTTCAAATGATCTGACAATTCTTGTGAATAGTGTGAACTCAATAACAGCAACAGCTACCATATATTTGTATGAACTAAATCATACTGTAATGTCAAAAGCTGTAACAGTTTTATTACAAACACTCCTTTGACAATATTTTTATAATCACCACTGTTACCAAGCTGTATAAGCAATATGACATGCATAACAAATAGAGACAGTGTTAGAATGTGTCACATCCAGAAATATCTATAATATCTTCTGTCAGCAGATTATTGCATTGTATTTACATGATAAATTACAAATGCAGCAGTCAATATTATCGGAAATCAGATGTCCTAAATTATATTTTAATAATATCACAAAAATCCACAATAAACATGAGAACACAAACCTTTAAAATTTAGACTGGCCACATTTAGAATATTTTGACCAAATTCTAACAAATAAATGAGTTACTGTTACTGAAGCTAATTGAGAGTCTGTAAACTACATGGACTCATGATCAATGGACCATGGAAATAAGGTCAGAGAGGTTAGAGACCATAGGCCACAACATAAAACTATGATGCAAGTTGTCATTTTAATTTACTAAGCCAATAAAACAAAAACTGGACAATAATCCAACATACATATATAATAAGCGGAATCCACTGTACATGATCATTAAGAAAAAAATTACGGTTAATAGGTTAAAATAAAAATTTAAGCATATTCATTTCATTTCATTTTAAATTATATCATTAAGGATCACTTTTTCTAGAAGATCTGGGTGTTTTTAACAAATTGAGAAATTTTTGAAAGTAGCCATAAAAATCATGAAAGTAGAGGAATATCAGTCATTATATTATAAGCAAAGCAGCTGACACACAAGAGTAGGATTTTGGAAATATGCTGCCTTCCACCTCAGTTTGAAAGATTGTAAACATTATAAGCTTATCCTTATCATTGCTTTTTTTTGTTTGCAACAATCAAATTTGTCCCTGGATTGGTCCCAAGAGAAAATTTTGAAGGACAGGCTCTAAAGGCTCTATGAACCGAAATTAATTGGAAAGTGGAAGATTTGAAATTTTTCTGGAATGATGGCCATATTAGTCCCAACATCCAGACCCTTGGACAAAAAACCATACAGGTCAATCTCCAATGTAAGAAATTGTATCTTCTCCATAGTGTAATGCAATGAAACAAGAGCAAAGACGAGGAGCTTATCAGATGAGCGGAAGATTTCCTGATACTGTAAATTTGGAAATTATTGCGATGTTTTTATTATTGCGAAAAATGCAACAGGGTTGTAATCGCAATAGTTTAAAATCGCATTGTGGAATTTTTTATATGAATGAAGCAGGATTTTTCTCAATATCGCAAAAATTAAAATCGAATTTTGGTCTAAAATGACAAAATAGCCATAATACAAGCACGCAATAATTTCTCAATTTACTGTATTAATATAAGACAATTGTAAGAAATTATTTCTTCTGTAAACTGAGGAATGAAGGAGAACATAGCCATAGTCCTGATGGAATATAAATGTGACGTCACGAGCTATTTGATACTTTCAACTAATTCCTAACTATGAGATTACTTGAACAAGAATGTAAGATTGGATATCAATCCATTTAAGACAGCATCATGTGGCCAAGTTTCAAAAAGCAGAAATGACTGCCTAAAAGAGAACAACTATTGGGTTTCTAGAAGGTCTAGACATCTCATATAATTTCTTCAAGACTTACCTCTGTTTGTTGTAAACTTCTTGCTAAACTGGTCCCATCCTGTAAATACAAAACACTGGCATTGGAATTTTTAAAAATATACCATATTAGGCTTAACTAATTATAATACATAATTTAAAAGCTAGTAAGGCCTTATTTTGGTCCAATAAAAGTGATCTCAGGTTGAATGTCTTGTATAAATAAATTTATTTTGCTTAGACTCATTTGTTACTATCTCACCAATATTTTGTCCCCAAAAGTTCATTAACTAATTAAGGATTACATGTTTTCAGTACATTTATCTTGTTGGCATGGCCTTGGAGAATATATAACTGTAAGTACCAAACTAACCACTTAAATCTCATTACTTAGTTAACTAATGCCGCAATATTAACTTTCTACATAAAATTACCATTACAAAACCATAAAACAGAAAATTCCTCATAAAGGTTCATAAAACTGCAGTTCAATGAATATAACACCACAACAGTAAGTCAAATAGTTTAAATATACTGGCAAACACCCAAAGGGAACTATCTACAAGTATTAAAAGTTCTGTTAATGATCATTACAAATATGCCTTTTGCTAAAGTAAGAATATGACCTATCGGTTTATATTTTCTTAGTATCTGTCAACTTAAAATATTTGAAATCCATGGATAAAGTTTATTTCACATCATATCAAGCTGTCATATTAATTCTCAGAAAGCAAAAAATGGGTCAAAGACACAAATGGCCGGGTTGCTGGGTGTTTATTGTAGTGGTGACAAAGGTGATTACAAGATCATATTGCACATTGGCAGTCATGAATATTTATATAGACAAAATCAGACACGTTGTATGTTGGTGTACGAGCACAGAGGCAGCCATCAATTTAATTAGAAATAGGTGAAGTAAGCAATATTTGATTTGATTACATGTTGATAAACACTTGTTTGGAAAAATGGGAAATAATTCCTGAAATAATTCCATAAAGTGGGGTGCACATCTTCAATATGTATTAAAAGATTCTGTGAAGTTTCAATGATGTGGGTGAAAAACTGTAGGAGGAGTTGATTTCGCAAAATAGGTACCATCTATTGAAGATGTCAATAAAAAACGACTAAGTTCCAAAGTTTGGAAAAATGGGAAATAATTCCTGAAATAATTCCATAAAGTGAGGTGCACATCTTCCATATATATAGAAACATTCTATGAAGTTTCAAGGATGTGGGTGGAAAACTGTAGGAGGAGTTGATTTCACAAAATAGGTACCCATTTTCCCCGCCCGCCGCCCGACATTCACCATACTATAACCCGGATTTGCACTCTGTACAACCCGGCCAAAAATATGTTGTCAAAGAAGTCCTAGAATGACATTTTATAAACTCTGACCTATCCTTAAAATTTGTAAAACTGTTATTTAAATATTTTAATGCACTTCGTGCATATTTCATGCAACACAGTGTTGAAATGCTTAACTTTATAAAATCTCATAGGAAGAGTTATCTGCCTTTTACAGTGAAAATTCCATAGGTAGAATTTCTTTGTTTCTCTGGAAGACATTACTGAAAAAAATCAATGTCTAATTGTTTCAGTTACGACTTAGCTCATTGCATCTTTCATCCAAGTGACTAAGGCATTCAAAATTTGAAAATCCATTCCACGAACTGAGGTGTCCAGACAGTAATTATAACATCCATGTCCTCTATACAATCCATAGTTGTTTCATTTTGAAGTATTGTTTCATTTAACCAAGCAGAGTCCAAGGGGAAGACTTTTCAAATCTGACCAATCAGAAGCAAATATCTGCTACTCTTCAAAGAGACCCATAAAGTTTTCACACAAATTTTGGATCAATTTGACCAGTGTTTTCAGAGATTACTATTCTAAATACACCTTATATAAGAATACTTGGTTCATTATTGGGGTATTTTTCACAATTATTATGCATTACAAACAATTTCAGAGGCAGAGGGGTATTTGCCAAAGAATTTCCACTTTTTACCCTCTGTTGTGGTATTTGAGAAAAATTCTCTTATCCGACTGGACGCTTGAAATGTCTACATCACCGCCTTTTAGTATAAACATTTTATTTTGTAATTCGGTGTAATTAAACAGATATATCATGCTCAGGAGGGGTATTTGTGAAAAATACCAGTCTCCAGACAAAATTTCACGTCTCACGAATGGTATTTTTCACAAATACCCCTCCCAAGCATGATGTATCTGTATAAAATCCCCTACACTAGTACTTGTAATAATCCCCTACAATAGTACTTGTAATAACCCCCTACACTAGAACTTGTAATAATTACACTAGTACTTGTAATAATTACACTAGTACTTGTAATAATCCCGTACACTAGTACTTGTAATAATCCCCTACACTAGTACTTGTAATAAAAGAACCCATACATCTGAAAATGTAATATAACTTAACTTACCTTTTTACAAACACCCTGACAACTGGAATTCCTGGCTATCAAATAGCTCTCACACCCTGAGTAACACTGAAGAAAAAAGAGTGTCAAAATTGATACAATTAGATGTTTTGGTTCATACTTTTCATTTAGAATTGATCATATTACAAAATAAAGGCTCCTAGGAGCATGTATTGCTCACCTGGATTCAATTTGCAAAACAATGGTCATAAAAGCAGTTACTCAAAGGCTACTTGGTTGATGACTGGGATCAATGGAGAATTGTTTGATATTGGATCATCTACATGTAAATACAATTGCTGCCAAAATATGTGTAAACTGGATCAAGTTTCACAGAAGAACACTTTATGTGCAATTTCCCTCTCGATCCTATATTTGGTTGTGGACGTCATCATCCATGTAGTTAACCAAAAGAACTTGAAATCTTATCAATTAATGTCTGTAAATAGTAAAACAAAATGTCTGTACAATCACAGAGAAGAGCTACAAAATGTCTGTACAATCACAGAGAAGACCCTCTCTCGCAGATTGTACAAACATTTTGTTTTACTCTTTACAGACATTAATTGTTAAGATTTCAAGTTCCTGTGAGTTAACAAAGGACAAACAAATAATAGAAGATAACCTCAGGGTCATTGCTGCCAAGTTAAGTTCACTTTTGCTCAGTGGTTTCAGGGTAGATTTTTAAGTGAATTGTCAATATGGGTCCTATAAATAAGTAAGTTCATGTGTGGAAGAATCTTGGTAGGTGGTCAGCGTCATCAGATAAAATTATGAATAAGACCTGCTATATTGGCCTACTTGGGACCAGGTGAGCTAAAAAAAAAACCAAATTATTCTTTACTTGGCCAAAACAAACTAGTGTGTAATACCAACAGAATATTAAGAACAATAAAAGACCACAAAAACCCCTTAGGTATCAACTTTTTTCCCATTTCAACATAATTGTAGATTCATTCTGATATGAAACAATCAACATTTAGCAAAGTATTTCAAAGTAGTGCTAGAAGCAAAACTCTTGAGCTTGCCACAAGGTGTATAATTTTTTCTTGTTCTGAAGATTTCGCTGAATTTTTAAGATGAAAAACAGCAATAAAAGTACTGTTGCTTTGCTTAAACATGCATGTTTGAATTTTTGTGTTGAAAATCTATCAGCCATTTCCTGTCTTACTCATTCACTGACACATACCCCACATATTTTCATTTTCATAGTGTAAAGGACAATATCATATATAATATTTTTTCAGGTTTCTGAATATACTTTAGGGAATTTCTTTCACATTCTTGTACAATATTGCTTTTATCAAACATTAAAAATTTATTCAATTGCTGATGCAAGACAGAAAAACAATGAACAATACATGTATGATTATAAAATAAAATTCCAAGATAACTTAACTAATGCAACTGTTTATAAACACTGTTTAAACAATTCAGTGGCATTATGAATTACATTAATTTTTTTTTTAAAATTCTTTGATGTCAGAATACAAAAGATATTAGGCAATTAACTCTGTTTTATCTGTCTGCACTTGTCTTTGTTACTTTAAATAGAACAACTAATTAGTATTTTTGTTTACTATGTGGTACAGTAATCCCACTAAAATCTCTTTTAATAAGGCCAAAGCAATTGCCATATGCGAGTTAAGTTACACTGTTGGAGTTATTAGGCAAACAAAAGTTGTATGTTAAATATAGAATCTTACATCAATACCAGTAGATTTTCGGATCTATCTTAATCGAGATAGTTCAATTTTCAAGTTTTAAAGTCTGAGTCTTGGCGAGGACTTTAATAATTCGATAATTTAACTATCGTGATTTGATAAATTTGATAATCCTTGAGTAACGATTTAAGAATCTGTTTTTAATGATTATGAAATAAATTTTCATATTTGATAAACAAAAATCCCCTTTGAGTACTCCACAATCCTGATTATTACAACATACACTTGCGCAACATGTTTATATGTTGCAATGGTGTTATTAATCGATTTCTAGCGTAAAATTAGTTCGGCAGGTTAACCTTTTGCCTTAACCGATCACTGACTGACATTGTGAGCAATCACAGGTTTATTAAATTTTTGATAAACAACCGGTTCAAAATTGACAAAGAATTAGAAAATAACAAATTATGTAACTGAGATAGCTGAGGACCAATGTGAGAAAAGTTGAATTATCTCCCCTAAAGAAAATTAATTGAAGAATGAAAAAAAGAAAACCAGTCCTGATTAAAATTTAAGGCTTAAAAAGGTGGACAGGGTTTCAGTTCAGATGGAAATATTAAATTCAGTAAACCAATTTTGTTTCACTAAGTTTTCAACTGGTAACTTTGATATAGTGGAATTTTTACCTAGTTATTGTATTCTGCTGGTGGAAAAGATAAAATAAATACTGTAAATTTCAAAATTATAGTGATGTTTTTATTATTGTGAAAAATGCGTCAGGGTTGTAATCGCAATAATTTAAACTCGCAGTTTGGAATTTTTTATATGAATGAAGCAGGATTCTTCTCAGTATAGGAAAATTAAAAATCACATTTTGGTCTAAAATGATATAATCGCAATAATAAATGCACGCAATAATTTCTAAATTTACAGTGGTTCATTTTTATTCCATGAATTTCATTTCATATAAACTTTATTTCCATATAAATCAAATGAATTGTGACAAAGTTGTAAGTGTTATAGGCCAATTTATTTCCTCAGCCTTAAAATCTATATAGATAACCCTTCATGCTAATGATGTTCAAAGATGTTACAATATTAACAAACATCTTTGTTGGTCAAAATATTTGTTTACCCACTGGGAGAGGGCATTCCATTACAACTATCAGCCATCGATCAATTTCTCATCACTTCATCACATTTTTCTGGTTGGTCACTTGTGAAAATATGAACAAGTGGTTTCTACTGATGATGTACATATTTTCAGTTGTAAAAATAATTAGAACATGTTTATTTTCACTGACCCCCAGCATGTTAACATATTGATATATACCAGAAAATATTTCTGAGAGAAGGTACCTGAATTCCAAAAATATTTTGAAATGTAATTTAATTCCACATAAAATGAGAATGATCTGTAAAAAAAAAATATGCTGGTATCTGAAATTGCTTCCCTTCTTTGAAGTGTATCTCCTTTAAGATTGAAAAAATTTTAATGATAAAAGTTATCAATATTTTCCATTCATTCAAACTTTCCAGGAAAAAAAATAATTTTTGAAACCATAATTTGTTCAATTACCAAACACATCTATTCTAAAAACTGTCTTTATTCTCATACTTTAAGGACAGAAAGCAAATTCAATATAAATCTTGTCAAATAATTAATAGCATAATGACCAAAGCATTTCCATTCTTTGTCATCATTACAGAACTCAGTTCCAATAAGGAATATAGAATTCTTTTGTTAGATCTGAATACTTAAAAAAGAACTCTATACCCTCAAAGTTGCAACAAATGAAATTTGCATCCATTTCAAACTGGTTTACTATCTGAAAAAGTAAACAGATAATCTGTTTCTCTATTATGATGTCATAAAATGTAACTTATTACACTTTATCATTACATCACGTGAAACTCCCAAAAAGATCCTCCTTCTAAATTACAGAGAGATCTTGGTATAAAATATAACATACAGTCAAAACTGTATATAAAGGGCACCCAAGGGGCCAGAAAAAGTACCTTTTATGCGCAGGTGCCCTCTATAAAGAGGTTAATTTTAAATGCTTTGTTCATGAATGGGACCTTTTCACTGTGCCCTTTATAGACAGTGCTTTGCTATATAGAGTGCCCTTTAAACATGAGAATATTTGATACTTTTAACAAATTCTTTAGTGTCAATTTTGTAGTGCTAATACTGTCCACATGAAAAAATAATTGGCATGAGTGATTTTTCACCACTCTCACATAAATTCCAAGACAATTTGAATGGTACAAAATCCTAAAGAGATTTTCGATTAGAAAATTGCCATGAAATAAAGATATTAATTGTCTTGTTGCAGTGACATGTAATTCGGTTAATTATTTGCACTGTACCATGCAACATATTTATTATCTTGACTTCTTAAATTTTTCTTTTTAAATTTAGCAATGAAATATCACCTGTTGAACAAAAGTCTAATTACATTTTCAGCTTAAGTGCAAGATAGATGAACCATGCAGTTTTTGAAACCATTCAGAACCGAACAATGTCCCTGGAAAATGTCATAGACAACTCATGTATCCATGCAACAAATGTAAAACAAATTTAATCTAATTATCAGCCATATTTTCCTTAGTACAAGTTCATGTTACTCCTTATCAAAATTGATTTTACTGTATCAAAGGCTATCTACATGAGATCCTGCAACTTAAATTACTGTTTAAAACTCTTTTTCCTAATTGAATAAACTTTGCTCAACAGAATACCTTGTCGTAATTTATTACAAAAAGTCAGTTAACAATTTCTGAATTGGTAAAACTAACGAGATTTGGGAAAAGGAAGCCTGACCTTCTATAGAATCTTTTCACGTCTTTTTAGCTAAATAAATAAATTTACAATGATTTCTCCATATGAAAATGGTACATAAGTGTATTGTGCCATCTCTATAAACATTTTATAGAAATAGAGCAAAAGAACTGGCCTTCTTTAAGAAAAAAAACTCAAGATGATATGTTATTTCTTAAGAGTAAATATTTTTTTGAAAAAGACATTTGAAACTTATTCATAAAAAAAAAGATCAAATATCTAAATAAAATACAGAATCCTTGTATGGTTAACATTCTTTTACTGTTTGTAAAAGCTTTGTAACTTAAATTTTTACAATCAAAGAAAGACTTATGAAACTACATTCTGTGGACTGGAAATAAAATCCATTTATTAATTTCGGAATGTCAATGAGAATTTGTAAGATATTTGAAAACTTAACTAGAAGCTCCCGGTAGCTGTATCACTCACCTGGACTATGTCCATCTTGACTGGCAGCCTGGAACATTGCTGTCAAGTTCCAGTTGGCTCACTAGTTTCAAACCAGATCTTTCAGTAAACTTTCCCATTAGGTCTACTGTTAAACTAAGTTCTGCTCTGGCAGCCATCTTGGAAATTATGCAAGAGGACCAACTAAGGACCATTTCTGCCAATTATTGTTCCAATTGGCCAATTGTCCAAGTGGTTTCGGACTAGAAGATCGTTCAGTAAATTCCACATAGGGTCCTATGTTAAACTATGGTAGACTCTGGCTGCCATCTTGAATAGTGGACAGGGTCATCCGATACAATTCTGAAAGAGAAAGACCTAAGGACCATTGCTGGTAAGTTTTGTTCCAATTGGCTAAGTGGTTTCAGACAAGAAGATTAAATAAATTTTCCACAAGGTCTTTTGTAAAACTATGGTCAGCTCTGGTGGCCATCTTGGATGATGGGCGGGGTCATTAGATACAATTCTGAAAGAGAACCACCTAAGGACCATTGCTGCCAAGTTTTGTTCCAATTGGCCAATTAGTTTCAAACAAGATCTTAAATTTACCATATGGTGCTACATGTATGTTAAACTATGTTTGACTCTGGCCACCATCCTGAATGACAGGCTTGGTCATTGGATATACTTCTGAAAGAGGACCACCTAAGGACCATTGCTGCAAAATTTTGTTCAAATTGGCCAAGTGATTTCAGACAAGAAGACCATCTTTAAGTAAATTTCCCATAAGGTCCTATGTTAAACTAAGTTCGGCTCCGGTGGCCATCTTGGATTATAGGCGGGGTCATTGGATACAATTCTGAAAGAGGACCACCTAAGGACCATTGCTGCAAAGTTTTGTTCCAATTGGCCAAGTGATTTCAGACAAGAAGACCATCTTTAAGTAAATTTCCCATAAGGTCCTATGTTAAACTAAGTTCGGTTCCAGTGGCCATCTTGGATTATAGGCATGGTCATTGGATATAATTCTGAAAGATGACTACCTAAGGACCATTGCTGCCAAGTTTTGTTCCAATTGGCCCAGTGGTTTCAGAGGAGAACATCTTTTGGGCCAGGTAAGCTTAATATTAAAGGACTAGCTTGTTTGGAAAGTAATTATTTTATTACTCTTTAATTAACTATATATAAAGTTTGTTTCTGAGAGTAGGAAATTAAAAAAATCAGAAAAACATTTCTACACAAGTTTACTCTAGCTATTGTTTATATCAACATTGAAATAGAATAGAGAACATGTAGAATGCAAATGGGGAATGTGTCAAAGGGACAACAACCCGACCAAAGAGCACAAAACAGCCCAAGGCCACCAAAGAGTCTTCAAAGCAGTGAGAAAATTCCACACCTGTAGGCAGCCTTTAGCGGGCCCCTTAAAATACATGCATACTTGTTCAGCAAAATGGATGCCACATTAAACTTCGAAACATACAAATGAATCAAAATTCAAAAATCACAAAAGACTAACTTCGTTTTATCTAAAATTTGGTTATTAAAACTTTCTTTCAACCCCAAATCTATGGTGATTGAGTGACTTAAGTTCCATAACATAGCATTTTCTAGTTGCATGATAACAACAAATTTGTTTTCTAAAAGCAGTAAAACATTGAGAGTAGAATAGATGGATGTATTTGAAATTGAAACAACATAACAAACAAGGCATCCCACTATAAAGCACTTAATGCTTTTATCTGCCAGTGTTATGTTTGAGTCATCCCAAATGGAAAAATCTACATATTGAGGTAGGAGGACATGTTTTCAACTTTTATTTATTTGGTTTCAACTGAATATGGTTGAAGTGGTTATTATTATTAATGCAATTTTATAAATATGGTTCTCTTTTGATTGTGAGTGGGTTATGATATTCCATCACTCGAACCTACAATTGAACTTTAAATGCCCATATAATGTAACCTAAAAGCAAATGCAAGAAGAAGAAATTGTTTCTCCCATTACAATTTAATTTTTTAAGGGGAAAATTATAGTTTTGAGGGCCCAGTTGTTCAACTCGTTTAACTGAAGGTTAAATTTAACTACAGGTTAAACTCAGTGATTTTCTATACAATTTAAAGTCTTGGTTAAATTTTACATTGGGTTAAATCATTGTTTTATATATGTAACTCAATCATATTTGTTTTGTACTGTAACTAATCCCTCCATGGGCCCATTAATTGGTTAATAAAATCTTCTTCTTCTTCTATAGGCTGGCCCAGTTGTTCAACTTATTTAACCTTAGGTTAAATTTAACTGAGGGTTATTGACATGGAAATTTTTAATGACATTATATCACAAATTTATCTCCGACCCATCAGAATTCCAAATATGGAGCGCAACATTGGGAAATTTCACTGGACAATTTAGTCTCCTGTATGGACTAAATTATCTTTAACAACCCACCTGATCGGTGAAAAAAATGGTCAAATAATGGGGAAAACCGATTCTCTAATTCTATATGAATTTGCTGTATGAAATTCACAATTTATTTTTCATAATTATATACCTGAATCAGTTTAAATTGTCTTATCACATGCTGTTAAATGCGATTAGCCTTATTGTACAATGTAACTCCGGATAAAGGAACTGAACTTACATGATTTTGTTCAAAAAGTATTTCAGAGACCTTCATGGAATTTTCAATGTAAGAGGGGGATAACTCTTCTTCTGGGATTTACTTAAATTAGATACAATGCATTACATCAATGGGTACACCAAATATTTAAAATATTAGATGGTTTTACAACTTTTTGAATAACATCTTTCAAATTATTTTACATTTGAAATATTTTAAAATTTTAAGCTGTATTTAGGTTTCTATTGAAAATTCACGTTTTAAATCATATGCAAGTTTCAAAAATACATGTACATATGTATACTTTACATAATCTATTGTAAATTTAATCCTTATACTGTCTTGGAAGATTTGTTATGATAAATTCAAAGGTTGTCTTATTATTCCAGAATTTAAATGGCAATACTCAGCTGGTGCTGACCAGTTTGATAAATTTTCTTAAACCACATGTTGATTAAATTATTGAGTTAATTTTCCGCCAAATCTGTTTGGAATATTATACTAGACATTTTCCGTTGTATCATTAGAATTCTATCACATTAGCTTTGATTATGAAATTTATCCATTCGCAACAGTTAAATTTTAAGTTTTAAACTGTTCAAAGTTTGAAAAGTTAACCATTCTAGGGATGGCAATATTACCAGTTCAGTAAATGTCAAGTAGTGAAATACTTGTCTAAAATTTATACCACCAAACAGATTGTCAGATGTAACAAATTATGTAATGATTTTTTACTGGCTATATCTCTACAATTGTAATGTACAATTCCTTTTTTTATTATTATGTTTGCATATGTACATGTTATATTCATTGTATCATTATGGTTTATATCTAGTCGAGGGCCTCAGGGAAGATTAGTTTGTACTAACTGTGTTACCCTCTATAAATAAAGCATTATTATTATTATTATACCGTACTATCAAAGCTAAATAAAAAGTAAGTGTGGTTCTTTGTCTTTTGCTTCTTTGGCCCAGCCCTTAATAATCGACCTAATGTGAAATCTTAAAAAATTACATAAGGGAGTTAATAAAAATAACCTCCATTTATCATTTAGGCCCAAAGTGTGACAATTACAATTAACTCCCTTTGCTAACTTTCATTGTATGACTTTGAATCCATATTTGACATTTTAAATTCTATACCGAATAGAGAAGGTTGGAAAAATTATGTAAAAAAAAGAATAGAAACAGTTTGGCGACATAAGATAATGATTATGGCAGAAGGAAAATCTACTCTTCGTTTTTTACATCCAATGACAATGAATTGTGGCACTGTTCATAATATATGGGCCAATTCAGGACTTAACTCTATTTCTATTATGAAAGCTAATGTTAAAGCTAGATTACTGACAGGAGTGTATGCACTGCAATCAAATCATAGTAGACTTAATAAGTATGAAGTAAGTGCGATATGTCCGTTGTGTATGGCTGATATTGAAGATACTGAACATTTCTTGTTACATTGTAACAGTACAGATACTGTGAGGAGACCGTTTATTACAAAGCTGAGAGCTCTGCTATGTGACATTGATCATGAAATAGAAAATCTAGTCTTCTCAAACAAGTCAATGCTATTGAGAGTGATTTTGGATGTGTCAAGCCCACAAGTACCAATATTAATACAGTCTACCCTATTTTTGGAGAAAATAGAGGCCATCTCAAGAGGAATGGTATATGCCTTACATCATAAAAGATGTTCAATACTGGATTTAGCTAGCAGTTAGGGTGGCAATGTCATTTAAAACTATTTGATAACATAATATTAAAAATAAAGTTATTAAGTTAAGACCTAAATTAATAGTCAGGTTATTAAGTTAAGACCTAAATTGATAGTTGGGTTATTGAGTTAAGACCTAAATTAACAGTTAAGACCTTTATTGCCTATCTAATGTTAGGAATAGGCTTTGTATCCCTACTTTTGCAATATTTAAAGTTGAGATTGTTAGGTGAAGCTTAAGGTTTATGTAAATGGTTAGGTTGTATAATTTAGTGAGATTAGTTGATCACTTAAATAACTATTTGCAATGATTTTAAATAAGGTATAAGGTTAAAAATTTTATATGCCTAATCGAAATATAGGTATAAATATATTGGGTAACTCTTGATATGAGCTATGCACTAAGTTTTTGATAGTTAATTAAATTCTTGTCTCTAATTTAATTTATTGTCTCTCTTTATTAAAGTAGGATTTTTAAGTCTACTGGTGCAGTGTAAGGCGAATTATGAAAAGTACCTATAAAGATGTGTTTGTTGGCTTAGAATGAACAATAGAAAGTAACCTAGATGCTGAGTAACGGATTGTAACAGTAACATTGATATATTGGTGGCATGTGAGACGTTTTTAGATTTTATTAATTGCCACAGAGCACAGACTTTTATAGTGTTGTACATAGATTGGTGTTTTATTGACGTAGTAACATTTGTGCCGTAAATGGACAGTCCAAATGTATATCTAGTATGGTGATAGAACAGATCCCTGCACGTATAATAGTGAATTACATAGTTATTTATTTTAATACTACTTGTGCTTCATGTTTTAAATTGAGCACCCTGCTGGGATAGAATCCCTGGCTTATAATTGGATGTGACAATCTGCCGCTGCGGTTTTAAATTGGTGGTGGGTACGACAGGCAGTGTTGATATCTTTTATACCAGTATCTTGAACAATTGATTTATTGGCGAAATTATACTGGTTTGTGCACCAAATTTTATCTCACTGTAAATTGTTCCTGCACATGCACACAGTTGCTTACAGTAACAGTTGCTAACTAGTATTACGCTACAAAAGTAGTGGTACTCCAGATAGTGGAGGGAAGAATAAAGAAGAAGAAGGTTAAGGGAGATAATTGACTAATGTTCTAAATTTCATGAATTACAGGATGCAAATGAAGATTGTGGTGACCACTAATTGTCTATTTTTAAAATATTCAATAGTGTAGGAGATGGGATGTTGTTTTCTTTTAATTTTTCTTCATACCCATTCTTTCTCCATTTAAATGGAATCAACTTGGGAAGAAAGTATAAAACAAAGAAAATTTCCAACCTTCCAATCCAATTTTTTTTTCTAGGATGCAGCTGGGACCATTAGAAGTTATAGTCCTAGGATGCAGGCAGAACCACAAAAATAAAACTGTATGTCATAATTTTGAAGTTAAAGTTTTCATTTTACTTGCTATAACTTGTAAAACTTTTTTTTTCACTTTTATTTACCTTATCCAGTTTGCATTCTTTGTTGCAAAACAAATCTTCATCTCCACTTTCATTTACCTAAAATAAAATAAACTAATGAAAACAAAACAAATTTCTTGTTTGATCTGTCTTTATGTACATTTAACTTTTAGATTTTTTTAGTACATTTTCCAGACTCATTTTACTGACTTTTGTTGATATTCACCAAACTGTCCTTTTATTTCTTCTTGTCATAAATAGGATGTTTTTGATAGGGACAAATACAACATAGTCAAGTAGCCCCATACACAGCATCTATTCATCATTTGGCTGGGGAGGGACTTGAACTTAATGTTATTTAATGCAAAGGTGTCTATTGAAAATAAAAATTAACCTCGGGTCGACTGTGGTTGTGCCCAAAACCGGGGGAGGGGGGTGGCAAACTGATACCCCCCCCCCCCCCAATAATCCATTTATACTACTGGTCATAAACAAATATTTTTTTATAAAGTTTGGATAAGAATCTACAAATCATGGCACTTTTTATCATTTTGATCAACGTATAATGTGGACACCTTTCTGAATCTGTCGTCTGTTGATCAGCTGAGCACTCGACTAGCTTTATGGGAGACGTAATTCTGAATGGCGGGAAAATCTAGTTAGATTATGTCCCTTGGTGAATAACCTAACATGCTTAAAAAATTACTTTATTAAACACATTTCTTGTCAAAAACAAAAAACACCTGAAAATGGATTTAACACAGGTTGTAAACTTACGGGCTCTTTACCTTACAGTGCAGAATTTTATATCATGCAATTTTTTATATAATTGTAAAGAAAAAACAAATAACAAAAACTTTGTTGAAGTCGTTATTGTCGTCTTTAAATGTAATTGTATATTTAGACAATAACATAGTTTTAAACTAATGAGAAATCTGGTCAAAGTCTCATTTCGTCATCCCGAAAAAGGTCATGTTCTTTTACCCTCGAACTAAGTAAGTGGCACTGAAACCAAGATCTTAGAAGAGATTCTATAGTGTGTGTCTGAGACTACTATAACACTGTGTTATAGTAGTCTCACGTGCGTTGACCATACGGGGGAGTATTCCAGATCGTTATATAATGGACAATATTGTGTTTTACATTAATAAAGTTATAATTATGAAAGAGAAAGTTTCTTTTGCTCACGTCCCCGGGCTCACGTCTCCGGGCTCACGTCTGATAGTTTTTTCCACACAGTTTCAGACATTGAATCTGCAAAGATTGTCAAATAATAGTGGCGATTCTACTAGCTTCCCGTTTAAGTTTCTCCAGTCTGTTTGAGTCGACAGCGGAGCAATTGTCCTATCTGTGACCACACAACACGCTAAAAATCCGAAATGTGGCTCTAACAATCCTTTAATTTTTACGGTAGTATCGACAAAATTTGGAACGAAAAATTATATAAGTTCATAAAAAACGTGGCGGAAAAACTAGAGTCAGAAATGTGGTGATAAAAGAAAAAAACTTTTTAAGTGCCGCTTTTAAAATAAAATGTGAAAAGTACGTTTGGTTCCTGGATTTTTTTTTGCATGCCGTGAATATCATGAACCTGAATTTTTACAACTTTTTTTCCCAAAATATACTATTATTTTATTCCGAGGTATTCTCTATTCCTGTTTCATATTTTGGATTTATGAGCCTGCCTTTTTCAAATTCCATCCTTGAACTCCCTTAAAATTAAATGGTTGGTTTTTCCACTGAAGAGAATTGGTCGTATGTACATGTATATACATGTTGTCATGTATTCGACCGTTTGTTGTTTTTTCTGGAAATTTTGTTTGTTCGACCTTTTTAAAAAGAACATTTTTGTGATGTTCGCACTCCTCCGAACGGAGAAAAAAAAACATTCTACTCAGACGTCACGGTATCATGTGAAAAAGTATGACGGTCGTACTAGGTTCAACGCATTCGTCATAAACATTTAGGCACATTTTTGGCACCGTCACTGTACTTACTCTTGCTTTAGAAGCTAATCTGACACTAAATATCGTTGTGTCAAGGTGCTATTACCAAGGTTTTGGTGAGATAAATAACAGTCATATCAATATTAAATACGTTTGTTCCGAAGATAAACGGTAAAATTTATTTAATTGCGAGGTCAACAGGAAATGTTTTCGTGATTAAACCACAAATATGGGAAAGTTGAAAGAGTGTTCCGATCTCTTTTCATTTATAAAGCAGTGCAGACATAGACAATATATATATATATATATATATATATATATATATATATACGTCTAAAGTAATAACCAACGTTCGAACTTACTAGATGTTGGACCGATAATAAATTAACGATACAATGCAAAATAAAAATAAATAAACGTCTAAAAAGTTGCAAAACAACATCAAAATAAAACAAATAAAATTTTGAATTATAAAAATAATTCAAACTTAGCAAAATTTTCGGATCACTGAGATCCTTCATCAGTGCTGTCGCGTTGCGAAATGACTAATTAATTACGTGTAGAAAACAATATGGCTAATCGTGATCTTGATCTTCCTCGTTTGTGGCAACGCATGTAAACAAACATTCAAATAAATAATCCTTTATCATAAGGTGGAGAATTATTTTACACAATTATAACATTATAACAAATGAAAAAGTACACGAGAAAAAAAAAAAAAAAAAAAAAAAAAAAAGGAAGGCACTTGGAAATAACAATAAAAAAGGATTATTCAATATCTGTATAAATTGACAAATTTATTTCTTTTTATTTATTCCCCTTGGATATAAGGTGGCTAGTTCTTTAATCCAGAAGCTTTCTCTTGTCTGCCTTTCTTGATCACTCCAAATCAAATTTTGTTCTATAATAGAAACTTTCATTTTACCAAAGTCCCCAGGATTGTGTCCAGTCGACCGAAAGTGTTGGCTGACGGGTAGAAAGTCTTTCTTTGTTATGTCACTTCTATGGCCGTTCATTCTTTTGTTGAAAGCTTGCTTACTTTCTCCAATGTACTGCAGATTACAAATCCCACACTCCAACATGTAGATCACGTTGCTAGATTTGCAGTTGACAGTTGACTTAGAGGACATAAACAATGCTAGACGTCCTATACAACGTTTCAAAAAGAAAAGTAACTGGGTTCCTAAACCAAGTGAGAATACCACACTGGAAGCCGTTATTGGTCTAATTAAATCAGACGTAAACCAAACTGCCGTTGTACACGACCCCGTTCATGACAACCTTACTACACAAGAAAGATCAGCTCTCAAGAAACTTAAAGACAGAGACGATATAGTAATAAAACCTGCAGATAAAGGCAGTGGAGTAGTTGTAATGGACAAGGTTGACTACATCCAAGAGGCAGAACGTCAGCTCTCTGACGCTAGGTTTTATCAAAAGCTGACGTCAGATCCTACCATTGAATTCGCGCAAAAGATAACTGCAAGCCTTCAAGACATGCATGACAAAGGCTACATCGATTATGACACCTTCGAATATCTTAAGCCCGACAAATCTAAAGCTGGTCGATTTTATCTTCTGCCTAAAATCCACAAGAAAAATAACCCGGGAAGACCTATTGTCTCAGCAAACGGTCATCCAACAGAAAAGATATCGGAATTCTTGGATTTCCATCTTCGGCCACTTGTTGAATCTTTACCATCTTACATACAGGATACCACCGATTATCTAAAAAAGATGAACAGCTTGAACCCTCTTCCTCATAACACCCTCATGGTCTCCATGGACGTGACTTCCTTGTACACCAACATACCACACGATGACGGCATCCTAGCTTGTAAAGAAATCTGGGAAAAACGGACCATTCAAGAACCCCCTACTGAATGCTTAGTTGAGATGTTAACATTGGTCCTCAAACATAATAATTTCAATTTCAATGGAGAACACTACTTACAGGTGAATGGTACAGCTATGGGAACGAAAATGGCTCCGTCGTATGCTAACATCTTTATGGGGAAACTAGAAAAACAAATTTTGGAATCTTCGGAAACACAGCCATTGTCTTGGTATAGATTTATAGACGATGTTGACATGAAGTGGACAGATACGGAAGAAAAATTGAACGTCTTCGTCGATCATGCAAACAGTGTCCACCCATCAATAAAATTCACCCATGAAATATCCGAGACTAAAATTTCTTTCCTCGATACAACTACAACATTAGAAGACGGAGTAATGTCCACCGATGTTTATTCCAAACCTACTGACAAACACCTATATCTGCCACCAAGCAGTTGTCATCCCAAACACTGCTACGACAGTATCCCATATAGCCAGGCTCTCCGAATTAAACGCATCTGTTCCTCTCCTATAACAACAGCACAACGTCTTGGTGAACTACGTGGTCATCTTAAAAACAGAGGGTATACACACCAACGCATACAAGACGGCTTCAAAAAAGCTAACCGCTTCAGTAGAGACAATCTCTTAGAATATAAAGAAAAAGAGACCACCAACAGAATCCCGTTCGTTACAACATACCATCCTAGCCTTCGCAATGTCTCTAGTACCATCAGGACACACTGGAAAGAACTCGAAAAACACCCCGAACTTTCCAGACTTTTCCCAGAACCCCCAGTTATGGCGTTCCGGCGACCGAAAAGCCTGAAAGACATTCTGGTACGAGCTGATATCACTAGCAAGATGTCTTCATCAACTGGCCAATGTCAGGCTTGTTCAGACAAAAGGTGTAAGACTTGCTCCCAGATGATATGTACACAGAGCTTTAAAAGTCACACAACAGCGAAAGATTACAAAATATTTTGCACTGTCAACTGCAAATCTAGCAACGTGATCTACATGTTGGAGTGTGGGATTTGTAATCTGCAGTACATTGGAGAAAGTAAGCAAGCTTTCAACAAAAGAATGAACGGCCATAGAAGTGACATAACAAAGAAAGACTTTCTACCCGTCAGCCAACACTTTCGGTCGACTGGACACAATCCTGGGGACTTTGGTAAAATGAAAGTTTCTATTATAGAACAAAATTTGATTTGGAGTGATCAAGAAAGGCAGACAAGAGAAAGCTTCTGGATTAAAGAACTAGCCACCTTATATCCAAGGGGAATAAATAAAAAGAAATAAATTTGTCAATTTATACAGATATTGAATAATCCTTTTTTATTGTTATTTCCAAGTGCCTTCCTTTTTTTTTTTTTTTTTTTTTTTTTTTTCTCGTGTACTTTTTCATTTGTTATAATGTTATAATTGTGTAAAATAATTCTCCACCTTATGATAAAGGATTATTTATTTGAATGTTTGTTTACATGCGTTGCCACAAACGAGGAAGATCAAGATCACGATTAGCCATATTGTTTTCTACACGTAATTAATTAGTCATTTCGCAACGCGACAGCACTGATGAAGGATCTCAGTGATCCGAAAATTTTGCTAAGTTTGAATTATTTTTATAATTCAAAATTTTATTTGTTTTATTTTGATGTTGTTTTGCAACTTTTTAGACGTTTATATATATATATATATATATATATATATATATAAATAAATAAATAAAGTTAGTCATGTTTTAAAATCTTACGAAACGTCATGTTTCTCGAACTTTTCAAGATGGTACTAAAAACTCAAATTGTAGTTGGACACAAAACATGTCGACACAAAGGAATTTTTTGTATAAAAATGCTCTTCTTGACCTCGTCGACGGATATTTTACCCTTTATTTATTCAAACTAACAAATCCAACCAATTATGCAGATGATGACTTCAGAGGTAAATTCTAATATTTTAAACAAATATTGACCTTTGCGTACACATGTCAAAAACATCTCAGTTGTATTCTGCTCGGAGACACTCCCTGGTATTTTAAAGAGTTTCAAAATAAACTAAATAAATAAATAAATAAATTAATTAATTAATAAATAACCATCGCCTTGGTATTCCATATAGTGTCAGTTATCTGCAGTAAATACTAAAAACGAAAATATATGAAACTGTTTTCGAGTTTTTTCTAAACGGTCCGCTTCGGGAAAAATATGTTAAGGGCTTATTTTAAGTTGATTTTTACATTTACGCAAGGCTTATCTAAAAGTACATTCTTTTTTTCAAACTCCGCAAAAACTTTTCATATTTGTCTGCAGAAGTTTAAGCGGGCTATACAGTAATAAGATACGGCATGACACATTGAGACGTGAAAATATTTATAAATTGAAGGCAAATGATAAAAGAAAAAACTATCTGACCTGTCTTTGACAATCTTCATGGCATTTTAAAATAATAGTATCTCCGGAAATAAAACAAATCCATGTCACAAATAAAATAAAGATTTGAAAACATTTATATTCCATGTAATTTGTGCGTGCACTCATCGCGCCATGTTACTGATAAACTTTGCGACTGTTGCAGATCAGTTTCACTATTCAACAGGCATTTCTTCCCACGGTCACATGACAAGCGTACAAAAATCCTAATCGATTTCAAAGTAAATATGTTTTCATGCCGCCTAAGCTAATTCGAATCGTAAACCAAATAGCATTTTATTGTCGTTTTATGTATTATTTTACAAAATTTAACGCATATTACGAAATACGTTTTTAAATAATTTAACGGAATCATAAAAGCAAGCCGAAGTGTAGGCCATAATCTTTTGGATGTTCAAACCGCAATTATTTAGAATTCTATAATAAATAAATCGAACTTTTCCTTCGGATTGTAATTCACAATGTACATTACAAATTGGGTAAATAACCCTAGTTAAAAGAGATGACAATTACCCAATTTACAATAATAGGAGTCTCGTATATATGGAAAATTTCACATGGTTCTTCTAATAGCGTCTAATTAAGGCGATTTTATATCATTTTGGGAAAGTGGTTGACTCTGATTGTCTTGGTTGATGCTAAAACACAAGAGAATCTAGTTTGAATATAGTCTTTAACTACGGAACTAATTTCTTTCGTTTTTTTTTTTTTTTTTTTTTTTTTTTTTTTTGGTTCGCGCTAGTTTTACTTGTATATTATTTGTTGATGTGATTTTTCTTTCGTTTGTTTGTTACAAGGTCTTTCATGTGTCAAATATGTTAAATTTATAAAAACAAACAGTAAAGTATGCAATATTTAATTAAATAAACGAATATAAATATTCGATATCATCCTGTACAGACTAATAAGAATAAGAATAAGAATATTTGTTTATTCCAATCAAGGGTCCTTGAAGGGAAAGACAATATGATTGGAGGCAATTAACACAAATAGAATAAAGTGACCAGTCAGGTCAGAGCCATGCATAGAACAACATCGTATTCATTCTCACAGTGTTTGGGGGTGCATTGTACATAATGAAAATAACCTTGCAACAATTTTTACAGGACTTAGGGGAAGTTACTCTAGTTTACATGTATATCTTAACGTGTTAGAGATATTTTCCCTTTCAGCACTGTTCAGACGTGGCAAATATCCATGCATGATTGGTATATATGATGCATTAAAACGCGGATGGAAAACAATTCATGTTAAGCATGGATATGAAAAGTGAACATTGGAAGTGGTTGTTTAGAAAGAACACAGGTTTCTTTAGAATGATGGAAAAAATTAACAGAAAAACACCAGTCACATATTGCTATGTTATAAAAATGCAAGGATATGGGGAACCCGGCCGTCAACGAGACAAGGTGCCACTGGATTCATTTGATTATCTATAGATCGCCATGGTCCTCGAAAACAAGGAACAACATACCAAAGAACATTGAATGATCCTTGAAACAATGTTTTTTTAAATCAAGAAAAGTAACCATAAATCCCAGGATCCTGGTCTGTGACAGGAACGCATAATATGTGCCAGTATTAATAGTTAACGAGTTCATATGATTTCAATCCTATGCCTTTATCTGGCTCAGTGAATAGGTCCAGTAACAAAAAATCCCCACGAATATTAAAATCAATCACAATATGTACTTAATTCCACAGTTTACGTACTAAAATAAGAGACTTTACATAAACATTTACATTTTTGAAAAAAAATACCCGTAACAATGACAACCAAATCAAAATGGCAACCAGCTAAAAGTACGTTGGTAGCTAAAACTGGGATCATTTTCTTATGGATCAGCTATAGTAATTCAGAAAGGAATAAGCCGGCGTTCCGTTCGCAAAAAGGGGAGTACATGTATAAAAGATTCGTTAGATTTAATAACGATATAGTAACATATTGTAACATGTCAAAACATTTGTACTTTAAGCAGTGGCCTTTGTTGGGAGATCGAATTTTTGCTAACCTCCTTCTGACTGATGTGACATTTAGCAAAATTAAAGACACATCCAATAGATCCTTCAACAAACTTCTTAGACAGTGACCGTTCTCTGGAGTATTAGAGACCTATGTTTAATTGATTTCAACTGACAAACGCAACAGGTTCTAAATTAAAACCATGTCCCAGTGGTAATCAAAAATCAAGCTATCACTTAAAACAGTCACTGTGATTTAATAGTAGATTGAATCCATAGTCAGTCATAGTACGTAAGTGCTTGAGGATAACTAGGAGAAAAAATAAAATTTGATAGGAGATTTTTCGGAATAATATGGTATAGAAATCTGTAAGAATTCGTTCTAAGGGGGACCACTGCAAGAGTTATCATGGCGTTTCTTCTTCTTGCATTATAAGATAAAAAAATGTAAAAAAAGACAAGCAAAATAAAAAAAAAAACAAATAAAACAAATAAAACAAAAAAACAAAAAACAGTAAAATAAGAACGTATGCGGACACCAAACACATGCTGTATGAAGGAATTATGGTAGATGAATTCTTCATTTACGCAACACAGGTCAAAGCAAAAGCAAATTCTAAAACTCGCTTGAAAAACCAACCACGAGGGATTGAATTACAAAAACAATTTAATTTTTTTATTATTTACAATGTACAAAAGGGGTGACAAAAGCCGGATCATGGTTTGGTTATTTAAGGTTACCAAGTCCACAATGATATTTTAATGCATTTTGTATAGAAATAAATTGAATTAAATAAATCGCTTCGGCTGTAGCTCGACAACTTTTCTCTTGTGAATATTTATCATAGTTACCCATGAAATCATATATTAAAAAAATTCGAGGAAAAAATTCTTATTAATTATATTCGGTCAACTATATTTCCCAGGGCGACAGAATTCCTGAGGACAACAGCCCACAACATAAATACTCTGTCTTTTAAACATAAAACTAATATATAGAACAAACATATGAGGAGCGGAATTGGTCAAAATTATTGTATTTAAGGAGGTACTCAAATATTAATGGAAATCCATGACTCAATTTCAGAAATCGATTTCAGAATTTGATTTCAGTACCCCTCAAATATTTTTAGGACCTCCAAAACAATATTAATTGTGCCAATTATATATGGAGGTCTTGGTATAATAATAATAATACTTTATTTGCATATTTTTACCAATATAGGTCACAATACATAACAGTACAAATGATGAAATAAACAACAACATGAATTATGAAGAGAGAACGCCTGACCGACGCGGACCTCATTTTCGAAATTCTAGTGATCGCTTTATAAAGTCGCCTAATTAAGACAAAAGTTTGAAACATTTGGATTTAGAATAATTTCCAACTGATTGGTTGGTTGTTCATATTCAAACATTGGGTAGATTTGACAAACTTTTTGCAAGAATTCGTTTCTGAAAGTTGCGTGAGCTTTGTATACAATTCAAGAAGAAGTGATGTTCATCCAATTGGTACATTTTGTTGGTTTTCATATGTTAAAAAAATATGCGAATTAAATAATTTAGATGTAAATGATGTTATGGAAGTGGATTATACTGAAAATAAGGTATCATTTGGTAAAAATACCAAACAAATGTATGCTTAAAAATAATTATGAACATTTATTCTTTAAAAAATTAAAATCGCTCCCAGAAAACAGTAAAATATTTATATACGGTCACATTAAGACCGATTATGTTGTAGACAAATTTATTCTGGAGAGTAATTTTGAGACTAGTGTGCAAAATCAGAATTAGTGACCACTTCCTAGTGTAATGTATTGGTTTTACTTTCCTAAATTGTGAATTTTCATTTATCCATTTTCTAAGTTTCTTATCTAAATAAATATAATTTTATTGCAACTTTCTCAGAGAAGGGTAACAGTATGGTTCCAACATGTGTCATGTATATCATCAAGTCATATATATCAAAATCGAGTTATGTTTGGATAACACCAGGTCAGGATTAAGATAAGGAACATTGGCATATTTCAATACACATTTATTTCATGTAGTGACATCTTTATATTTGTCTTTATCTTTGATTTCTAAATTTGTAAGAATGATTGTGATTGGATGAGAGAGTGAAAAAGAGAAAATATGATGGGAGGAGTTTGTGAGTTAGGAATTGTGTATTAGGAGAAGTAAGAAAGTGGGAATGAGAGAATTAGAGAGAGACATAAACCAGTTAAGATCGGAGAATAAGTTAAACATCAGAGAGTTAGTGAATAAGGTTAGAACATCAGAGAGAGATTAAGTTTACCATCAGAGCAATAACATCATTTAATTTATATATTTACATCATCATTTTGGAATAATAAATAGTGAACCTTAACAGACTTTATATGTAGAAAAGCCTCTCGCAAGGGAAGAACAACCGTCCCAATACCCACACCCATGGTATACAACATTACAACATTACATGGGGTATTATTTACAACATTACATGGTGGAGAATCTCAAACTTACAAATGTGATAGTGAATGGATGAATTTTACAGTCAGCATTTTGATGATGGATATTTTTACAATGAGACTGACCATTTATTGAATGATGATCCGATTTTAACTAGTGTTGCTGATTATTCTTTGGACACATCTATTAGATACTGTTTCGATTCAGCCGACAATAATAGCTCTGATGATGGCAATTCAGATAATTTAATTAGTGATTCATCTGACTCAGAAATGGATTCATCAGCAAAACTAACAATATACAAGTTTAGTGGATATTCTACTGAGAATGCTGACCAGTTCTTATCAAACTTCCATGCTTATACAGTTTGTAATAAACTTGATACCAACAGCAGAAAATGTGCCGCATTTCAATTACATTTATGTGGACCAGCTCAAGTGTGGTTTGCCAGTCTTGATGACATAATTAAACAAGATTGGGAATTATTAGTCAAGGAATATAAAAATAAATATGTTTCAATTCGTCAACCTGTTCTGTTAGTTGAGACTGAAATTTTCCAGAACCTGAGACTTTTACCAGGTCACCAACTGGAGGATTATTTAAGCCAGATCCTCGAAAAGGGACTTAAAATTAACAAAAATTCCCAGGAAATTTTGTTGAAATTTATTGAAGGACTACCATCACAATTAGCCTTCTTTGTTCGTGCTGGAAATCCTGACGATGTGCATCAGGCTTTCAATTCAGCTAAATTAGGAGAAGCCTATGGATATAGACAATCTGCCATGATGTTAACTCAAATGGAACCTCCTGCACCCGTTGTTGCAGCAGCAGCCAGCCAGGACAGACTTTCAAAATTGGAGGAGCAAATGAATGAAGTTCTTAAACGTTTGGATACTACCAGCATGGATTCAAGGCCTTCCCAAACTACCAACAGAAGGACTACAGTGAAATGTTTTAACTGTGGAAAAACAGGACATACCAAACGAGATTGTACGGTGACAATTTGTCAAATTTGTAACAAAGCTGGACATTCCGCCGTACACTGCTTCAAAAGGAATTCAAACTCGGGAAACATCCAACGCCCAAGGGAACAAGGTCGCGGTCGCTTGGGGGAGAGGCAGTGAACAAATGCGACAGAACTTTAATTCAGAGAAGATCTTCTGTGCGAACTGTAAATAGTGATAATTTTGTAAGTGGAATAGATCATTTTCCAAAAGCATCTGTAAGTAATTTTAGAAATTTTTTATATCTACCTGTTCAGTTCAATCTTAATGTTTCAGCACTTTTAGATACTGGTAGTTCAATTAATTTAATGTCTAGATTTTTATATGATTTATTGTCAACAAAACATAAGAGTGATTTATTTGAAATAACTGATAATACAATAATTTTGGCAAATAATGATGAGGTAAAAATAGATGGAGTTGCAACAGTTAATGGTATTATTGATTGTAAAGAAACAAGTTTTGATGTTTATGTGTTAAAGGATACTTCACATCCACTCATTTTAGGTACACAGTATTTAAAGTCAAATGGTGTAACTTTAAATTTTGAATCTTTAACTGTAAATTTTCCTAAATCTAAAGTTTTGTCCTCCAAAAGATTAAATTTTCCTGCTAATTCTGAATCAGTTGTTTGGGGAAGGGTTCCAAGTCAAGTTTCCACAGGATACCAAGGTGTATGTTCTGCAAGTGATTTTGTGACAAAAAGGGGATTACTTGTTGCTAGATCTCTGGCTACTGTTTCCACAAATAATATGGTACCCATTAAAATCATGAACCCAACTACTGAGACTATTAGCATTCCTAAGAATAAACAGCTTGGAGAATTTAATGTACTAGCAGGTGATTATGAGGCAATTCCAATTAAGACATCAAGCTGTGCAAATGTTACTGTTGATAGAAGTCAAGAACATTTTAAGTCATCTCAGGACAAATTTATATCACATTTTGACATGAGGGATAATGAACTAACACCAGATCAGCAAACCAAACTTAAGTCCTTTCTGATTCAGAACCAAACAATATTTGTTACTGATGAAAACCCATCATTAGGATTATCAGACCTAGTGGAGCATCACATTCATTTGAAACCAGATGCTATCTCAAAACATCAAAGACCATACAAACTTCCGCCACACAAGCGTGAAATTTTCAGACATCAATTAGATGAATTATTGAGACAAAATATTATTACCCCAGTTGATGAAAAGGATGACATACCCATATCCAGCCCAATAGTTTTAGTAGCAAAACGGAAAACACCAAATCCAAAAATAAAATCAGGCTCAAAAGAAGAAAGTTTATCAATGTACAGGTTTTGTGTAGATTTTCGCTTTCTGAACACTCAGACCCAAGATTTTCGCTACACTATACCAGATGTACAGGAACTAACAGAATCCTTTAGTCATAGAACTCCAAATTTTATTTCTTCTATCGATCTGAGTTCAGGATTTTTCCAAATGAAAATTTCATCAGAATCTACCAAGTACACTGCATTTAATACTGCGTTTGGCACATTTAAGTTCAACAGATTACCAATGGGTTTGAAAACATCTCCAAACAGTTTTCAGTTACTGATGGACAAAGTTTTGAAGGGCCTATCTTTTCGAAATGCGCTGTGCTATTTGGATGACGTTTTAATATTTTCGGACACTTTTGAGCAACATCTTGATGACCTACAAGAGGTTTTTAGTAGGTTTAAGTCAGCAAATCTGAAACTGTCACCACAAAAGTGCAAATTTGCCTTATCCAGATGCAATTTCTTAGGCCATGAAATATCAAAAGAAGGAATCAAACCTCCCAGTGATCGTTTAAAAGCAATAACTGAATATCCAAGACCTAAAAATGTCAAAGAGCTTAAAAGGTATCTTGGACTAATGAACTGGTTCCGCAAATTCATCAGAAATTACAGTGCTATAGCTAACTCTTTGTATAAGCTTTTGCGTAAGAATGCCAAATTTATCTGGACAGATGAACATACAACTGCATTTCAAGAACTTAAAGATACATTACTGAATTCTCAGGCTTTAGCTTTTCCACAGTATGATAAACCATTTTACCTAGCTGTTGACACATCCAGCAAGGGCATAGGGTATATGCTTTACCAAAAGAACACAGAATCTTCTGATGATATTCAGGTAATAAGGTTTGGATCGAAAACACTTGCAAAATGGCAGCAAACATATGGGCCAACTAAACTGGAACTTTTAGGTATGGTAACCAGCATATTAGACTGTTCATCTTATTTACGAGGCAGAAAGTTTATTGTGGAGTGTGACCACCAAGCATTGAAACCGTTATTTCAGAAAAGTTTGAAGGGAGCAATTTATGACAGATGGCTTGCAATACTTCAAGAATTTAATTTTGAAATCCGATACAAACCAGGTGTACAAATGGTTGTCCCTGATGCTTTGTCAAGATGTAAATCTCCAAATATATTCGACGATGCTGTTGTTAGCCCAGATGAAAACGATCCTTATTTTCCATATGTATCAGAAAACACAGGTGAAATCAACTTCCCAGATGGAGTCACACTTCAAGATTTAATGAAACCTCATGACAGGACAAAAATCATTAATCATGTATCTGTAAAACCTCCAATCTCAATAAGCCAGCAGGAATCAGATTATGATGGAGATACAGAAGTCTCTTACAAGAAGCATAAATCTAAACATGCCAAGAGATATTTGACCAAACGGAAAGCTTACAAGGAAACTGATAATGAAAATAGGGAGACAGGACCAGAAGACAAACGTAATAAAATAGAAAGTACAGAAATTTTGGAAAATATCGGTTTAAGTTCTGAAAAAATGTCCCATTTGCAAAGAGAAGACCAAAATTTAAGACCTTTGATTAATTATCTAGAAAGAGAGGAACTGCCCATCAGTCAAAAGGCAGCCAGAAGATTACTAATTGAATCCAATGATTATGTGTTGATAGATGGCTTATTACTACACACCAGAGTAAAGAAATCCCAGAGGGCCAAACACCTAAATAATTACCAATTAGTTCTACCAGATGTTATGATCAAAGATGTCCTCCAGCTGTATCATGATTCACCTTTGTCGGGTCATGCAGGGATACAGGAGACATTGGATCGAATAAAGGAATATTACTTTTTCAAAAGAATGGGACCTATTATTACTGATTATGTACGTTCTTGTCCAGATTGTCAAAAACGTAAAACTACAAACAGGCATACAAAATCTCCAATAACTGCATATGCAATCCCCAGTGCACCATTTGAGGTATGGCAAGTTGATTTGGTAGGGCCATTACCAATTACTTCACAGGGTTACACTTATGTATTGACTACTGTAGACATGTTTAGCAAGTATCTCATTTCCATTCCATTAGCCAACAAAGATACTCTGACAGTCGCATCAGGCCTTATGCAAATTTTTACCAAATATGGAGTGTGTAATACTCTTATTAGCGACAAGGGTTCTGAATTTGTCTCTTCAGTCATGGTTTCAGTATGTAAACAATTATGCATACCACAGGAATTCACCCCAAGTTATACCCACCATTGCTTAGGTGCATGCGAACGAGTACATAGGACACTCGAAGAAAGATTAACACCTTATGCAAACAGTTCCAGAAATAACTGGATCGACTATCTTTCCAGCACTACATTTTCCATCAATCAGTCAGTAAATTCCACAACTGGATACACACCACATGAAGTATTATTTGGACAGCGACCAAAGTTCCCCATGATTGCACCTATCATTCCTGATTTTGAAAGTGTTCCAGTCAGTACACGGTCATATGTACAGAAACAGGCTGAAAAACTTAACTTAATCCGGACCGAATTGAAAAACAATGTATACATTAGACAAAAGGCCATGATAGACCGTGGAAAATGTCAACCATTGTCTGTTTCTATTGGAGACTATGTTTACCTGTTACAAGAATTAAGTGGAAAGGGACAAAAGCTTCAAAATAAATACAAAGGGCCATATGTTATACATAAATTTTACAGTCCCCATCTTGTTATACTAAGGGATCCACAAACAACAACATGTCTTAAGAATCCAGTACACTTAAACAGGTTGAAAATGGCATATGTTAGAGAGCCTACACCACAGCAGTACTTCCTTGGCAGAGCTGCAATATCTGAAGGCAATCAACAAAACATATTAATGCTTGATTCTGAAGAATCTCAACCTGTGATTTTGAAAGAAAGTAGCAATGACCTGGAAGAGGAAGCTGTGATACCAGAACCAGCGTTACGACGTTCAGCTCGGAATAGGAAACCACCAGAACGTTATAGAAACTTCGTAGATTTAGATGCTGCTTTGACTTCAGAGGATGGGATTATGGATAACATGGGTTATCATAAAATAAAGCGGATCTTAGGTCAGAAGTGTCTAGACAACAAGAAGTTTTATTTGGTTCATTTAGTGGGAGAACCTGCAGAACATGCAATTTGGGTTCCTTTTTCAAATTTAAATAAAAAGGCCAAACAGTCTGTTCAGTTAAAACCTCCCCCGGTTATTGTTGAAATAGATTAAGCTTAATATAGATAATTAAACCAAATAAATTATATTGTTCATGTAGATAAATAAATACCTACAAAGTTAGAAATATATTAGTAAATAAATGAATTTAATTAATACATAATATGCATTGATCAGGGTAATTAATGGATTATGTTAAGTATGTGTAATACTGCAGTACATTCAATGTGTTCAGGATAATAAATCTTATCTTTATTGCCAATTAAATAATTAACCAGAAAATTTTCTTATTAATCTTAACAAGATTAAGGGTTTTATTATTCCCACTGGTTAAGAGATGATCTCTTCAAGATGTCAATAGGCATTCAATTGGGTTGCATAAATAGGATAATAAATAGTTTTAAGGAAAGATGAAGTGTAAAACACTTTGTATGTAATTATGTAAATAAACAAATAATTTCTTTATCTGAAGTGTTATAAGATTAACAAGTCAGAAAAGTGATGTTGATTTTGGTTTCTTTTATATTTTCATTTGTATATTTTTCATGTTCTTTTTCTTTGCTACATGTATATGATGCGGTTAAGAAAAAAAAAAAAATTCTTTACCTGATTATAATTTGTTTTGTGCTTTTATCAATTGCAATGAAATGCATTATTGGGACATATAATATTTTTTTTATAATTTTTTGTGTTTTCATTGTCAGTGATGAAAAAAAATAATTTTTTTAATGAAATATAAAGTTGAAATGATTTTTTTTATTCATGCTTATTAGTTACTATAATTACCATTTTATTAACAGTATTATTCTATGCAACATTTTTGTGATTGTATGTGTGGGTGAGTCAGTGAGTATTTTATTGAGAGATTTATAAATGTCAGTGTTCTGATTGGTTGTTCATATTAAGTAAAGGCGTGGTTTGTCTGATATGTATGTTTAATTTCATTATCTTTGTTTCATTATTTTCATGTTTGTATTATAATATATTGTGATGTATTTTTCATGATATAATTGCTTTTCATAAATGCTTTATTGCTATGTTGAAAAAAATAATTATAATATTGCTAATAACTTTTTCCTGTTAAAGAACTTTTTAAATGTCATTTTTGATCAAAAATTTAAACATTTTATTTAATGAATTTTTTTAATTTTTTTAGTTTGTTTCTTTTTTTTTTTGTGGGGGGATGTAATGTATTGGTTTTACTTTCCTAAATTGTGAATTTTCATTTATCCATTTTCTAAGTTTCAAGCTATCACTTAAAACAGTCACTGTGGTTTAATAGTAGATTGAATCCATAGTCAGTCATAGTACGTAAGTGCTTGAGGATAACTAGGAGAAAAAATAAAATTTGATAGGAGATTTTTCCGAATAATATGGTATAGAAATCTGTAAGAATTCGTTCTAAGGGGGACCACTGCAAGAGTTATCATGGCGTTTCTTCTTCTTGCATTATAAGATAAAAAAAAATGTAAAAAAAGACAAGCAAAATAAAAAAAATAAATAAAACAAATAAAACAAAAAAACAAAAAACAGTAAAATAAGAACGTATGCGGACACCAAACACATGCTGTATGAAGGAATTATGGTAGATGAATTCTTCATTTACGCAACACAGGTCAAAGCAAAAGCAAATTCTAAAACTCGCTTGAAAAACCAACCACGAGGGATTGAATTACAAAAACAATTTAATTTTTTTATTATTTACAATATACAAGAGGGTGACAAAATTAAAGCCGGATCATGGTTTGGTTATTTAAGGTTACCAAGTCCACAATGATATTTTAATGCATTTTGTATAGAAATAAATTGAATTAAATAAATCGCTTCGGCTGAAGCTCGACAACTTTTCTCTTGTGAATATTTATCATAGTTACCCATGAAATCATATACTAAAAAATTCGAGGAAAAAATTCTTATTAATTATATTCGGTCAACTATATTTCCCAGGGCGACAGAATTCCTGAGGACAACAGCCCACAACATAAATACTCTGTCTTTAAACATAAAACTAATATATAGAACAAACATATGAGGAGCGAAATTGGTCAAAATTATTGTATTTAAGGAGGTACTCAAATATTAATGGAAATCCATGACTCAATTTCAGAAATCGATTTCAGAAATTGATTTCAGTACCCCCCCAAATATTTTTAGGACCTCCAAAACAATATTAATTGTGCCAATTATACACGGAGGTCTTGGTATAATAATAATAATACTTTATTTGCATATTTTTACCAATATAGGTCACAATACATAACAGTACAAATGATGAAATAAACAACAACATGAATTATGAAGAGAGAACGCCTGACCGACGCGGACCTCATTTTCGAAATTCTAGTGATCGCTTTATAAAGTCGCCTAATTAAGACAAAAGTTTGAAACATTTGGATTTAGAATAATTTCCAACTGATTGGTTGGTTGTTCATATTCAAACATAGGGTAGATTTGACAAACTTTTTGCAAGAATTCGTTTCTGAAAGTTGCGTGAGCTTTGTATACAATTCAAGAAGAAGTGATGTTCATCCAATTGGTACATTTTGTTGGTTTTCATATGTTAAAAAAATATGCGAATTAAATAATTTAGATGTAAATGATGTTATGGAAGTGGATTATACTGAAAATAAGGTATCATTTGGTAAAAATACCAAACAAATGTATGCTTAAAAATAATTATGAACATTTATTCTTTAAAAAATTAAAATCGCTCCCAGAAAACAGTAAAATATTTATATACGGTCACATTAAGACCGATTATGTTGTAGACAAATTTATTCTGGAGAGTAATTTTGAGACTAGTGTGCAAAATCAGAATTAGTGACCACTTCCTAGTGTAATGTATTGGTTTTACTTTCCTAAATTGTGAATTTTCATTTATCCATTTTCTAAGTTTCTTATCTAAATAAATATAATTTTATTGCAACTTTCTCAGAGAAGGGTAACAGTATGGTTCCAACATGTGTCATGTATATCATCAAGTCATATATATCAAAATCGAGTTATCTTTGGATAACACCAGGTCAGGATTAAGATAAGGAACATTGGCATATTTCAATACACATTTATTTCATGTAGTGACATCTTTATATTTGTCTTTATCTTTGATTTCTAAATTTGTAAGAATGATTGTGATTGGATGAGAGAGTGAAAAAGAGAAAATATGATGGGAGGAGTTTGTGAGTTAGGAATTGTGTATTAGGAGAAGTAAGAAAGTGGGAATGAGAGAATTAGAGAGAGACATAAACCAGTTAAGATCGGAGAATAAGTTAAACATCAGAGAGTTAGTGAATAAGGTTAGAACATCAGAGAGAGATTAAGTTTACCATCAGAGCAATAACATCATTTAATTTATATATTTACATCATCATTTTGGAATAATAAATAGTGAACCTTAACAGACTTTATATGTAGAAAAGCCTCTCGCAAGGGAAGAACAACCGTCCCAATACCCACACCCATGGTATACAACATTACAACATTACATGGGGTATTATTTACAACATTACATGGTGGAGAATCTCAAACTTACAAATGTGATAGTGAATGGATGAATTTTACAGTCAGCATTTTGATGATGGATATTTTTACAATGAGACTGACCATTTATTGAATGATGATCCGATTTTAACTAGTGTTGCTGATTATTCTTTGGACACATCTATTAGATACTGTTTCGATTCAGCCGACAATAATAGCTCTGATGATGGCAATTCAGATAATTTAATTAGTGATTCATCTGACTCAGAAATGGATTCATCAGCAAAACTAACAATATACAAGTTTAGTGGATATTCTACTGAGAATGCTGACCAGTTCTTATCAAACTTCCATGCTTATACAGTTTGTAATAAACTTGATACCAACAGCAGAAAATGTGCCGCATTTCAATTACATTTATGTGGACCAGCTCAAGTGTGGTTTGCCAGTCTTGATGACATAATTAAACAAGATTGGGAATTATTAGTCAAGGAATATAAAAATAAATATGTTTCAATTCGTCAACCTGTTCTGTTAGTTGAGACTGAAATTTTCCAGAACCTGAGACTTTTACCAGGTCACCAACTGGAGGATTATTTAAGCCAGATCCTCGAAAAGGGACTTAAAATTAACAAAAATTCCCAGGAAATTTTGTTGAAATTTATTGAAGGACTACCATCACAATTAGCCTTCTTTGTTCGTGCTGGAAATCCTGACGATGTGCATCAGGCTTTCAATTCAGCTAAATTAGGAGAAGCCTATGGATATAGACAATCTGCCATGATGTTAACTCAAATGGAACCTCCTGCACCCGTTGTTGCAGCAGCAGCCAGCCAGGACAGACTTTCCAAATTGGAGGAGCAAATGAATGAAGTTCTTAAACGTTTGGATACTACCAGCATGGATTCAAGGCCTTCCCAAACTACCAACAGAAGGACTACAGTGAAATGTTTTAACTGTGGAAAAACAGGACATACCAAACGAGATTGTACGGTGACAATTTGTCAAATTTGTAACAAAGCTGGACATTCCGCCGTACACTGCTTCAAAAGGAATTCAAACTCGGGAAACATCCAACGCCCAAGGGAACAAGGTCGCGGTCGCTTGGGGGAGAGGCAGTGAACAAATGCGACAGAACTTTAATTCAGAGAAGATCTTCTGTGCGAACTGTAAATAGTGATAATTTTGTAAGTGGAATAGATCATTTTCCAAAAGCATCTGTAAGTAATTTTAGAAATTTTTTATATCTACCTGTTCAGTTCAATCTTAATGTTTCAGCACTTTTAGATACTGGTAGTTCAATTAATTTAATGTCTAGATTTTTATATGATTTATTGTCAACAAAACATAAGAGTGATTTATTTGAAATAACTGATAATACAATAATTTTGGCAAATAATGATGAGGTAAAAATAGATGGAGTTGCAACAGTTAATGGTATTATTGATTGTAAAGAAACAAGTTTTGATGTTTATGTGTTAAAGGATACTTCACATCCACTCATTTTAGGTACACAGTATTTAAAGTCAAATGGTGTAACTTTAAATTTTGAATCTTTAACTGTAAATTTTCCTAAATCTAAAGTTTTGTCCTCCAAAAGATTAAATTTTCCTGCTAATTCTGAATCAGTTGTTTGGGGAAGGGTTCCAAGTCAAGTTTCCACAGGATACCAAGGTGTATGTTCTGCAAGTGATTTTGTGACAAAAAGGGGATTACTTGTTGCTAGATCTCTGGCTACTGTTTCCACAAATAATATGGTACCCATTAAAATCATGAACCCAACTACTGAGACTATTAGCATTCCTAAGAATAAACAGCTTGGAGAATTTAATGTACTAGCAGGTGATTATGAGGCAATTCCAATTAAGACATCAAGCTGTGCAAATGTTACTGTTGATAGAAGTCAAGAACATTTTAAGTCATCTCAGGACAAATTTATATCACATTTTGACATGAGGGATAATGAACTAACACCAGATCAGCAAACCAAACTTAAGTCCTTTCTGATTCAGAACCAAACAATATTTGTTACTGATGAAAACCCATCATTAGGATTATCAGACCTAGTGGAGCATCACATTCATTTGAAACCAGATGCTATCTCAAAACATCAAAGACCATACAAACTTCCGCCACACAAGCGTGAAATTTTCAGACATCAATTAGATGAATTATTGAGACAAAATATTATTACCCCAGTTGATGAAAAGGATGACATACCCATATCCAGCCCAATAGTTTTAGTAGCAAAACGGAAAACACCAAATCCAAAAATAAAATCAGGCTCAAAAGAAGAAAGTTTATCAATGTACAGGTTTTGTGTAGATTTTCGCTTTCTGAACACTCAGACCCAAGATTTTCGCTACACTATACCAGATGTACAGGAACTAACAGAATCCTTTAGTCATAGAACTCCAAATTTTATTTCTTCTATCGATCTGAGTTCAGGATTTTTCCAAATGAAAATTTCATCAGAATCTACCAAGTACACTGCATTTAATACTGCGTTTGGCACATTTAAGTTCAACAGATTACCAATGGGTTTGAAAACATCTCCAAACAGTTTTCAGTTACTGATGGACAAAGTTTTGAAGGGCCTATCTTTTCGAAATGCGCTGTGCTATTTGGATGACGTTTTAATATTTTCGGACACTTTTGAGCAACATCTTGATGACCTACAAGAGGTTTTTAGTAGGTTTAAGTCAGCAAATCTGAAACTGTCACCACAAAAGTGCAAATTTGCCTTATCCAGATGCAATTTCTTAGGCCATGAAATATCAAAAGAAGGAATCAAACCTCCCAGTGATCGTTTAAAAGCAATAACTGAATATCCAAGACCTAAAAATGTCAAAGAGCTTAAAAGGTATCTTGGACTAATGAACTGGTTCCGCAAATTCATCAGAAATTACAGTGCTATAGCTAACTCTTTGTATAAGCTTTTGCGTAAGAATGCCAAATTTATCTGGACAGATGAACATACAACTGCATTTCAAGAACTTAAAGATACATTACTGAATTCTCAGGCTTTAGCTTTTCCACAGTATGATAAACCATTTTACCTAGCTGTTGACACATCCAGCAAGGGCATAGGGTATATGCTTTACCAAAAGAACACAGAATCTTCTGATGATATTCAGGTAATAAGGTTTGGATCGAAAACACTTGCAAAATGGCAGCAAACATATGGGCCAACTAAACTGGAACTTTTAGGTATGGTAACCAGCATATTAGACTGTTCATCTTATTTACGAGGCAGAAAGTTTATTGTGGAGTGTGACCACCAAGCATTGAAACCGTTATTTCAGAAAAGTTTGAAGGGAGCAATTTATGACAGATGGCTTGCAATACTTCAAGAATTTAATTTTGAAATCCGATACAAACCAGGTGTACAAATGGTTGTCCCTGATGCTTTGTCAAGATGTAAATCTCCAAATATATTCGACGATGCTGTTGTTAGCCCAGATGAAAACGATCCTTATTTTCCATATGTATCAGAAAACACAGGTGAAATCAACTTCCCAGATGGAGTCACACTTCAAGATTTAATGAAACCTCATGACAGGACAAAAATCATTAATCATGTATCTGTAAAACCTCCAATCTCAATAAGCCAGCAGGAATCAGATTATGATGGAGATACAGAAGTCTCTTACAAGAAGCATAAATCTAAACATGCCAAGAGATATTTGACCAAACGGAAAGCTTACAAGGAAACTGATAATGAAAATAGGGAGACAGGACCAGAAGACAAACGTAATAAAATAGAAAGTACAGAAATTTTGGAAAATATCGGTTTAAGTTCTGAAAAAATGTCCCATTTGCAAAGAGAAGACCAAAATTTAAGACCTTTGATTAATTATCTAGAAAGAGAGGAACTGCCCATCAGTCAAAAGGCAGCCAGAAGATTACTAATTGAATCCAATGATTATGTGTTGATAGATGGCTTATTACTACACACCAGAGTAAAGAAATCCCAGAGGGCCAAACACCTAAATAATTACCAATTAGTTCTACCAGATGTTATGATCAAAGATGTCCTCCAGCTGTATCATGATTCACCTTTGTCGGGTCATGCAGGGATACAGGAGACATTGGATCGAATAAAGGAATATTACTTTTTCAAAAGAATGGGACCTATTATTACTGATTATGTACGTTCTTGTCCAGATTGTCAAAAACGTAAAACTACAAACAGGCATACAAAATCTCCAATAACTGCATATGCAATCCCCAGTGCACCATTTGAGGTATGGCAAGTTGATTTGGTAGGGCCATTACCAATTACTTCACAGGGTTACACTTATGTATTGACTACTGTAGACATGTTTAGCAAGTATCTCATTTCCATTCCATTAGCCAACAAAGATACTCTGACAGTCGCATCAGGCCTTATGCAAATTTTTACCAAATATGGAGTGTGTAATACTCTTATTAGCGACAAGGGTTCTGAATTTGTCTCTTCAGTCATGGTTTCAGTATGTAAACAATTATGCATACCACAGGAATTCACCCCAAGTTATACCCACCATTGCTTAGGTGCATGCGAACGAGTACATAGGACACTCGAAGAAAGATTAACACCTTATGCAAACAGTTCCAGAAATAACTGGATCGACTATCTTTCCAGCACTACATTTTCCATCAATCAGTCAGTAAATTCCACAACTGGATACACACCACATGAAGTATTATTTGGACAGCGACCAAAGTTCCCCATGATTGCACCTATCATTCCTGATTTTGAAAGTGTTCCAGTCAGTACACGGTCATATGTACAGAAACAGGCTGAAAAACTTAACTTAATCCGGACCGAATTGAAAAACAATGTATACATTAGACAAAAGGCCATGATAGACCGTGGAAAATGTCAACCATTGTCTGTTTCTATTGGAGACTATGTTTACCTGTTACAAGAATTAAGTGGAAAGGGACAAAAGCTTCAAAATAAATACAAAGGGCCATATGTTATACATAAATTTTACAGTCCCCATCTTGTTATACTAAGGGATCCACAAACAACAACATGTCTTAAGAATCCAGTACACTTAAACAGGTTGAAAATGGCATATGTTAGAGAGCCTACACCACAGCAGTACTTCCTTGGCAGAGCTGCAATATCTGAAGGCAATCAACAAAACATATTAATGCTTGATTCTGAAGAATCTCAACCTGTGATTTTGAAAGAAAGTAGCAATGACCTGGAAGAGGAAGCTGTGATACCAGAACCAGCGTTACGACGTTCAGCTCGGAATAGGAAACCACCAGAACGTTATAGAAACTTCGTAGATTTAGATGCTGCTTTGACTTCAGAGGATGGGATTATGGATAACATGGGTTATCATAAAATAAAGCGGATCTTAGGTCAGAAGTGTCTAGACAACAAGAAGTTTTATTTGGTTCATTTAGTGGGAGAACCTGCAGAACATGCAATTTGGGTTCCTTTTTCAAATTTAAATAAAAAGGCCAAACAGTCTGTTCAGTTAAAACCTCCCCCGGTTATTGTTGAAATAGATTAAGCTTAATATAGATAATTAAACCAAATAAATTATATTGTTCATGTAGATAAATAAATACCTACAAAGTTAGAAATATATTAGTAAATAAATGAATTTAATTAATACATAATATGCATTGATCAGGGTAATTAATGGATTATGTTAAGTATGTGTAATACTGCAGTACATTCAATGTGTTCAGGATAATAAATCTTATCTTTATTGCCAATTAAATAATTAACCAGAAAATTTTCTTATTAATCTTAACAAGATTAAGGGTTTTATTATTCCCACTGGTTAAGAGATGATCTCTTCAAGATGTCAATAGGCATTCAATTGGGTTGCATAAATAGGATAATAAATAGTTTTAAGGAAAGATGAAGTGTAAAACACTTTGTATGTAATTATGTAAATAAACAAATAATTTCTTTATCTGAAGTGTTATAAGATTAACAAGTCAGAAAAGTGATGTTGATTTTGGTTTCTTTTATATTTTCATTTGTATATTTTTCATGTTCTTTTTCTTTGCTACATGTATATGATGCGGTTAAGAAAAAAAAAAAAATTCTTTACCTGATTATAATTTGTTTTGTGCTTTTATCAATTGCAATGAAATGCATTATTGGGACATATAATATTTTTTTTATAATTTTTTGTGTTTTCATTGTCAGTGATGAAAAAAAATAATTTTTTTAATGAAATATAAAGTTGAAATGATTTTTTTTATTCATGCTTATTAGTTACTATAATTACCATTTTATTAACAGTATTATTCTATGCAACATTTTTGTGATTGTATGTGTGGGTGAGTCAGTGAGTATTTTATTGAGAGATTTATAAATGTCAGTGTTCTGATTGGTTGTTCATATTAAGTAAAGGCGTGGTTTGTCTGATATGTATGTTTAATTTCATTATCTTTGTTTCATTATTTTCATGTTTGTATTATAATATATTGTGATGTATTTTTCATGATATAATTGCTTTTCATAAATGCTTTATTGCTATGTTGAAAAAAATAATTATAATATTGCTAATAACTTTTTCCTGTTAAAGAACTTTTTAAATGTCATTTTTGATCAAAAATTTAAACATTTTATTTAATGAATTTTTTTAATTTTTTTAGTTTGTTTCTTTTTTTTTTGTGGGGGGATGTAATGTATTGGTTTTACTTTCCTAAATTGTGAATTTTCATTTATCCATTTTCTAAGTTTCAAGCTATCACTTAAAACAGTCACTGTGGTTTAATAGTAGATTGAATCCATAGTCAGTCATAGTACGTAAGTGCTTGAGGATAACTAGGAGAAAAAATAAAATTTGATAGGAGATTTTTCCGAATAATATGGTATAGAAATCTGTAAGAATTCGTTCTAAGGGGGACCACTGCAAGAGTTATCATGGCGTTTCTTCTTCTTGCATTATAAGATAAAAAAAAATGTAAAAAAAGACAAGCAAAATAAAAAAAATAAATAAAACAAATAAAACAAAAAAACAAAAAACAGTAAAATAAGAACGTATGCGGACACCAAACACATGCTGTATGAAGGAATTATGGTAGATGAATTCTTCATTTACGCAACACAGGTCAAAGCAAAAGCAAATTCTAAAACTCGCTTGAAAAACCAACCACGAGGGATTGAATTACAAAAACAATTTAATTTTTTTATTATTTACAATATACAAGAGGGTGACAAAATTAAAGCCGGATCATGGTTTGGTTATTTAAGGTTACCAAGTCCACAATGATATTTTAATGCATTTTGTATAGAAATAAATTGAATTAAATAAATCGCTTCGGCTGAAGCTCGACAACTTTTCTCTTGTGAATATTTATCATAGTTACCCATGAAATCATATACTAAAAAATTCGAGGAAAAAATTCTTATTAATTATATTCGGTCAACTATATTTCCCAGGGCGACAGAATTCCTGAGGACAACAGCCCACAACATAAATACTCTGTCTTTAAACATAAAACTAATATATAGAACAAACATATGAGGAGCGAAATTGGTCAAAATTATTGTATTTAAGGAGGTACTCAAATATTAATGGAAATCCATGACTCAATTTCAGAAATCGATTTCAGAAATTGATTTCAGTACCCCCCCAAATATTTTTAGGACCTCCAAAACAATATTAATTGTGCCAATTATACATGGAGGTCTTGGTATAATAATAATAATACTTTATTTGCATATTTTTACCAATATAGGTCACAATACATAACAGTACAAATGATGAAATAAACAACAACATGAATTATGAAGAGAGAACGCCTGACCGACGCGGACCTCATTTTCGAAATTCTAGTGATCGCTTTATAAAGTCTCCTAATTAAGACAAAAGTTTGAAACATTTGGATTTAGAATAATTTCCAACTGATTGGTTGGTTGTTCATATTCAAACATAGGGTAGATTTGACAAACTTTTTGCAAGAATTCGTTTCTGAAAGTTGCGTGAGCTTTGTATACAATTCAAGAAGAAGTGATGTTCATCCAATTGGTACATTTTGTTGGTTTTCATATGTTAAAAAAATGTGCGAATTAAATAATTTAGATGTAAATGATGTTATGGAAGTGGATTATACTGAAAATAAGGTATCATTTGGTAAAAATACCAAACAAATGTATGCTTAAAAATAATTATGAACATTTAGTCTTTAAAAAATTAAAATCGCTCCCAGAAAACAGTAAAATATTTATATACGGTCACATTAAGACCGATTATGTTGTAGACAAATTTATTCTGGAGAGTAATTTTGAGACTAGTGTGCAAAATCAGAATTAGTGACCACTTCCTAGAAATTGAAAGATTAAAACGGGAAAACCGTATAAGCAAACAATGTAATTTAGAAATAGAAGATGAGAATCATTTTTTTCTCACTTGGCTTAAATATAATCTCTTCGGCAAAATTTAGAAACTGAAATCGATAAAATATGTCCAGATTTTAAAATACTTTGATAAAAAAAAAAACAAAACAGGAACACTTCTTTCTTCATACCAAATCATGCAATTTACAGCTCCATCCATTAGAAAGTCGTTAATACCGAGGAGACTGGACCCTGGTACTGCATAGTTGATTGTACATCAATTCATGTTCTTGATTTATTGCTTGTTTAATGGCATGTATGCCATCAACCCTTACGGGTATAATTATGCATTTATTGAATAAATATAAATGTAGATATTCATCATCAATTCTATTTGCACAATATTCATAGTCTGTGTTCCGTAGGGATATTTTTTTTTTATAATTTAGGAGGTCCTAAATTCGAATTATGGAGTTCCACAAGCATACCATGTATAACATGCTAATATGGATAATTGTTTGACTTAGAAATTTAATGAAAATAACCATTAGCACAACATATTAGTCAATTGGGTTTTGATATAGATCAATTCTTCAAATGTTTTATTATTCATTACATGGCAGTAAATTACCAATTGTCCTGGAAGAGACTGAGCATGTGATGGTGCAAAACCATTAATTCTGAAACATGCATTCCAAGATTTACTTGAGGTCTCGACTATATATGATTTTTTAAAAAGAGCAAAATAGTTAAATTATTTATTCAACCAAAATCACCCGAAGCCTTGTCTACTTTTAGTCGATCAACGAAGACAATATTTCTTAAAAGTATTTCCCGTCGGGAACTGGGCTGTCTTCCAAAGATTGTTCTGCTAAGGCTGATTTCCAGTGAGCACGATAAGAATAAAATGGTCAGAAATTACATATAGAGAGATGAAATTAATAAGCCATATCTAACGGGTCCCGATTGGATTAAAATTCTTAACGGTGGAGGGATTTTTGAAGCAACTGTAGTCAAAACTTCCTTGCACTACATGCATTGTACTTAACTAGATTTCCCCTTTCTTCACTTTGTCTATTTTTGATTTAATTAATTAATTTATTAACTGAATTTACGGTCACGCTTTGAAAACGCTATCTCAGATATACCAAAACTAATCCATTCATCAAAGGGTACTTATAAATTTTCCTCTTTTTGTACAGATAGGACGTACATGTATAATCTTTCTGTTACACACAAATTATGCTTCTCTTCCGCTAAATTAAAAGATATATGTCTTCATTTTGAAACTTTAAATATCAATTTTAGATAACTAAGTGTTTGTGAAGTTTTCTCATTGGGTCTAAATCCATACATCTAGATATCAATTAAACTATGACAGATAAACTGGAATTTAGACAAATTTAATGCTAAAAAAACGCACTCCTGTAAAGTCTCGGAATCTAAAAATACGCTAAAATTATCTGTTGGATACTGGAATCATTTAGTTAATATCAAAGATGATAGCTTAATACACTGTGCTTACAAAGATAATTTAAAATTGAATAATAGTTATGCTTCAAAACTTAAGCAAGTTTTTACAAAATCTGGCTTTCAGCATATTTGGGAAAATCAAAATACATTTTCTAAAAGTAGGCTTATATTTGCAATGAATAAGAAATTTTGTAGTAGTTTTATAAATTACTGGAGAAAAAATATATTTTGTGATAGCAATAACATGAACGGCAATAAGTTAAGAACATATAGGGAAATAAACAAGAGGCTCAGTGGGCTGAGCCTGTATCGCTCACCTGGCGGTCACAAACTTTTGATTTGACAGACTAGATTGATTTCTGGAAACTTTGTAAATGATCTTCTATAAATGCTTCATACCAAGCTATAAGTTCGTTGGCCAAACGGTTTCAGAGGAGAAGTTTTAAATTTTGACCGATCAGAACATATAAAGGTTTCTGGTGGCAATTTTGTTTCACGGACTAGAAAGATTTATGCAAAGTTTGTAAAGGACCTTCCATAGATGCTCCATACCAAAAATCAGTTCATTTGGCTTTACGGTTTCAAAGGAGAAGAACTTTTAAATTTCGACCAATCAGAACATGTAAATGCTCATGACGGCCATTTTGTTTCACGGACCAGGAAGATTTATGCAAACTTCCTAAAGGACCTTTCATAGATGCTCCATACCAAAAATCAGTTCATTTGGCTTTAAGGTTTCAGAGGAGAAGTTTAAAATTTTGACCAATCAGAACATGTAAATGCTCATGGCAGCCATTTTATTTCACGGAAAAGGCTGATTTATGCAAATTTTGTAAAGGACCTTCCATGGATGTTCTATATCAAAAATCAGTTCATTTGGCTTAACGGTTTGTAAGGAGAAGAAGTTTTACATTTCAACTAGTCAGAACATGTAAATGCTCATGGCGGCCATTTTGTTTCACTGACCAGGCTGATTTATGCAAATTTTGTAAAGGACCTTCCATAGATGTTCTATATTAAAAATCAGTTCATTTGGCTTAACGATTTGGCTTAAGGAGAAGAAGTTTTACATTTCAACCAGTCAGAACATGTAAATGCTCATGACGGCCATTTTGTTTCACGGACGATGATGAGTTATGCAAACTTTGTAAAGGACCTTCCATAGATCATCCATACCAAAAATCAGTTCATTTGGCTTTACGATTTCAGAGGAGAAGAACTTTTAAATTTCGACCAATCAGAACATGTAAATGCTCATGACGGCCATTTTGTTTCACGGACCGGGAAGATTTATGCAAATTTCCTAAAGGACCTTCCATAGATGCTCCATACAAAAAATCTTATCATCACCATTCACTAAGGATACCATGTTTACTTTAAAAACCAAATATTGTTGAAATCTGAGCAAGTGTAAAAAATGTCAGGAAAATGGCAGCCATTTTAAAAATGGCCGTCCAAAACAAACTTTCATCATCACCTTTCAACTCGAGATACCATGTTTACCTTGAAAGTAGCTTTCATCTTCATTTTCTTTCTATAATTCAGGAAAAAATAGCAAAAAACAGCATTTTGACCCCTATGTTCTATTTTTAGTAAGGGCGGACATGTTTTTCAACCAATCAAAAATCCAAGCATTAACTTTTTGCAGGATACCCTAAGGAACAATCTTACCAAGTTTCATTTGATTTTGAATAGTAGTTTCAGAGAAGAAGATTTTTGAAATAATAACATAAAAAAAGCCAAAAATGTAAAAAAAAGGGCAATAACTCTAACATCAGTTAACAGATTTTCACGAAAATCAGCACACAGGTAGCTCTCATCATGCTGAACACTTTCAACCTGCCAGAATTTGCCGTAACCTAATGATTTTTGAGATATTTGCGAAAAACTGTTGTCTGACCCCTATGTTCTATTTTTAGTAACAGCGGCCATGTTTTTCGACGGATCAAAAATCCCCACATCAGTTCTATGCAGGATACCCCAAAGAACATTCATACCAAGTGTGGTTTCAATTGGTCAAGTAGTTTCAGGGGAAAAGAGTTTTGAAAAATTGTTAACGACGACGACGGACGCCAAGTGATGGCAATAGCTCACATGGCCTTCGGCCAGGTGAGCTAAAAATGAATTCTCATTGGAAGGTTATTTGCTAACAGGATTAGATAAAAAATTAATATCAAATTTTACTAAAATTAGAGTAAGCAACAGTAAATTATTTATTGAAAAGGGCCGTCACCTAAATATTAAACTTGAAGATAGATTGTGTCCTCTTTGTAAAACGGAAATAGAGGATGAATTTCATTTCACACTCAAGTGCCCACAATTGTCTGATTCTAGAAATGGTTTTTTCTCTGAGCTGAGCCAAATTGTACCGTCTTTTTGTAGCATGTCAGACTGGGATAAATTCAAATTCATTTTCAGCTCTAATGACTATGATATAAATAAAATGTGTATTCAAGGTATTAATAATATGTATGAAAAGAGATTAAATTATAATTGATTGTGTGTTATGTATGTGTTATAAAACAAACATAATTTATGTATTTGATCTTTTCATATTACTACTTGGTTAATCCTCAGTCGTGGTGTCATAATTTTTGTGCGGATATTCATTCATTGTAGATATATTTTTAACATATATTTACTTCATCTACTACATTTTGTATATTCTGTGTTGTTCATCTTTGTTTTGTTAAGTTGTTGATGACAGTCCTTTATTGGACTTTATATCAATAAAGTATTTGATTTGATTTGATTTGAAAAATAGCTTAAAAGGAGCATATGTAATAACTTAAAGAAAGGGAAAGAAATAAAGATTATTCTTCCGAGATGGAAAAAAATACAAAAAGTATGCAATCCTATACTGTTGATTAGAAATGAGATTTGAAATCAAATGACAGAAAGAATTTTAAAAAGTCTAAAGAGGATCATAATGATGAGTCAGAAGACGAAGATTGGGCTGATATTTCATATGATTATCTGTGGAATGTTCTCAGTTCAGAGATGGGATGATTTTTCTTCTCAAAGGCAAATCTAGATCTGTTTACTAAGTAATTTGCTTTGGAACATATCTTCCACGTCAAACTTATAACTTCTGATTTGGAACACTTCTTCTCCTATTCTTGACGTGTTTGATCGGTTGGAAAAAAATAAATAATATTTTTAACCACTTCCCGGTGTCTAAATTTCTACGTGCACATGTTATAAAACGATGACCGAAACTGCAGTTACGGACATCCCAATATGGAGGACGCCAATTCTGGTAAGTTAGTTTTTTAATGAGTTCGCGTTTAACGCGTTGCCTCTTAAATCGTACACCACGAATACATTGCTCTTTGTTAAAGAAATAATTCCGAAACGTACGCGTGTCGTAAATATTGCTCAATAATTTATCGCAATGATGACCGTAACTAATGTGTTTATTATAGCACGATGTCGGTAACTGTTCTCACCAATGTCCGTAACTGTCGTGGTTTTTAAATTAATTTAATTGGGTTTTTATACTTTGTTTCATTTTAGACGGGTCAAATATTGATGTAGGATCTACAGAAGTAAGTATAACTTGTCATTAATAATGATAATTACAATTTGTCTTATTTTCTGATACATATGAATGATAGAAGGTGTGATATATATCCACAATATATATGTATGCTATCAGCCTGAGAACTGATTCTCTCATAAAACCAGTTTTATTAATTGAGGGGAAAAACAACGAGGCTGGGATTAAAGAAAGGACTTGTACCAATTGAATATAGGGAGATATTCCCAGAGTGTAGGATTTTTTTTTCGTTTGACAAATGGAAGGTAAAAACTTAGCTACAAAAAAAGAATTATTATTATTATTGTATTTGTATTACATCAATTGGTTTGTAAAAAACTTTTAAATAATTTTTTTTTGTGCAATTAAACAATGATTTATGGCTATTATAAAAATATTTTATAAACTTCCCTATTTACTATGTTCCCAGCGATCGTTCCCATCAGATAACAGATTGGAGCATGACCTCTTATTAGTTGTATTACGGAAACAGGAAAGCTTGGCCTTTGTTTGGAGTATAATATTGATAATAGTGTTTCCGCAGGATAATGTTATTTGGAATCATATATTCATATTTATGTGATTATTGTAGCAAAGGAGAGCCAACTGTGCAGGTAAGGTTGATCAGTTGCACTTGTTAACATTATTTGCATACCAAATTAGCTAACACATGTATTACTAGTATATACCAAACCGAAATGCTTCAAGTATATTTTTTAAGGTATTTAAAAAAAAATGAATAATTCAGCAACCACTTGTCCCGGAGTTTGATCCTAGCTAGGATGATCCTAAGAGAGCTTGGATACACGGTCTCAGTCATTTCACAAGATAGTACTAAGATTATCCTAAAATAATACCCTAAGATATATCTTAGGATAAATCTTAGGAAAGTTTCGAAAATAAGGCCCCTGGATGCAAAGTGACTGTTACTCCAGTTTAGCAATATTTATGTCAAAGTTGCAGGTTGGAAGGGGATTGAGCCTTTGTAATTCTGAATATTGTTTTATATGTAAAATGACAAACAAATCACTGTGTGAAAATTACATCTGCAGTAAAGAACATGCATAAGGAAAAGTTGCATATCTTAAGTCGTATTGAACCCTTTAGCAAATAACAAAGCAACTGTGGCATAGAAATGGAAGTGCCAATTTGTTTGTCACAAGTGTCAGTGACAGATAAATAATTTCATTTCCTAGGTTAACAACAAATATTTCTATATGGATTTGAACTTCTTTGGATATTTGTAACTAGTGGCTCCTAGTAGCCTTAATGGATCTCTTGCAGCCTTTTGGATTTTCCCTGTTTAAATGAAGGTCATACCTGAATTCCATGTGGTTTATATCTCGATCATGAGATGAGATCACAGTAGACCTACGAATGTTAAGCCAAATAATGAAACATATTGTCTTTTCGAACATTTGTGACATAAATGGCTGAATTTTCTGTGATCTTTTTCGAAAATATTTTTTTATTTCTGGTGAATGTACAAAAGCATGGTATAATATGCAGATCTTAATATTATACCGTAATTCCAGGTTTAGTCTCAGAAATACATTGTATTATATATATATAGAATGGGTGGAACTTAAGATATGGTATAATACGGACAAGATGGATGTTGCGCCTGTCCCAAGTCAGGAACCTCAGTATAGCCTTTTTTGGTCATGTGTGATTTTTGAATTTTGGTTCATTTTTATGTTTCGGAGTTTAGTGTGCCGTCCATTTTGCTGAACTTGTATACATTATTGTTTAAGGGCCAGCTGAAGCCCGCCTCCGGTTGCGCGATTTTCTCGCTGCATTGAAGACCAATTGGTAGCCTTAAGCTATTTTCAGCTCTTTGGTCGGGTTGTTTGTTGTCTCTTTGACACATTGCCCGTTTCCATTCTCCATTCTATAGCATAGCTGAAGCTCTACCCCCGTGCACGAACCCAATTAACGACTGAATGTTACTTACTTGAGCCAATGAAAACTTACAACTTTGAATTTTGCCTTCTTTTGGATTCAATGTAAATACAAAGAAACAAGACATTGAAAATAACTGTCACCTCATTGGCTAGTTGAAAGTTCAAAGGCAAAAAAAGAAACATGTCAATCAGTTTCATTTCTGTCACAAGTCATTTATACGCGCTAGTTTCATTAAAATATGTTAACTCTTAAAAGCCATGGTATAATTAGTACTTAGTCAATGGCCTTATAGAAAATAAAAACAAACAATTTTTTTTGGCACCTTTATTTTAAACAAGTGTATGGCAGTCATAGAAAATCCACAACAAGAAATCCCACATATTTTAACCGGCATTTAAATATTTAAAAAAAAATATCCATTAAATATGAGTAGACCCCTGTTTTAAAATTATTTGCTTATGATTAGGAAAAAACATGCACAGAAAGATAACAAGTCAGACATGTTAGGAACAACTGTTTCAATGAAAGTTTATTTACATAAAAAATATAAATAAATAAAAAATGAACATACACAAACACTACTTGTGTTGAAATCATAACATGGTCAGATTTCCAAACAATACTTATGACACTTATATAACTGAAAATAAGATGATTTTTTTTTAGATAAATAAATTTTCATGATATGTTCATGCTGAAGAGGCTATTTCCCTTGTCATAAATGTTTCATAGAATGGTTGAAGAAAATAGCATATAAAATATTACACTTGTTTACATTGTACACTACAGAAAAAGACATTAAGAATGTAAAAAAATATATCATTTCTTAATCAATATTTAAGTAAAAATCTTCTCAAAATATATAGATTTAAAAGTCACTTTGAAAGACAACAGAAAATAACTTGTATGTGAAAGATTCTTTTCATAATCCATGGGAGAAAACTCATACTAATTTTTCCAGTGTTACTATTGAAAACAATGAAAATAAGTTTAAAAATGAAATTCATAGAAAGATTAGGCCAGACTAAAACAATTATTTGTTTCTAGGATTCTCTCAGCCGTTTTAATTTTAAATCATGAAATACCATTGTTACAATGGACGACCATTTGATTCCAAAGGAGGGGGGATGTAGGCCATAAAAAGTGTTAATAAATAATTTGGCCATATACAGACTGAAAATACATATTCTTGCCTGATACCAGATGCCGTTCTATTTACTTATTTTTTTTAAATTATTTTCAACTTTCTTTTAATCAGTTTTTTATTTATTTACTTGATTTGTATTTGATTCCTGGGAGCAAATAAAATAAATATTCTGGAAATAAATAAGCTGATCTTGCAAAAAACTGAAAATAAATACTCTAACTCCAGCAAAATTACTAGACCCCCATTATAACAATTCAAACAATTAAAAAATGTACATATTCCAACACAGCAAAGTTAACACAATATGTTAGAAAAAGAAAAAGTAGCATTAAATAACAAAAGATGCTGTGCAGAAAAATGAAGTTACTGAAATAAAATTTTTTGGTATGGTCATATTTTGGCCTTAATTTATTTTGAAAAAAACAAATTAACAGCATTTTGAGCAATTCATTTGACTGATGACCAAATAATTTGTAGAATTTATCAAAATACACATTTTAACATAATATAGTTTGTTTATAAATGAGTGTATCTAAACATTAGTTCTATTTTCACCGGTTAAACTGAGTTCTTAAATTTTTTACACCACAAATTATCTCCTCCTGATTTCATGAATTTTGAATAAAACAAAGATTATCCTTTGAAGCAAGAACCATTGGAATGTACATTTTAGGCACAGTTGAGCAATGTTTTAAAACACAAAAGAACATTACAAAACTTATATATTTATTCTCAATAGGTGACCTATTAACTTAATATGTTAATTATCATTCATGTATCACAAAAAAAAAGAAGACAGATGGATGGGAGAATAATTGTTGAAAAATTTTCTGTTGGAAGCATGAAAACTTTCAGAATTTAGCTTGCTAAAAACAAATGGATAAGAGAGTATAAGAATCTTCAAATAAACATTATGAGGTCTGTATATTCACAATAAAATAATTTAGTTCTTAATTACAATATATTCTCATATGAATTTATTTTTTAACAAAGGAAAAAATGATTATGACACAACGTATATTCTACCTGAGGGCATGAAGATGAACAACAAAACACAAGGTCACATACATACAAATTAATTTGCATATCAAATATTTCTATGTTTTGGAAGAAAAAAAAACTTCATGTGAAACGAATTAATGATAAACGAGAGATATTTTTTAAATGTGTCAGTAATAAATGTGTTTGTTTCCAGGTCAACATTATACAAGCAAACAACCACATAATTTTTAGGGGCAAGAAAGGATACTAAACAAAGTCCAGGTGAAGAGGTCATCCATAACATTCAACATTAGGAGGGAGGCGGGTTTCAAATTCAACATTTTTTAGCTTATGCTTTAAAAAATCAGAATAAATGTCACTTCCACAGATATTCTAGAAAATATAGAATAAATGCTGTTGATACTTATGTAATTCATCATGCTGACAAAGTTCTGAACATTATAATAAGGTGACAAAAAACCAACAAACGGCAAATCACTTAACCATGTCAACATATGACCCCTTGACTTGGTTCATGCATTTTCAAAGGATGTAACAATGTCTGTAGATGCTCTTTCCAAGTAAGGAGTGGTACCTGTTCACAGCAACAATGTTAAAAAATGTTGATGTACAGTTTTTGAAAAGGGGTGGGGGGGTTCCAAAAAGAGAGCTCTTTGTAAACTTGTGAAAAATGTTGAATGTTGACAATTATGGATGACCTGTTACAAATTCTTTAATAAGGTGACACTTTATTTGACATTTCAAATATAGGGGTATATTGTGGTATCAAATTTATATTGCTTGACGTGGCAAGAAAACTAGCATTCCTTATCAAACAAAAGTCGAACAGACCTACTCTCAAATACTAATAGAAGGCAAACAGACAAATAAAGAACGAAAAATCTGAAAGACTTCAGTTTGACAACTCATCTATTTTTTTCAAACAGATAGACTAATATTTCGAGAGGTATATGAAACTCTTTCTATCAGTTCATTTATATTCATAAACTCTTTCATTTATATTCATAAACTCCTAAAGGGATGTTGTATACAACATCTAACATTTATTGGTTTTAAAATGAGTAGAGGTTTCCAGTAAACATACAACTGATTTGAAATTTTCAAATAAAAGCTAATGAAATTATTTGATTTTTAACTGCTAGAATTACACACAGATTCTTACCTAACCCAAACTGAGATTACAACAAGCCCTCAGAAAAAATGAGTGGATCAGATATTAGCATTAACTTCTGAGTTCTTGGCAAGGAAACTTGTCAATTAGGAGGTATGAAAACTTTCTGGTTAGGGGGTGGGGAAACTTGTGGGTTAGAGGGTGGGGAAACTTGTGGGTTAGGGGTTTGAGAGTAAATAGTTATGATACAATGTACATAAACTGTGAAATGGAAATTTTTTGAAATGGGGAGGGAACTTGAGGTCAGATTGGGGAAATTGTGGGAACGTTTCCATCACTTAATATAAAACAGCTTTGCTTTCCAAACTTGATATCAATAATTTTGGTAATCTCTTTGGCTTTGAAGCTACATTTGACTCAAACTAAAATTTACTATTACTATCACAATTCTTTAGTTACTAGTGTTTCTTAACTTCCTTATACATCTATTTGACTTTAAAATTGTAAGATTGTGGCAGTAAAAATTATCAGCTGCTGCTAATTCAAGAGACAGTTCTCTTTGGATTTCACAAAACAGTCCTCTGGGTGAGGTGTTAAAATTTCTTCAAATTAGCCACACAGTCACAGATGTTATATCCTACCGTTGCATTTTATGAAAAGTGGTCATATTTTGATTCAGGATGTCCTTAGATATCCAAGTAAGAAGAGCAGATTTTGATGTTGAATAAACTTTCTTCTTATGGCGGCAGAATACCAGTACCCGGTAATCATATTTTGGAAGAAAATAATTCCCATAATGATAAACTATATCTTCTGAACATTGTATAATTCGTCAACTTTCCTGCGTGAGGAAGTAGGTCTAGCTTCATAATGATACTCATAAATCCAAATCTTATACTCAGAACATAACACATTACTGTGACATATATCCATTCCTTAATAAACACTAGGCGAAATTACTAGATTTTTTTCAGCATCTTGACAATCTTACAGTTTGATTTCCTGAAAATATAAATATGTTGTGTTAAATTTTGTTTTTGCATGTAAAAAATTATTCTTATTTTGAAAAAGGAGAATTCTGTGATTTTGAAATGTAATAAATACTGAAGAGCTGTCAAGAGCTTCATAATATCTAAAGGTTTTTTTGTAGGGACTTTTGAAATGTTTACTCTTAAGCATATCTACTGCTTTTTGCTTTACTCCAGTCATGACTGTGAAAATGATGTTGCACCTTAAGGATGCTCGCTGGTCATATTTTGGTCTTTTTGTCAGATTTTCGGAATCCTCAGGTTTTATCTATTTCTTAAACATGAAGTTTTTTGCCCATGAACTTCTACTTTTTCTTTTATAATTCAATCATATATACCATAAAATGGTAATTGACAAAATTTGATGAAATCCTTTTTATTTTTTCATACATTTTTTTTTCAGAGACTGAAGTTGCCAATGCAAAGACAAGGAAAAATCCAGAGAAAACCCATTTCCTGCAAATTTTCAAGGCCTTATAGCTCTAAAATGAGCACATGAACCTATATTTTTTTCTTCCTTATTTGTTTACCATTCATATGTTCTCTCAAACTAAACACCTATTTCAAATCCTATTTATTTCCTATTAGACGAGCGATCATCCTTAAATCAAATAAAAAAAGAGCAATCAATACAAGAGACTTAAAATTATTCTAACTTTTCTGAAGTATCATCCACTTAATTGTATCATATTGCTGATCGAATCACTGACATGCCCAGAATTTCTGTAGTTCATCATACCTTTAAGACCTCATTTTCATTAATATCCACCACAATTCTTGTAAACAGATGATTGTATTCCATTTTTAATACTTTATATTTGAGACTATTTATTCCGTCTACATTGAAATACTTGTGACCTTCTTTCAGCATTCGAAATCTGAAAATAATGCAATATGCTTCTAATTAGAGTGACCTTCCCTTTTACAGAATCATAAACCATCCACAATTTGTTTTAACAATGAAATATTTTCAAAATAGATGTATATTATTGAGAAGTCTTAATCTGAAGCAATATTTTGTCTTCACTTCATTTGCTTAGAATTACTGCCCCATCACATCTATTTAAAAAATATATATAATCTAGTATTGAATATGTTCCCTTGATACAACTCATCTTGACATAATTACAGTAAAGATAGACAAAAGTGTAAATATGAATATACATCTCCCTCTTTTATTTAAAAAAATATCAAATGAATCTCATAGGACATTATTTAAGCAAGAAAAAAGTTAACTGGCAGAAATAGTCTTGTTTCCCCATCTCTGTTCCATGCTTAGATATATGTACCATCTCCCCTACCCTCCAACCCCCCCCCCCCCCCCCCCAAAAAAAATAAATAAATAAATAAATGATGCTCATAAGACATAATGTTTCTTGCATGACAAAATTTGAGTTGCATTATAAGCCTTGTTTCATGTTTCTGTCCCATGCATAGATATACCCTCCCCCACAGAAAATGAAATGATGCTAATAAGAGCATGACAAAAGTTACCTTGCAGGATTAGCATTGTTTCTCGTCTATGTAACATGTATAGATATACCCTTATAAAAAAAATTAAATTATGCTCATAATATTTTATGCACGACAAAAATTACCTTGCGTTATCACACCCACTTATCTCTCTTATTATAGTTAAATCTTGTAAATTGCTGAGTAAAATTTGGGGAATGTGATTGGATGAAACAATTTACATTTGATGTGCATGTATTGGCCCATTTAGGTACTTACAATTGTTGTTGAAAAATTTGTTCCGAAGTAATATTTGTTATGAAAAGGATTGAAAATTAGCTCCAAGTGGATTTTGCAGCTATACACGTACGTAATTAACTTGGATTAAATAAACAAACTAAAGAAACAATATTACAGCGAATAGCATTCTTGAATTCTTGAAATAAAATAGAATGAGAATATTTAACATTATCAAATATTGCTATAAGACAGATAAGCAGGCATGTCCTGTCTATGTCCCATGTATAAATATACCCCCCCCCCCCCAAAAAAAAAAAAAAATGAAATTATGATCATCAGACTTAATATTTTATGCAAGATAAAAGTTACCTTGAATTAGTCTGTCTATGTCCCATGTATAGATATACCACCCCCCCCCCCCTCCCCCCCCAAAAAAAAGATAAAAAAAAAACAAATTATGCTCATCAGACATAATATAAGTAACCTTGTAGTATTAGTTAGTGATGTTTCATGTATAGATATCCCCCCCCCCCCTCCCCCAGAATATATAAAATAATGCTAATGAGAGAAAAGTTACCTCGCAGGATTAGCCTTGTTCCCTTTGTCGGTTCCATGTTTTATCATTTTATATCTAGCTATCTCCATAGAATATCTGATTACTTTATATCCAGCTTTGTGTATTCTGTAAAATACAATAAATAGAATATGTGTACATTGTCTGGGGGAGTGAAATTTATTTAACATGGCTCAGAAACAGGAGAAAATTTGACACTAGCCATATTTACTTGTGAATTTTTCATTTTCATGAAGGCCACACCAAACTGATTTTTAGTTCTTTAAATATTTTTATGGCAAAAATAGGCGTGAGCGAGCGAAATTTTAATTTAATTTTTTTACTTGAGGACTACATATTTTTTCATGTGAAGATCAAATTTACGTGCGGCACAAATTTTTTTAACTAAAATATTGCTAAAAATCGACTCTAACCCTGTTTTTTTTTTATTTCTTGAAAAAGGAAGAATTTGGGATGAATTTGCAGCAATTTTTAAAATGAAGCGGCAAAAAAATGTTTTTTCTTTAAATTTACCAAGTCCAAAAATCCTGGAAATCCAAAGAAAATAAACCAATTTGGTGTGCCCTAAGAAACAGTATAATGTACATTGTCACCACTAAAGAAATTCATTAATAAAAGTCTGCACACTGACCTGGATTTTTATTTAAGTTTGGCTTAGAATATAGGAATTATCCTTTTTTGTCTTATTATTTTAAGCAATAAAAACTTTTTTAAATTTAGCATTACTTCTTTACAACCACTAAGAAACATTTATTGAACCAAGGCATCTTTGGAGAGACAATTATAATTTTTACCCTCTGGTCTCATTATACACTACAGAGTTCATTGACCATGGATTTTATAATTTCCCACTGGTCTCAGACCAAGTTTTCACTTAATGAAAAAAAAAATGCTTCTTTATTTAAATAAAATTGTATCTTTCAATCCTTAAATGATGTTGTTTGTTTGTTTGTTTAGTTGGAGTTTTACGCCGTCTTCAGCACATTTGGCTATTTCGCGGCGGCCAGTTTTTATTGGTGGAGGAAGCCGGAGTACCCGGAGAAAACCACCGACCTTCGGTAGGAAAATTGGCAATCAGTGTCTATTAATATTGGAGTCGAACACATCCCGCCACCGGTGAGATTCGAACTCGCAACCTCAGCGTTGACAGGCTAGTGATCTTTAGTAGTCATGACGAACTACCTAGACCACTCGGCCACCGATGCCCCTAAATGATGTTGTGTAATGATATAACTTTCAGAAAAACTTAACATATCTATGTTTAGAACATCCTATTGTTTATACAAATGGATATATACCTATTCCACATATCATCATCCTCTCCTCCCCAACCAAAATATCTGTTTGAGAAACCATTAACTTTCTGGAACTGTTCCTTTGTTAACGCTGTTACTCCTCCAAATATAGATGTATAAGGTAATCTGAACAGGAAACCAGACAAATAAAAGAAGATTTATTTCATAACAATTATTTAACAGAAGAACATTACACAGTTTTGTATATTCCCTCTCCTGTACTTGATATACTTGACACCCCCCCCCCCCCCCCCCAAGAAAGAAAAGCCCAAAACCATTTAAAAAGGTAAGAGCTATGTATGAGGACGAAACTGCTTACTTTTGAAACGTTAAAAACGTGAAAAAAGTATGAAATTAATTTTTTTATGCCATTACAAAATATTCGCAGCTAACTGAGCCTGGTACTTTATTCCACTAACAAAGACATATATTAATTGGTGGCAATGAATATTCTATATTATTAATTAACTACTGTGTTATTTGCTTAAATAACAGCTAATCTGTCTATACAATACAGATAATCGAACAAGGCCAATACAGAAAAACTAGGCCAATACGAACTTCCGGTCTGTATTGGCCGAGTTTTCCTGCATAGGCCGACATCCGGGGATTTTCACACATGCAAATCTATAGGGACGTCGCACTGTTGGACGATTGTGCAAAAAGCTACTTAGATTTTTTTAAGTATTTATTTTTTCCCCACTTGTGACCATTCATTTTATTTGTCTCAAAAAGTTTAACTAGAAAATAGATGAATTTTTTCATTCTTTACAAAAAGTATACTTGCGTAACTTCACGTTCGTGCATAAGAATCCCTTGAGCTCTCAGAGAATTAAGGTTCAATTTCACAGACTATATTTGAAAGATAATTCTGTGTAATGTTTATGAAAAGTTAATTAATAAAGATATTATTAATTGACAATTTGCGTATTGGCTGAGTTATTGGTCCTCGGCCTGCTGTATTGGCCTTCGGCTTCGCCTCAGGCCAATACTGCAAGCCTCGGACCAATAACTAAGCCAATACGGAAATTGTTAATTAATAATATCATAATAACAATTAAGGCCACCACCAAATTAATATTTCGTTCTTTGGATTTTTGGTTGGCAAAAATAGGTGCGAGCGGGCAAAATTTTAATTTAATTTTTTTTCTAGAGGACTTTTTTTCGAGCGCATATCAAATTTACGTTCGGCACACATTTTTTAGAATAAAATATTACAAAATGGGGGAAATTCTAATTTTACAAAATTTTAGGAGCGGCCGAACTATTTTTATTTTTAATTTATTGAAAAATCAAAAATTTGGGACGAATTTTCAGCATTTAAAAAAAAAAATCTTGAAATTGTAAAAATCGGAGAAATTCAAAGAACTAAAGATCAATTTGGTATGGCCTAATATACATATATTTCAACAATATATCGAATTTATAAGTGACAGCGCACAAAAACCAACACAAATATTCCATAAGGTAACGTTAGCTAAATCCATCCAAGTGTAACGGGGGGCTTCATTTGTGTACGATAAAAGTTTTAGAACCGTAGTTCATGGTTACAAACACACTCCATTAGCTGCACTAGTGGAGTAGTCCTTTAGCTCAGTTGGTACGTAGAGCGTTGGACTAGCTACTGTACCAAAGTTTCCGGGTTCTATGCACAACTGGTGCGGTATGTTATTTTAGAACACAAAGTTACATAAGGACTAACTTGCCTGAGGGAAATACTACTTTGTTACCAAAAACATTACAATTTAATAACAGTCATGAAAATCGTGTCAACTTTAAGAAATATTATTTTTTTCAATTATCTAATGGTCTGTTAGTTAGACTTCTTTTAATTTTCTTTCAATCTATATACACTTTAGATTCATTTGGGTTTGTTTATTTGTAGGAAAAGGTGTTTTTATTTACCGTATTTAATGCAGAGGACAGTGGGGACCAATGAAAGGAGAAGCGGTGCGGTGAAAGAGGGACAAGGCGCTGATCCCGACTATTTTACGCTACCTAGAACACTGCAATATACATGATTTGTCAACAATACAAATGAACTTACAAGCTGACAATTTCTCAAAATGGAGCACAGATGGTGTTGATTTTTCAGTAGAACGTTTCAAATATATATTATTTTATATAAATATTGTTTTTCAGTTTCCAAATCATTGAGATTTACTACGATTGATCTTCTAACACGAAACATATGTTATGCTCATAAAATTGTAATAAAATTTAAAAATGTACATTACCTATACCGGAATTTGTCAACTGCAGCTGACATGTGTCTGGGTTGACTGGGACAATTATATAGATTCTTGTCATTTTCAGGAATGAGATCAACATCATGAAATATAAAACATTGATAATCGTGTATTTTGATTGATTCGGCATAACCGATGTTCATCAACATGGCGCGGTTAAACCTTGATGTACCAGCCTACAATAGAAAAGTTAATTCTTGTATAAATAGGGCAACGTCTTGTTTAAACAAAAATCGAATGATGACATTTTATAGTCGAACCTTATCTAGAATCTTCCTCTGCATTATTTTGACAATAACGGGCTTTTTTTGTATCTTCCCCTTATTATGTCTGTTTTTAAGAATTTAAAGCAAAGAAAAGTTTTGACTCCTTCCTGTCGCCCTGATATAGTATTGTTTAATGTAGGTATTTCATGGTTTTCAACACTTAAAATACAGATATTAACTCGTTTACATGTAAAATATGTAGCTCCTCTGTCAATAATTATGTTCCACTAGGGACAAATAAAATTAATTGTGCAGGGTTCCACCGTTTAGTTTTTTTTTCTGAAAATACTGTGGTATCGTGCATGTGTTTCTAGTTTCTAGTAACTGGAAAAACAAAAATCCTTCAAATGTAAGACAAGTATAGTTAAAGTTCAAGTCTTTTATTACCAATTAAGGGTCCCTATTAAGAGGCATATATAATGACAACACAATACAACACATTGATTAGATACATAAATACAGATAATACTCTTTTTTTAAACAATAATACTGTTTAATAACAGCACATATATATATATATATATATATATATATATATATATAGTCTCATAATAAATTCCGCTGAGGAAAGCCGGCGACCGGCTGAAAAGTCCGGAATTATGATATATATATATATATATATATATATATATATATATATATATATATATGTGATTCTCCCCACACGGGCGTGTTTAATAAAAAGTAAAGTAAAGAAAATATAAATTATATGTCCACCTCGTCCCTTATCAAGAATGACTTAAATAATTATCTGTCAATTTCGCTCTAGACAATCGAAATTATATATATACATATGAAAACATGCCAGTATGAGGAGATGAAATAAGCTATATGCAAGTGAAGTGACCATCTCTAATGAGAACAACTATGTTTATTTATCAAAGTATAGTAACAACGTGGAGACTTTAGGACACTGCATTTGTGACTTCACTCATGCCAGCAGGTTAGAACCCAAACTCACATGACTTTGTTTTAATTAAGTTTTAACAAATAATTCATGTCGGCTAAGAATTCACTTTTGGTGTTAAATTTGACCTTCATCTTTTCCTAATTTAAAAAATTATTTTAATGCGATCTTTATTATGAATAAAAGATAAATATGTGCAAATTTTTCGTATTAATGTCGGCGTATACATACCTGATCAACAACATATATTCCATAATCAAGCTCCTGCCTGTATAAAATTGGGTGTATATTATACAAGAATGTTCGCAGTTGGCTGTCTCTGTTTCTGAAAGGAATTATTATAGCAACGCGATGACGGGGGTTGCAGTGAGATGGTTTACCGCGACCTCCGTCCTGTACCCATGGAAACAGCTTTTCAAGGTCAGAATAGGTGGGGGATTCCGTGTAAGTTGCTAAAGCACCAACTGAAATAATATGAAAAAAAAATTGTAGGTACAATATACATACAAGATTGAAAAGTTCCTGCATGTTCTTCACAAAATGTTTGAGCCTTTTATTTTTTAATTTCATTCCTTGCCTCTCCACCACCACCTTAAATTCAATTGCATCTTTACTCTTGTACGCTTCTTTCCTTTACAAAACTCACACAAAACAGCACCACAAACATGCATATATGAAATTTTCTTAAAATATATCAAGAAAAAAAGAAACGAGGCCGACTTCAACACGCCCACACAGCTCTCTACTTTATAACAATTAGATATTTTCATATTTTTACAATACGCAGAGTAATTCCCAAATTTGGGAAATGTGATTCGATGAAATATTTCCCGTTTGATATGCGTGTATTACCCAATGATTTAGATACAGACAATTCTGTTTGAAAATTTTTTTCCGAACTAATATTGGCTATGAAAGAGATTGAAAATTAGTTCAGAGCGAATTTTGCAGCTATGCTCGTATTATTTAAGTATAATCAAACAATCAGAGCAAGGAAATAATATTAAAGCGAATCACATTCTTGAATTTTGAAATAAAACATTATAATGAGAATATTTAATAGTATCAATTGATATACATGTGAGAGATATGCAAGGCGTAGCCTGTTATACACGATGCTTTTGGCCCTTCGTCATCAGTTTTTTTACATTTTGGGGTAGCTTTTAATTGTTTCGAACAACACTGGCCAGACACAACATGCCGCATCTTTTGGATTATTCTCCATTTTTGGTACATGCAAGTTGTCTCCCATTTACGAAGTTATCTGCTCTTAGGAGAAGGAGTCTTCCGTAGATATCAATGGATAAATTTTCATTTGTTTCATTTTCTTCAAAAAGGGAATAGACATGTCATAATAACAACTAAGTATGGCGAATCCGCTTGGAAAAGCATTTATGTTTTTCACCCATCACCTTACAAGAAACAAATGTCTCACCATCCGAAAATGGTGGGGTGCTCTATCCAAGGGGTAAGAAAAGACATCCCATCTTCTGATACCCATGCTTGCACGGGTTGTTCCCTAGTAAATAATTACTACAACTGTCAACACTGAGGTTGTGATGGCGTGGTGAAAAACCTCAGTAAACCAATAAAAAAGACATACAACGAAAGCTACTACGAAAAAACGAGGCATTGCACCAGAATAAATCATATGTAAAAACAATATGCATAGGTGACTGTACTTTATAAATCAATACATTTATAAACATGGAATTATTCAAATGTAATTACAGGTCATGTCAACAGGAAGATGAATAGTATTTGGCGTCAGCATTTATCGATTCCCTGTTCTTTTCACTTTGGCAAGTGCTTCAAAAGAATTAAATGTAAATTTAAGTCATATTTTTCATTACAAATGTAGTGAAAATATGACTTAAAGGTGAAATGAAAATGTTTATCCTTTTTATCAATTAATGTGTTATGTTGTATTTTGTATGCTTATATCACTAATGGGGTTGTGTTTTACATTAATAAAGTTAATTAATCTACTAAAGACCCCCCCTGTATTTGCCAATTCCTGAAAATTCTACATATATATATTTTTTTATAGTTTGTGTCCTATAAACAGTTACTGTGTCCTGTTAGCCATTTCCTATAATCTTTAATTATATTTGAAATTTTTTTGCCAGAGAAAATGAAAGCAGACCGCACAATAAAGCAGTTGCTAAAGTTACTTTTAAGTTCTTGAAAATTATTTGATATCAGATTTGATGCACAACTTCGATTTACGACTCGTCGGTTGTGCTAAAGTGTAAAATGTTGAAAATCAAAACAATAATCCAAGATGAAGAGTAAATTCAAAAATTCCCCAAATTACCAAAAGGGTTAAGTCTAAAGACCGAGCCAAACACAAGGTAAATACTATAGTTTTCAAAAAATTAAATAATTTTGTAACAGTAAAAATTGAAAAGTATCAATTTCGGGCTTGTATCGAAATATTAGCAATCGAGCTAGTAGTACCCCGGAGACTCGGAGTCCACCACCACAATAATCAGGGAACATATCTTAATAATTATATAAACTTTTTTTGAAGAGAAAAATGGATATTGAGGTAATGCATATATTTTTTTTATTAATCGTAAAACACTAAGAATTCTGTACCAAATATGGACCGAAAATTGCATGGTATAATTTTGCCTTATATTTGGCCCCTAGAATTCAAAAATCAAAAGGTAATGAAAATCTTACTCTCAGCTATCATTAAGTATTCTTAATTAAAATTTTGCATTTTAAGGAACATATTTTGTTTTCAACAAGAAATTTCTCTAATAGCGGCAATATGCTGTCAAAGATGGCTAATTGTGAAGGAATCAATAAAAAACACAAAATTTAACTAATTCTTGGACCTCTGAATTAAACTTTTGATATGAGCAACAGCCTTGCCCAAGAAGAAATTTCACGGAAATATGTCTTTCTGTAAGACAAACATTATATTAAAAAATATCTTTTTGGGCAAGGCTCTTCCTCAGTTGTTTTGACCAAAATCTATACTGAAAACACTAAATTTTCTTCAAATGCGTTCATCTCGTCGCTGTTGCATCATGGGAAGGAATTTTGTAAATAAATTCTTTGCAAGGACGTATGTTAGTTATACGTCCTTGTTCTTTGGTACTAATTTTGATGCAGAAGATGTGCACATTTCGTCGATTTACGATTTACGACTCATCAGTTGTGCTCAAGACCTAAAATATTGAAAACCAAAACAACAATCCAAAAGTTTGAAGAGCAAATTCTAAAATGACCAATTTTGAAAAAAGTAGATTTAAAATAACAATTCAAAATACTAGCAACTGAACTAAATGATGGATAGATTGTTAAAGTTCCGGCGATAAAAATTCAAATCTGAAATCTTAATTTTAATTTTCATGTCAGAGGGGCAAAATAATGACTGAAATCATACCATCAGAGGAATCTCGTATCTATTCTTTTCAAATGATTGTTCATGCACAGAACACAAATTGAACGCACATTGGTCGAATCCAAATTGGTTCAATAAGTATTAAGAAAATTGTATGTTTTATCGAGATGTTATATTACTTTTTTTTGGATTGAGAAATTCAAAATTGTCTCAAATTTAAAAATATTAATATTGTTGTCACCATTCTCTCATTTCACGGTTATCCATACGCATATATATCTGTGAATATACCCCTTGTGGACTCATGCTCTTTATTTTTTTCTTCACAGATTCTTTCTGTTCAAATTTTCAAACGAATCTATCGACATTTTTCTATTTAACTTTCTGTCAATAAATTCTTTTTATTTCCGCTCATTTATATCAGACAGATAGACACGATATTATCCCATTTCAAATATATTTTATAAAGTGACGAGCCAACAGTATTTAATTTTTAACTGTTTTCTATGATCAGCGGATCCGGCCAACTGGAATCTTAGTCAATGTTGATTTTGAAAGCTTTTTAACTTTTTTCTATGGTGGCCGTATCCGGTCAATTCGCATTTTAGTCATGGTAGTTTTCTACGGTGGTCAAGTGCAGAAATTTCGCATTTTGCCTTTGATATTTCAGGAGGCAAAAACGCGAAAACAAGAAACGAAATTCATTTCCCCTTTTCCCGTTTTCGCTCGTGAAATATCAAAGGCTAAAACACGATATAGCCGCATCCGCCTACATGTAGTTTTCGCTAAATTAGGTATGAACAAGAAGAGGCCAAAATCGGATTACTGAGACGCCTTTACCTTATCCCTTAACACAAGAGCCTAAATTGTGAGGTAAAATTAAAAAAAAAAAAAAACCACACACACAAAGCAAGTTCAGTCAAGCAACAAATCAGAAGCTGCTTGGTTGACAGAAAATCAGATTGTTCTTCATCAATGTTTGGAGCCGGAAGAATTCGGTATTTACTTAAGAAATATATTATGAGATCACTTAGACATTGAGAAAATTCACAGATGCAAAGTAAATACGGTTTATTTTACTTCAGAAACTGAATTGCAGAAATGAGCTTAGGTTTGAATATAACGCATAACATTTCCTCTCCCACGAAAACCTACCTAAACTTTGTGGCTTTTCCGGACATAATGGTAAACAGTCTCCGGTGGAGTTACACGAATAAGTTACATTATTGGTAACAGTCGATGCAGTAAACTGTTTTGTTGGCAACACTGTACTAACCGTTCGTGGCACTATACTAACACTCCATGGTACTGTGCTAGGAGTAGCCTCTATCGATCGTGTTGTTGAATTTAGAACCACAGTTGTGTCCGAATATAAATCTTGAGAGATCTGAACCCATTTGTATACAAAATTGAAAGCTGCTTGTTGAACGGTCAGATTGAATCCTATCTGTATAGTTATTAGAACCAATAATATAAAAAACAGAGATTTCAACACCGATGCTTTGGTGCATTTCAATTCCCCCATTCCATGAACACAGATTTTTCAGACGTCCGAATTTTGACGTCAAAATGTTTCCTTTTTTCTTTGGACAAGGAGATCAAATCTTCTATATCAAATGAAATTATTCTCAGTTGGACAGAATTTAATCTCATCAAACCTTCTGGTGCAGATTATTACATTGCGTCCAGCTGTTGTATATAAGTTTTCATCAATATGTGAGAATTAACTGAAAAGATGATAAAAAGCATAAAATCAACGATTTGAAAAAATATATAAAAATTCAATAATGATATATAAACAGTGATTTTTATTTCTTATGGAGTATGATTTTAAGCAAGACCAATTTGATATTTCCATTATCGGCTAAAATGGTAAGATAACAAGCTTGTGATATTCACACAATAAAAAAATAACAGTTGTTACACAAAATGAATTATTATTTTTCAAATATTTTAAAATACTCTCATTGGATGAAAACTGTCATGTAATTCAAAAATAAATTGAAAGTTTTTACAGAAATTGAACATGGCGGGAAACAACCCTATTGTTCACCTCCAAACATACCAATCCCCCCCCCCCCCCCCCCCCACGGCAAGCCGTCGGGAAAACAACCTCTCTCGGGTTGCCAAATCTGAATGTCTACCTCAAATGAGGGCCGTAATTGTATAACATACTGTCCTCGGTTTCAAAGACTGTTTAATGAATGAGCCTGTTCTTTTTTTACTTGATGTATATAGATTTGAGGGTTTTAACAGGATCACTAGCTTAATGAAACGAACTTAATGAAATGAACTTTTATCTTTATTCTTTTCTTATATTTTTTTCGTGTAGGAAAGGTTCATATGAAATGAGGAGAAGCACGCAATCAGTTAAAAAAATTTACACTTGAGTGAAATAAGTCGAAAAAAAATTCAAAAAAATGTTTAGTAATATAGGTTCCACGCCTGTCAAAATGTCAACTTCTGTTTCTATTCCATGCCATAGCGAACTGTTTCCTGATTATTTCACATTGCACTTTTGCAAATAAATTATTATTTTTATTATGTTATTATTATTATTATTATTACAAAACCCTTTTTCACAATAAACTTATCCAGACGAAAAAATGAGAAAAGTTTTCTACTTAAAATTTAACTTTTCCATTGTGTACATTTACATTTGTAAATATCGGATCAATTTTTTTATCATATCAGAAACGATAAAGTAATCTTTGATTGAAATATATGAAATCAATAAAACTCACTCCACGAAAATTCCAGGCTTTGATTTTAAGAATTTGATTGATCCGTGTAAACATGGACCTTTATCTTTGTATAAACTAGATAACGAGACGAAAACGCTCAATATTACCAAAAGCGTTTCAAGTAAGTGTTTCGAGTTTTAAAAATAACCATACGTTCGCCATCTTATGTAGCAACATTTCCATTATTTGGTGTGTAACCATTTAATTTATAGAAAGGGGGGGACCATGCCTTTTTCAAATTCTTTCCATGTTCCAATTACCATGTTTCAATCAAAAATTGAATGGCTCTTCTAGGATATAAGAATAAGAAGAATATGAATAAGAATGGTTTATTTCAAATCAAGAGCTCATGAGAGGCATGAAGTGGCAGTACACTTTACAATATACAACATGTATGATTTAAAATATAGACAAATAGGAAAAAAAACAATAATAGTTATCATATGTTTGGAAGGACAGGACAGGGTTAATCACAAATACAGTTCTCAATAATAGTTATCATATGTTTGGAAGGACAGGACAGGGTTAAACACAAATACTGTTCTCAATAATAGAACTAAGCTCATATCATTGTGTCTGATATTTCCAAAGTATTTAAGAACAATAAACATTTTGGGAAACTGCTCGTAATACTATGAAGACAAATGATAATGTACGAATGACAGTAATTGATGGGATTTTTAACTTTTCTTATTTGTTTATATCATTTAGCCAATTCGAAAATCCACTATCCAATTGTCATTTATTTCCTAAGTACTTTGCCATATTTTATTAAAATATTTTTATTTCCTTTTCCTATTCAAATTTCAAAATGTTGCCTTGTTATAGTAATTGTCTTATTTATCATATTTTTAAATATAAACGGTGGATTTAAATTCCCAGGGATCCTTGCCAGAGGGATGGGAAGTCTTTCACGACTAACAACACTTAAAAATTGCATTATTCAGTAATATTATTCAAGTTTACTTTTAATAGATCACGTACATATATGTACACGTTACGTGTCATACATAACACCAAATCAAAGAAATAATTAATATATTATTATATATTTTTAAATAAGGTGGTGCATTAAGATATAGTCCTCCTGACGATCTAGGTACAAGGGGGGGGGGGGATTCATCAAGGGCAGGTACTATGGTCATATAATAATGGTTTATGAGAAAAAATAATTTTGAATGACAATTTTTGAAGGTCCAGAATGACCAAACCACATGCATAATAAGTGATCCAGAACAAGAATTCATGGGGCCGTGGGGGGGGGGGGGGGGGGGGGGGTTCATGACAGAAGAGTTGACAGAAGAGTTGCGGAACACTTCGAGGTGAAGCTTGGACTGTACTTTTTCATATTTTATCGGTATATATATATTTATTATTTCACATTCCATATGGCTTGCTCCTAAAATTGTTATGAACTACAAATAATAAACTAAATGACACATAAAATACATATGCATTCATAATTCAGATTTTACAAAATAAGAAACTAGTATTAATGTGTCGAAATGTCATAACACCAATAAAAAAAAAATTATGTTGGCATGTCTTAACAATATTTCACCTTAAACAGATCTAAATAAGAAGAATAAACAGAAAAAGCAACTTACTGACGCGTTACGCTTACATATTTTTTTTGTAATTTTGTGTTTCCGATCTAGTACATCCGCTATATCATGGCTTACATGTGTCCTCGGAAACAACGATGTATTCATGTTATTCACAACCACGGACATTGTTGTAAGTAATTTATAAATGACAGACACAGATAAAAATTACAAGTTGACAAGATTTACCTATAAATTGACAGATATAGGTATAACGACCAATTGTTTTTGTCTTAAAACTATAATAACACGTTTATATATGGTTTCCAGGCAAATTTCTGATCGATTTTCGGACCTGCATATTTTTTCGCTTAATTAAACACCAACTAAACTGATTTCATTTTTATGAGTGTATACGGTTTATAAAGCGTATATAGAAAATGCAGTTATTCCGCTGGTAAAAATTGTTAGAAAAGGCAGCCAAATAAAGTTTTAATCAAAACCTACCTGAACACACCTGAAGAATACCAGTGTTGTCGTGCTGATAATAGAATATCTCTGATAAAAACTTGCGATAACACAAACCGGACTGTGACATGTATCCTATATTTGGTTTGGCATCTGGCGTATGTTTAAAAAAATGAAAAAAGTTGTAGACACGTAGTCAAAACGTGTACACTGTCGTCATTGACTTGCCATATTTTACGTAAGATAGGGAAAATGAAAAATAAATTCTGCTATCAGTAATATGTTTATTAAAAGTATAGAGGTAAATTTTTCATTTAACATGTTACCTGTCCAAAATTTAAAATATTTACTCAGTCCTGAATTTGAACTGTTTCCTGATTTTAAATTATGTACATTCATGCCCTTAATGGGAAATTTTTTTTTTCCTAACACAGTTTCACGGGTAGACTTCTAGATCTTCCCATACATGTTTTTTTTTGTCCCTGTCATTTAAAACAGTGGTCAGTTTAAATTTACCATGTAAATTCGTGATCGGAAAAATGCAGCGAAATACAGCGGAGCCCAAAAAAACATTTGTTTTCATTTTTGTAAAAAAAAAAAAAAAAATCGGAAAAGGGAAGAAAAACATGACGAAAATACAACAAATCATTCTGAATTGTACAACAAGGAAGTATTTATTTTTTGATTAGTTAATACTTTATTTGCACTTTACATCAATATTGATCAATAGCATTACAAAAAAATCCCACCTGTTCATTGCTATTAGGATTTAATATCTTTTTGATTCTTTCTTCATCATTTAAATAATGAAATGAATCATCAAAATTTTTCAGTAAAATTCTCTCTGCAACTTTCGTAAAATGTTTCTCGTCCACAATTCCTTCATTTATGGAGTTCTTGTATATTCTTAAAATAAAGAATCTTTGTACGGACTGATAATAATTTGTATGTGATATAGACGACTTGATTAATTGATCTTCAGGTAGGAGGTACCTAAATCCGCTAAATTACGGATTTTCATGAAACTTTACAGGCAGCTGAAACATTCGAAACTGCATCTAAATATCGAAATAATTTTAAATATAGCTTTTAGATTTCTTCAATAAGGTTGATTTCTGTAGATTTCATATAAAAACTGCAGAAAATAATTAATAATTTGACTTTAACTCGTCATTTCTCAAAAACTAATCCCTAGAATTTCCTATTAAAACGATATGATATTGCTGTAAACTCTGTCGTTTCAATGATACTAAATAAAAATAGGGTCACCAGCTTCGTTTTCGTTGTGGAAATCATTCAACTATACGCACTGTCTGTAAAAACACTAAAACTCTTCATTTTTTATCGCAACGTAGTGACGACGTTACGCTTATTTGCACTCTTCATATAGTAATAAATGTAATATACTAAAAAAAAAAAAAAAAAAAAAAAAAAAAGAAAAGAAAACGAATCTGCTGATCCCTAATAAATTTTTTTGTGTCTCTGATTTCACGATGAAGGAAAAATTATATAAAAAAAAATACTTGTTTTTTTTAACAATTTCACGGAACAGGGTAAATAATGAGCTTCATGCAAGACTCGTCTTTCTCCAGGTGTCCAAATTTCAGGATTGTTTACAGCTGGTGTGAAATTGTATATGGTTCCGTATGTTGTTTTAAGCTGTTTTAACTGATTACTGGCTATGTTCCGACGCGATATTTCACTCTTCTTAACAAAACGTCCTTTGACGCGAGACGCCATTTTAGAATATGCCGAATGTGCGAAATAGATAGATAGATAGATAACTTTATTGGCCAATCAAGGTGCCCATTGATGGGCAGATTAATCACAATACAATCATTCATAACATAATAAAACAAACTAAAATCATGAAATAATAAGACAATAACTGTTCATAGAACGCGATAATCTGCCGCTTTTTGTGTCCAGAAAAAGCAACGTCATAACCTATCATGTCATATATTTGATTCTCTTGTCCGACCTATTTTGACTTTTAGTAGTGAAATATGGATTTATATTGTTCTTTCTCCTATTCTTGACGTGTTTAATCGGTTACATAAAAATACATAATATTTTTAACCACTTCCCTGTGATTAACTTTCTACGTGGGAATTACCGCCGTTTTTTTTCTACAGTTATTGAAACGATAAATTAGAGAAGTCCCGAAATGACGTCTATGTAAACAAACTACACAGCAACGACATTTTCTTGAGGTTTTTGTCGAAAATCACAGGAGAAACCGATTCTCCTTCAATTTACTCGTGAGTTATGGAATTTCTCCACCCTCAATAGTTAAATTTTAGTTTTTAACACGCTCGCAAAAGCTCGCGTGTTGCATATCCAACTATAGAAGTCATCACGTGACTTTGGTGACGTCACACATCACCTATACCATGCCCAAGTAAATTGTATAGAAATGCACTTGGGCGATCAGGAATCGATAAAATAAACTACTTTTAGTTCGTGCTGAAAAAATTTTGGTGCTATGTAGTACTTCCTCATATATTTAGAAATATATTTATGATATTTGGAAACATTTAAATTTTTGTCTTATCCCTTCCAAATGCTTTTGAAAATTTTGTCTTATTTTCCCATTAAGTCCATATTGTTAAATCATCTAACTCCGATAAATTGGCTTTTTTGTCGTTTTTAACATAAAATTGCGATTTAACCAAAACTGATGAAAAAATGTTGGTGCTATGTGCTAATTAATACATTTATAAATTTTTGAAATATCGTAAATGCAATAGTTTAATTTTTTATTATATCCCTTCCAAATTGATTTGAAAATTAGCTATTTTCGGAAAATCTGTTATTATTTTTCAAGATGGTGACGATGACCGGAAATGGCACTAGGCGCGAAAATACAAACATTTAATGATTTTCAATTTCATATTTGCATCGAAACAAACGCTTATGTTTGACATATAAAGTATATATATATATATAAATAGCTGACATAACATATTAATAAGTGTATAGTTTCCAATATTGCACTGCATATTAACCTATCCTCGCCAAGGGCGATATTGATTATGAAAAAAATCGCACCTTTGCCAGTATTAATGAAAACTAACACAGATGGTGGATCATTTCATACAGACATCATTTCTTTTCAATCGAGGATTTTATTATATAATGTTTGTGTGATGAAGTTATAATAAAAAGGGGGGATATGCATACTAGTGCTATAGATACTGATATATTACTAGAGACATATTGTTTTATGTCTCGGATGTAACTAATAAAGTATATTCTTTGGTCTTCATATATCATATGTTTGAGTAAAACCTTCATAACTTTTCGAAATATCGTAATTGCAATAGTTTAAATTTTGATAATGTCCCTTCCAAATTGATTACTATTATTATTCAAGATGGCGCCCATCCTAATCAGCTTCTACCTTGTCATAACAAAGTATATATATATATACGAGTAAATAGAATTACTCATATAATATGTCAAATGTTAAATATATAAATACCAAAAAGATAAATTATTAATTTAAAATAAATTAAAATGTTACTTATCTGACATTTGAAATTATATTTCATCACTGCGTTCTTTGTGATCCCCCCTTAAACACACACACATCTTTTTATTAAAATGTTGCATTAAAAATGAAATCACGCTGTTTTTGGTCAGCAAACGGTTTACCTGTATACATACAATGTACCTGTGTACCTTAATTAACGGTTTGAACAATAAACATCCGGACAGTCAAGGTACAATATACATGTCAAATCGTTAATTAGTTATAATTACCTGAAACACACAGCATGTTAATTGCGCATAATAAATTTCTTCAGATAAAACTCAAATAAATTTTAAAAAAAAATCGCTTTTCTCGTGTCTTAAAAAATAAAAAAAAACTTGCACCATTACCCTTTATCACTAATTATGTACTTTTGACAGTTTGTATAAATTGGTGATAAATTTCATATTATTAATTATTGTCACTATTTAATATATTGAAATTATAATCCATGTGAAATGTTACTACATATTTCAAATAAAAAGTTTTTTAAAGTGAAGACGTGGAGAACGTGCTATAATCAATACAGAGTTATCGAAGTACGATGAATGCCTGGCATGAATGGGACCAGTAGATTCCCGATATTGGGTAACCAGTTAATAAGTCTAAACAGAGTTACCTAACATAATTATGACCGATATAGCTGCATATGGAAAATCGAAAATTTAACTATCTCGGGTGGAGAAATTCCATAACTCACTCGTACCTTAAGGAGAATCTATATTTATTACATTAAGTGTGGTGAAATACCGGGATATCATAGTGAAATCGAAAGTCATATTTCACTCTGGGAAGTGACGTAACAAAAGCCGTCGTCAACGACGTTGCTATACAATGGAAGACGCGTAATCATATAAATAACATAATCCCTTGTATTTTATCGTTAAAATTTCTGAATACACTGAATATTTCAATGTAATTAACAGAATAACTAATCTTGAAATTCGAATACCAAAGATCTACAACTCGTGACCGAAAAACACTAATTAATGTGTTGTTCGGTAACTCGTTGTAGATTTTTAGGTATTCGCATTTCAAGATTAGTTATACTATAATTATATAATTCTGAACGTCGAGTTAATAACAGTGAAAAAAGTGTAAATAATTATTTTAATTTTGTAGACAGATCAAAGTTTTGCAAATTCACTTTAGCAATTAAGCAGCTAGATCTGATCTTGGTTGATACCCTGTAGATTGTTTTATAAAAACTCAGTCTCTCCAAAATGAAGACAGACTTCATCAAAATGATATTAATCCTTTATTGAAGTAAAAGTTACACTTTTTATAAAATATTACATATGAAGGAAGTATACTCATGTTATACATATATTGATCATGTTAGAAATAATAACCCGCTGTGTGTATGTAATGATACTACTAACCAGAATATTAACAGTTCATGTAAAATGTGTCAATAATATTTTTATGTTATGTCATTAAGATTGCATATTTGCATGTTCAAGAAGTATCATATATTTTGCAAGTTTAATAACTATGATGATTCAAACAAATTGTTTTTTTCTCAATTTTGCAATGTTAAAAATGCACATTTTTTGAAAATGACCCATATATGAAACAGAAAAAGCTGTAATCCAGCATATCAACAGTAGGAAATAATCAATTGGCGAAAAAGGGTAACATCTTCTTTTGTATTACGTGCATCATAATGTTGATCGAGTATTTCTGTTGATAAGGATATCTGCGAATGTTTACGAAGGTTGGGAAATTTGTTTTTAAAGAATGGAAAGCTTTCCGAAATTCAAACAGCTTTTGCACAAAAAATTTTTTGTTCTTTTTTTTTTTTTGCTTTATTCTTCTCTTTTTCTCTGAAAGTTATACCTTTCCTATTTTGCATTTATAAAATCTTTTAAGTCATTGCCGATTTAAAAACTAGCGTTTAACCACCATATTTTGTAATTTGTTAGATTTGGGTAATAACAAGTTTTTCATGGCAATCTATCGTTTCTCTATTATGTTTTATAGATCATGTATTTTATAAACAAAACTACGAACGCATAGAGGGGACTTCTTAATTCTTATTTCTTAATACTTAATTCTTAAGACTTAATTAAGTCTTTCAAGTTTCTTCTTATTATTATTCTTTATTATTCTTCTTCTCCGCCAGTGATGTAGTCCGCACGAATGTTTGAAAATGGGGGTCCAAAATGGGTTTTTATTGATTTTTCAATGTTCAAAATGGTATAATTTACTGACATTCAATATAAGTCCCTTGTTTCTATCTCAGCAGAGCCCCAAGAAGTTTGTGATTAGGCTGTGTAAGGGGGACCCCTGCCCGTTTTTTTTTTTAAATGAGGGTCAAAAAAGGGGTTCTAATGGCGGGTTTGTTATTATTATTCTTCTTTTGAAATGGGAGGTCCAAAAGGGGTTTTCATTGATTTTTCAATGTTCAAAATGGTAATACCAAATGTCTCAAATGCCTTATTTCCTTTTCAGCAGTGCCCCCAAGAACTTTGGGGTTAGGGTGTGTAAGGGGAACCCCTGTCAAATTTTTTTAATAAGGGTCAAAAAGGGGATCTTATGGTGGGTTTTGTTCGTTATTATCATTGTTCATTTGAAATGGGAGTCCATAAGGGGATTTCGTTGATTTCTCAATGTTCAAAATGGTAAAAATGAAATAACAGAAGTACCTTATTTCGTTTTCAGCAAGTGCGCCAAGAAATTTGGGGTTAGACTGTGTAAGGGGAACCCTTGCCCAATTTTTTTTATATGAGGGTCAAAAAGGGGTTCCATTGGTGGGTTTCAATTGTTATTATAAAAATGATCTTTGCATTGAGTTCTTGAGTAACAGTTTTACAACATTTTAAGTATTGTTAAGTAGTTGATATATTCCGAAGGAATCAGAACTTAAATTAAATGCTAACCTTCACTTCAAAGTTGATCAGCTGTATATATAAATTTTTGTTTGTTATTTATATTTTACATTTCCAGAGATATGATATCCTTTGCAGATTTTTTTCAGCAGCAATCAAGTTGATAATCATATCAGGCGGTTTAAAATCTGTAAGACAGAGCTGAAGGAACACAATAGTCCGGAATAGGAAAATTCAAGATCCAGAATCCAGAAGTATTGTATGTTAAATTAAGGATCCTGTAACTTTGGCAAAATTTCTTGATTTGAAGGCTATGCCAACCTCTTGCATATTACGCATTGACGTAAATTATTATGATTAATATTATTTAAGGATCCTCGCTGGTCATGTTTTGGTCTTTTTATCAGATGTTCGCAATCCTCGGGTCGTTTATCAATTTCTTAAACATGATTTTTTTTTGCCCGTGAACCCCACATTTTCTTTTATAATTCAATCATATATACCTTAATATGGTATTTGACAAACTCTTATGAAATCCTTTTTATTTTTTCATACATTTTTGAGAGATTGAAGTTGCCAATGCAAAGACAGTGAAAAATCCAGAGAAAACACATATCCTGCAAATTGTCAAGGCCTTATAGCTCTAAAATGAGCACATGAACCTATAATTTTTTCTTGCTTTTTTGTTTACTATTCATATGTTCTCTCAAACTAAAACACCTATTTCAAATCCTATTTATTTCCTATTAAACCAGCGATCATCCTTAATAGATATGAATAAGGGGTGATCATAGAAGAAAAAACATGTATGTATATGTATAATTAGTTCATTAATAAGACTATTCTTCAGTAGTTTGATATATATAAATTGCGAAAGGTTGAAAGAGAGTGGCGACTCTTGCCTGTAGATTAGATAAAGCTTACCTTTTAATTTAAAATATAAGCTTAAGTCACCAGCATGTATGATGAAAATATATAAATATTAAATATTTCCTTTTCATGAGGTTTACAGATTTATTAAACAATATACATGTTTAAGGATATCCAATATGTATACACTAATGAATCTATTGCTATCTAAAGTTTTGTAGTCAAAATAGTGAAAGACCTGACAGAAATTTAAAATCCAATGTCCTTGATTTATACCTACACATTTGAGAAAACACTGTACGACTCTATTGAAGATGAACTATAAATGTATTTTTCCCTGTGATATCGATTTTCATGGTCCTCAAAATCATCATTAATTTTAGATTCTTGAACTTTTGGTTTTAAATACACCACTGTAATTATAAAAAAAACGTTCATATTTTTGACCAGCAGACTGCAGTATAATATAGAAGTCAACTCTCGTTATCTCAAACTCGCTTGAGTCGAATTTTCGGATGAGTCAAATTTTTTATGTTGTCCCAAAAGTTTTACAGTGCAAATATATATATGTATTTTTACCCCTGTTTAGTCGAATTTGCATGAGTCGAATTTTCTTCTATCTAGAACTAAATTTTGAGTCCCAAATTATAAAAACAACGAAAATTCTATTCGTTATTTCGAATAATCGTCATCAAAACATCACCTTGCAGAACAATTAGTAATTCTGATCTATTGTAATCAATTATTCTTCAACTCTTTATTATTATTATAAATATAAAATGGTAAAAAATAATTAAATAAGTATCTGAACATGGATCATGTAGATAAAGTGAGGTCTCGATAGTACATGTACGTGCAAACTATTGTTTTGCTCTGGCACCTACAAAGAATTTAGATTTACTGGACCTCTGAGGTAATTTATTACCTCCCCTTCGTAAGTTGAAACATTTTTCAGCTCCCTTTTAGTCGAATTTTGTCTATCTCGAAATTTTTTCGCGGTCCAATGGACATCTTTGGGAGACTTTTGTATCTGTTCACTGATACAGGATGACTTGTTCTTAATTCTTATTTCTTGATTTGGGATTCCAAATTATTGTATTATTCAAAGCATCAGGCCTGGTGAAATTCATTAGGGTAAAGCATAAAATTCATAACGAATTTGATGCATTTTGGGATAGGTTTACCGCGATTCAAGTAAAAGAATTCAGTATTTAGAGTTAAAAATATAGTATTTTAAAAAGAATTACGAATCAAATATTAAGAATTCAGAATTAAAAATTAAAAATTAAGTATAAGTATTAGGTATTAAGTATTAAGAATTAAGGATTAAGAATTAAGAATTTAGTATTAAGAATTAAAAAATAAAAATTACGAAGTTACACTAGGCTTAATATTTAAGAATTAAGTATGTATTAGGCATTAACAATTAAGGCTCTAGACTTTCGTACAAAACCTCGTTATGACAAATGAAAGTACATTTTTTGTAAATTACAAAAGTATAACAGGACTTAAGAGGGATTGCTTGGTTTTCAGACTGTTCGATCAGCTTTGCAATGAAACAGAACCAAAACACATGGTTACAGCACATTTAAAGCGAGTTTTGGGGAAACTATTCAGTTTTGCCAAAATGATGGTAAAATGTACCAAGATAGTGTGAATTTAAAAATTGCTCCAGTAATTTAAATGTAGAATGGGTATATTTTTACTCAATAATGAACTTTTAACAACAAAGAATAAAGGGATGCATATGAAAGATATATAGATGCCCTTAAATGAGGCAGGAAATCTATTAATAAACCACAGTTCTCAAGATGAAATATACATTTGAACAAGATATTCATAAAGTCTGAAATTACTATGAAAAGCTGTTCCATTTGTGCAAAAAATAATCAGCATAACAGCCCAGGTTTGAGCTTACAAACTTGCTTTATATACCACTTGTCTTACACCCATGCGTATGCGGCAAAGCTAAGGAAACCAGTTGAAAAAATGTCTGCTTCCTTTAATAGGGTATATTGCAAAGAATCTGCACTGTGATAATTTAGTTCCTTTTTGCACTGCCAGTCTGCAGTATTAGGATTTTTTTTTGATATAAGACTTGCCTTTGCGCATTGAAAGTGGTGAGGTTACGAAAAGTAGTACCTTTATGACATTTTACTCTGATAAAGTAAAACTCCCAGGCTTATCATAATTTTTTTTATGTTCCTGTTATACTGCATACTCATGATTAACTACTGCCCGAATGATAATGACAATTATATTTTATCGATGAAGTTAATACATATATATTTTGTTGAACAATTAAGTTAGATCATACCTAATACACAGAGCATCTTTTTCTGGCATCTTGCAAATTTGTATGTAAATATATATTTTCAACGAGAAACTACTATTTGATATAATGTAAAATTTATATCATAAGTTAATGTAAAAAAAAATTTACAAAAGCGCATAAATAGCAGAAATGACAAAATTTTATTCTAGAAAGCACCCTTTTCAGGGGAGATAATTAGCGGAAATTTTTTCTAATGAAATGTAAAGTAAATTTTAGTTTTTTGGAAATAGCAAGAAAAAATGAACGATGACACCAATTTGTCTTTTAAGATTTAAATGAAAGCATGTCAGATAAGTGTTCTTTTCACAATTTTATAAAAAAATTCCATTTGCCAGTTTTTTTGATTTTGTACGAGAAATTTGGATCTTCTCTATATAATCTATATAAAATTTACCAACATTAAGACTCAATTATCTCAAAATCAAGAACGGTGACCTATGTTTTTTAAATTGAAATTTCAAAGAATATCAATCCAACATCCTGCCTGGAAAAAAATAGGAAAATCTATCTGCTAAAAATATTAGTGTTGATCTACCTAAAATCAGAAACTATACAATTGTGGACAATTTGTATCAATTTTACTATCCCTTGCCTCCCATAGTCAGTGAATGATTTCCACAGCGACCCAATATTTATTTAGTACATGTATCAATCTCCCTTAAATAAAGATATATTTAAACGGAAAAGTTGACAGCAATAATATGTCACTTTTATAGAAAATCCAAGGGATTTGTTTTGAGCTTCTAATCGTACATCAATTGAATGTTTAACTTAACGTATATCAAGCATGTAGGATGAATGGTGATCGTCGGAAGTCAGGACCAGATTTTTTAAGCTAGAAATCACATAATTGATTTACAGTTGCTAATAATGCATATCTGTTCTTTCAGGTTTACCAGAACAATCAACATTTGTTCTTGACTGGCCCAGTCTTTTCTGAGAGAAGAAATCATTTCATTCCGATTTATACATATCACATTTACAATGACTAAAACGTTGATCAGACATAGAACTTAAAAATCGTTTAATCTGAATTTGACCTCATGGTTTCAGAAAAGCTTTGTTTAAAATGTGGAGGGACAAAGATATCAAAACTGAAAAGTTATATCAGAACTAAAACAAACAACTACCACAGTGTACAACCGGTAACGGCACATTACTTATAGGTTAATTTTGCTATTTTGAACAACGAGAACCTTAGAAAAATCAGAACAAAATAAAGAGCATGTTAATCTATTTCAGACAATTGCCTGTTTCCTAAAAAATTCAAGCATATTTTCAAAATCTCTGAAAATTACTTCATGATTGTTTTAAAAAAATGACTGTCCTTCCTGTAGGTATATGAGATGCCTTCTGGGGAGTAATTACTCTAGTTTCGAATGGAACATAGTCAAATGTTCCATGAAACCGATTTTTTTGTATTTAATTTTTATAACGAAATGGGTTTCATGGTGTTATTTCACTTTTTCCGCGAAATTGTACGTTTTACTTTAAAATCATTTTGACGTCACTGGAAAGCAAATTGTTTTCTCTGTCTTGAGCAAAATAATGTTAATATTAATAAATGTTTGCTTAATACAGCATAGAGAATACAAATAAGACATTTTAATGTGGTGACCAGAGTCCTTAACAACGGAAGGGGGGGGGGGGGGGGAGAGGAGGGGCATGCGTTTTAACCTACGTCACGTTAGCCAATCAAGAGCTGACATTTATTCCAAGCATAAGATAATCCTTTGGTTACACTCCACTAATTATCTTAGTTTCGGAGAAATGCACCCCCCAGAATTTTATTAATTATTAGAGTTGGTAAAGTTTGACTACATGATAGATAAATAATAAATGTCTTAACCTCAAAATTGTAATATTGACTGAAAGAGGATAGATTTTAGTTTACAAAAATACGAAAACATTAACTGACTTTGCTTCTGACAGGTAATGGGAGGTCATAAACTGGGACTTGTGAATTGACATGTGGTGTGTAAAACTTTGACAGTGATAATCGGCACCTGAACTGGTAAGTTAAATTGCGGGAAAAAGAGCCGGAAAAGTATACTTTTTTCCCCACATATATAGTGGAATTTTATGTAGAATCTGAAAAATTAAGTCTCAATTGGATTGAAACGCTGCATCAGACCTCAATTTTAAGCCGAAGTGGAGTGAAATTTAACATTTTTAAAGCTTTTTTATGAAAAATTTTGAAATGTTGCTATGCCAACTAGGTTTCCATGGAAATTTTTTGTTTATTTTATCATGATTGAGACAATGCTAACATAATGGCCTTTCAGAATATATATACATGTATACGGGTATTATTTACTCTGAAGATGGCACAAGACCATGACATTTGTAAGCTCACTTCACATAGGAAATGGTACTATTAATTTGTGGAGTGCAACCTTTACTTCCAACAAAGATCGAGGTTGTGTTCTAGAATTAAAGATAACAACTGATGTTCCACAAATGAAGTTATTTACCCTTTCCATTACTTTTGGAGACAGAATAGCAAGTTACCTGCATTCTTTAACGACCGTAACTCACCAGTTTAGGTATCGTAAACACCGTTTCACTCACAAATATATGAAATCAGAAATAGTGAACAACAAAACGGACAACAGGAAAGGTCGACTTTAACATACCAATCAACCAGAGTAACCTAACTGAAAGAACCTCAGACAAAAAATAACATAAAAGAGCAAAAACATAGAGTCAGGATAGACTGACTTGGTACAGACACCGAATAGTGATGGGGTTAAACCGGTTTAATGGGCACCCAAACACCTACTTATCTATCCTGACACTGGTTTATAAAAGACGCTATAAAAACCAATAAAGTATAATTACCAACAAGGTGACCGCTTGCAAGAACTGCAAAATTAAACTGGACGATACATAATTTAGGAAGCAGGGTCAAAATGTGCTCGTAAAACTAGCTAGGGCCCTCAAGTCGGATGCTGCCGCTCTACTAAACGAAAAAGTCTGAAATAACACTCCTATATAGGGTTTAATGCTATCTCTTCATAGAGTTCAATAGAAATCGGCAGAAATCTTCAAGTCATTGGGAGAAAGTGCCATTTACAGAATTACACATAATTTCATATTTGTAGCCCTGACTGTGAAAAGATCTTAAGTAATTACCAAGTTTCTTTGGCTTATTAGCGAGATTTTTGACATCGTCGGAAAACCAAGGCCCGTCGCGCTTACGCTTTTTGCGTTTTTTTTGTGCATTTATTCACGATATCAAAATAGAAACTAGGATGGGAAAACCCGTTCATGATAAGCACTTTTCTTGAAACTGGTTATTTAGTTAAAAGATGTTGATATCTATTATATTTTTTTTAAAAGCATTAGGCATTAAGCATCTTGTGAAATATATAACCCTTTAACAGAAGTTCTTTAGTAATGGTATGGTTTCGTTCGTTAAAATCTTCTAACTCGTGCAAAACGTACAAGCTGTGATATGTACACTCCATATGATGGTGTCACATGCAGGCACGACTCCGTCAAGAAAGGGGAAGTTAGAAATTGGAATATTTAAATCGGCTCTTTTATCATAGCTTTTAGTAGTTATATCTCCATTTTTTATATTTACAGTTAAAATCTAAAAAGAACAGCATTTACTTTTTCTATTAGCTTTTGTTGAAATGTAGCTCTTTGACTTTGTGCGTCCATGCAAAATTCTGTAAAGGAATATTAATTAACAATCGAAATAATTGAAAATGAAAAACGTGATTAACTTTTGAACAACTGGGCCAAGGTTGTAATACTTAATTTTATAAAATCTCACAGGAAGAGTTACATGTATCTCTTTTTTACATTGAAAATTCCATAGGCGGATTTTTTTTTTTTTTTTTTTTTTTTGTTTCTCTGGAAGATATGATTGAACAAAATCAGGTAAGTTCAATTGTTTCAGTTACGACTTAGCTAATTGTATCTTACACCCAAGTGACTTAACAGTTCACAATGATTAAGATATTCAAATTCTGAAAAATCCATTTTACGAACTGAGGTGTCCAGACAGTAATACCCAAGCAGCAACATGTCTGTTCTGAAGCCTACACAAAGTTCAAATCATCATATTTTTCAAATTACTCGCTCAAACAGAAAATCCTGATCATATGCACATCTCCATAATGTGATCTAACACTCCATAAAGTTTCATGAGAATCATGCAAGTAATGTAGGAGTTGCGGACAACACATGGAATGAAGTTTTGTTAAAAAAATGCCAAACAGAAATTCCTGACAATATACACATTTTCATATAGTTATCTAACATTCTGTATTAAGTTTCATGGGAATCGTGCAAGTAATGCAGGAGGAGTTGCGAACAACACATGGAACGAAGTTTTGTGAAAACAGCCGTATCTTTTACATTTCTTGTCCAAACAGAAACACACACATCTTCATAGAGTGATCTAACACTCCTTAAGTTTCATGAGAATCATGCAAGTAATGTAGGAGGAGTTGCGGCCAACGTTATTTCGGACAGACGGACAGACAGACTGAAACCTATAGTATATACCCCCCAAATTGCGTATTTCGGGGGGGGGGGGGGGTATAATAAGTCGGTAACAAGAGGAGCACAATATGTACCCATAGGAATTCAAATGACCTGTCGATACACAGTATTGCCAAAACAAACAAAATTGTTGTCCAGCAAGAAGTGTAGGGCCTGGGTCATGCCATGGCTTGTCCAACAACTGTAACTTGCATACTTTTTATGACTGAAAAATGCTTTAAAACTGTTACAACAAATATGATTTAAAGACCAGTTTATAAGTGCACCCAAATTTTCTTTGATTATACCACGAGGAAGGGTTGTATACAATGTTAAAAAATCATAACTGTCGAAAGCAGTTACTTGATGATTTATCTTTTGCAATTTATCCAAAATGGTGAGAGAATATTTTACACTCCAAAAACAATTTATTGCCGAATTTTCATAAGATTTGTTACTTTTTAATTAATGACAAGTTCTTTTATACAAACAAGTAGGAGAACTTGTTATAAGAACAGACAATTTAGTGGTGATACATTTGCCAGAGTTAGAAATAAAACGAAATATGTATGGGTTTTTATATAATTTAGGTATAAAACAGTACATCGTAGGAACATTGCAGTGTTGGGTAGGAGTTTGGAACTGTTCAGTGGCTTTAATGTGTTGTTCAGTTATGTCTTTTTCTAGAAATCTAGTTTCAAGGAATGTTCTAGAATGACCTAATTCCTCTCTGAATACATCAATGTAGTACTTTTTTCATATTATCCCAAAGTTATTAGCTGCCTTGTGAATTGTAAGAAATAGGTAGACAAACTTTAGTTTTGCCAACTTTTTATCTTTATTATAAAAATATATATCTGAAGAGCAAACGGATCACAGAATAAATAAATAAATAATTTAGATCACACAAAAAAAGAAAAGTCTGAATTTCAAGTTCTCTGGGTTACTTTCCATCAAGTTTTTTTTCCAGTTTGATGATTTCTTCAACCCCTTTTCTCATTTCCTGAATGGCATCTATTTCACTAAGTCCCAAACGACGTTTGTTGGAAATGTCGAAAACACCTCCTTTGCTGGCAGTATTTTCGCCATCAGTACCTGAAAACATATATAAAGAATAAAAAGATAGCGGCACAAAAAACTGAAAAGAAGCGTTGCTTTAGATAACGCAGGATTTATAATTACAAACATGTACATTTAATGCCTACGATCCGTTCTCTTGGTCATGCTTCCAAAAAAAAAAAAATGATGTGTGATACTAAGTGTAATCCATACTAGAGTAGGAGCAGATTCAGAAAGGGGCACTAAAATCAACAAACTATTTTTTTAAAGTAAAAAAAAACACATATAGATTCTAATATGACGTACCGCTGTTGCTATAGAAACACAGCGGTGTTCAGTTTAATAGAACAATTATCATTGACACATGCGCACCATGCGTTGTTGCCGTCAAGCGTGTATCACATACGAAATCACTATAAGGCGCCAAACTGTGGTATTTTGTCGATAAATTAAAGTTTTAAAGCTTAATTCTTCCATTTCACTGAATCTATCTGACAGCAATGAATTATATCTTAAATAAGCCACTTATGGGCCCCAATTTGCACATGATACCCGTCTGTTATAACGAATAAACAATTCACTAAAGAAAGCTGCTCTGCCAGTAACCATAACTGATTTAGTTTAATCCTATTCATTTATAGACTATTGAAACGCGAAACAAGTTACACTAATTTAAACTAATCCCTTTCAGTTTGACCAGTGCTAGAATGGCCCCATATACTGCTGTAGATGCATTTTTGTCTTTTTAGCTTTGAACTTCACACTTTGTATTTTTTTTCTGAAGGGCAACAAACATTCATATACAAACCTCTTGGTTGCAAGTTCAGTTTTTCACAGATATCTTTGAAGTCTGGCTGGGCTGACAGTTTTGGTATTTTGATGTGTACACTGGCTCTCAGTGTTGTTCCTAGGTTGGTTGGACAGAAGGTAAGATAACCCAACTTATCGTGGTGAGCAAACTTCAATTTCTTTTCCATTTCCTTGATGGCCTAAACAAAATCCTTCATCTTTTATTATTTTACTCATATTTTTAACACAAAGTAATACATATAAAATATTAGTAAAAAATATATCTTGACATTTGACACTGGTCAGAGAGGACTGGGTTGCAATTCTCTGTTCTAAAAGAAGATAATTAACAGTATTTAATTTACCCTATTTAATTTAGAAAAGAAAATTGTACACAACGGCCACTACTAACCTTACCTTCAATTTAAATCTCATCGAGTCAATCCCATCGTGGTAAATGATGGGGGCGAGGATAGTTAATTATCGAGAACTACTCAATGCAAGAAGAATACAACTAATAAATATTTCTGTTTCTAATATATTTTTTCCAAAATGTATTCCCTACCGGTCGTAATCTATTGTGCCCACTCAAATGTTTTATCAACATAACAAGCAACCTTAAAAAACAAAAATTACTCAAATACGGAAAAGTAAAAAAAAAATGGCAAAAAAAAAATACATGTCCTTCAACTACCTATCTTAATTTTTATAAGCCTGAAACCTGAACACATATCTTTATTTGGCATTTTTAATACTCTACTTACAGTGACAAGTCTAACATAGACCTCCTTTAGATTTCCTCCTTTCTGCATAGAGATTAGACGTAAATGATCTTCTTCATTGACCCAGACAAGGAAAGTTTTGTTTTTATTGAAAAAGATTCCTCTTCCAACTGGCCAATCATTGTATCCACCAGCTGATCTCAAACATCTGTTTTAAAAGAATAATTTTTTTTAATTTCACAAATTCACATAAATCTGTTACTTGTATATTTTGTGAAGTCCTCTTCTCTGCAATAAATAATTACCCCCCCCCCCCCCCTTTTTTTCACTAAAAGAAACAGCTTCGGGATTTGGGAAATAATGAATTATTGCAGGATTTAACGTCACATTTATTTAAACACAGTTTAACTCATATTTTTTCTCTAAAATGGTGTCACTACTTTTTTTAGAATATTTTCACAGATTTTTTCAGAGGTTAAAATTCCAAGAGAACTAAGATTGCAAATCGAAACAGTTGTAATATTTCAAAAATCATTTCGAATTTCACAACAGATCAACCATTAATTAAATAAAAAATTATTCTCTGTCATCCAAAAGAACTCTTTTCTGAGATTTGTGACTTTTATAAAATAGTCATTAGAATTGCGAAAATGAGGTGGGTGTCGGTCAAAGGTTCATTAACCATCCATAATGTTTCCAGATTATATGATATTGCCATGATAGTGTTTATTTTTTGTATGTAGAATTGCTTGACCCGTATGGGAATACAATGGAAATACATATATTATAAAATCCAAAAACAATCAGGGAAAGATATCTTACGGATCATAATGGTTAAAACGGAAATGGCGTGCTATCAGAGAAATATAAATTTGCAAATCCTTGATCGTTAAAGAGGAAATGGCAAGCTATCAGAGAAGGAGAACTTACGAATCATGGTCGCTAAAGAGGAAATGGCCAACTATTAGAGAAGGAGAACTTACGAATCATGATCGCTAAAGAGGCCATGAAATGGCCAGCTATCAGTGAAAGAGAACTTACGAATCGTGATCATTAAACAGGAAATGGTCATCTGTAAGCTTTTGCTGATTTTCTTTGGTCATTCCCTCTAGTGGAAAATATTCTCCGGCTAGTTCTCCGCTCAGACTATTCAACGCATCAACTGAGATTTTTTGCATTTCAACCTTGTCCTAAAAAGCATTATTGAATAAAACATTGTAACGATATCATGAAACGACACCAAACTGAAGTGTTCGGGTATATTGTAAAATTCTAAGGCAGACAAGTTACAATGAAGGAATTCATCAATCAATTACAAGAACAAACAGATAAAAAAAAATAACAAATACATCATGAAAACAAGAGGCTCAGCAGAGCCTGTATCGCTCACCTGGAGTCTGGTTTTCATTGGACAATTAATCAACTATTTGACCAAATTTGTTACAATTGGTTCAATTGTTCAGGCAAAATTTGTTGAAGATTTATTTTTCATAAGGTTTAATGTTAAAATATGTTCCCTGATGGTGGTAGTCCTGGCAGGAAGTTGACAAAATTGACCAGGAATAAGGGTGAACCTTAAATAAATGTAACAGAACCCGACCTCAAATTACACAAACCAATAACTCCTAAATAGAATTTGGGATTCCCTTCAAAATTTCAGGATAGGTAGATCTCAACATGGCAAACATTTTTCAAATTTACATTTCACTTCTATCTCAAATACTTTTGGAGATAAATGACGAAAAACGTAAATTTTGAAAATTTGACGAAAAAAGGGCAATAACTCCTAAATGGGTTTTGGGATTTCCTTTAAAATTTCAGGGTATGTAGATCTCAACATGGCAAACATTTTTCAAATTTACATTTCACTTCTATCTCAAATAGTTTTGGAGTTAAATGACGAAAAATATTAAATTATGAAAATTTGACGAAAAAAGGGCAATAACTCCTAAATGGGTTTTAGGATTTCCTTCAAAATTTCAGGTTAGGTAGATCTTGTCATGCTGATCAATTTTACCCCATGTCAGATTTTTGATATCTGTAACAGTTTTTAAGTTATAAGCCAAAAACAACTATTGCACCCCTATATTCTATTTTTAGCTACGACAGCCATGTTTTATGTCAGATCAAAATAAATTGAGAATAGTTTGTAGAGGACATGTCATAGATCATTCCTATTAAGTTTCAAACCAATCGGCCCAGCGGTTTCAGAGGAGAAGATTTTTGAATAAAAAATTTTTCAAAATTTGACAAAAAAAGGGCAACAAATCCTAAATGGGTTTTGGGATTTCCTTTAAAATTCAGGGTAGGTAGATCTCAACATGGCAAACATTTTTCAAATTTACATTTCACTTCTATATCAAATAGTTTTGGAAATAAATGACGAAAAATGTTAAAATTTTGAAGATTTGACAAAAAGGGCAATAACTCCTAAATGGGTTTTGGAATTTCCTTCAAAATTTCAGGGTAGGTAGATCTTGTCATGCTGATCAATTTTACCTCATGTCAGATTTTCGATATCTGTAACGGTTTTTGAGTTATTAGCAAAAAAACACCAATTTACCCCTATGTTCTATTTTTAGTAACAGCGGCCATGTTTTTCGACGAATCAAAAATCCTTACATCAGTTCTATGCAGGGTACCCCAAGGAACATTCATACCAAGTTTGGTTCTTATTAGTCAAGTAGTTTCAGAGGAGAAGAGTTTTGTATAATTGTTAACGACGACGACGACGACGACGGACGCCAAGTGATGGCAATAGCTCACATGGCCTTTGGCCAGGTGAGCTAAAAATAACAATCAACAGTGAAAAAAATGTATTCAATGACAGTAGACATCACAGCTGAGGACATAGTGCATGTTTTTTATACGTAGTAGGGTTATCTTTCTTGAATAAGACAACTAGAACTTGATATCAAACTAGTTACATGTAACCGATTAAATGATTACTGATTCTGCTTCAATAACTGATTTACCTTATACATATTACTAATACCTAATATTATAATGTTACATAAATCTAAATCATGACTAGATAATAAAAATCTAAATTTTTCGATGTTTGACATATTTGTAAAAGAAGGCACAACATCATTTATATTTCTAAAAAAAAACTTCAGGTTCTTTATTTAATTTTACACAATGCATGAGGTAGTGTAACTCATCCTCAACATCCGTATTACATAACTGACATATCCTTTGATCAACTGATAGTTTCATATATCGACCTCTTTCTATATTCAAATTACTATTACTAATTAGAATAGAAATAATTCATGGTGGTTATAGATTTGAAGTCATTTACAAATGGGCTGGGCCGTTATATTCGTATTTTATACCTCGCATGCGCTCAATATAAAATATCTGAATATAAAGGCCCAGCCCGTGTGTAAATGACTTTTTGATATGATGTGTTGCTTTACCTTTGCAAACAAAGATTTATTAAAATTTCCGATTTATTATGGGTTGCACGCGCTTGACGTCATAGTCAAATTCACAATGCCATTCTTTTTAATATCAACAGAGGCACTTTCAGAACGGGGAAGTACTACAATTGTTTGGATTTTTTTTTTCTCAAAAGTACAAAAAATCAAACGAAAAGTAAGTCTTATTATCAAAATTATTGGGTTTACTTTTCTACTGTTTTAGATTTTTACAGAAGTTCCAAATCAAAATGGCCATCATATCAAATACCTTGCAGTACAACTTCGTTTACCTAATTTCCGGCTTTTTTTTCATATTAGAATCGAAATAATTCATGGGAGCCATATATTCGTATTAGATTTTAATATTGGTTACATTATTTGCTTAAATTGTACCCCTCGCTAACGCTCGGGATAAAATTTTGCTGAAATAATGTTACCCATATTAAAATCCAATACGAATATATGGCTACCATGAATTATTTCTTAAATGTACATCGACGTGCCAAAAGTTTTTCACACCTTGAATATTTCCCCATGTATTTCATATAAAAAATTTATATTGAGTTTATTTTTGGACCAAATTTAAAAATGTTTACACAATTAAATAAGTAATTATCTCAAGTTTAATTGTTAATTAATTAATCAATATATAAATATACATTGTCCGAAAATATAAAGTTTATTTGTTTGAGCCTACGGGTAGAAGGTTGAGGTTTACCGAGCATATATCACGAGTAAAAATAAACTACATTTTCCGACAATGTACGTATATATTGTGTTTATCCTGCAACACTAAAGTGTTATCTGTTTTAGCCAAAAGGCATGAAAATGGAACATTTACAGCTGATTTTAAGAATGGGCATTTTTGGTGTGTAATCTAGGGAAACGTGGCGTCATAAACACTGTGACCCAGAACGAAATTTGAGGAAAAGGGTACAAGGCTACTGACAAATATCGAAAACAATATTGGGCAGACTATATTGGTCAGATAAAGACTTAGTTGCAGGATAAAATGTGGAGGTGAGTCAACAAATGACTTTGGAATAAATATATGAAAAAATGAAGCTTTAATATGTGAAAATATATGACAGAAATTCATAGCGTGAAATACCTATGGCGCGTCACTGCAATGTCAAGAATTTGCGGGAAACTGTATGGGTGTTGTCTATTCGAATAATTTTTATGACCCTGAAGTAAATAATAAACTTAACAAATGCAATGTGACCTTACTTCTTTGGAACTGACTGGTGGGAAAGCAAAAGCGGCATGACTCCTTCCCACTCTCACACGAGTTGACAAAATGTATTCATTTTTGGGATCAAGATCATCAAATCCAAGGTTGTTTAGATCTCCAAAATCTGGTTTGGGATGTTTGATCTCTGCAACTTTATGATAATCTTTGATAACTGGATGAAGGAGGTCTGAGAACACGTCGTATCCCTCTGGATCACAGGCATAAACACCACAGTGACTGTGGAGGTTCTCACAACCTTGAAAAAAGAATAGGCATTGCCATTATTTTGTTTTCACCGACAAATTAAAATCAAATCAAATATAATATCATGTCATCAGAACCACGGGCTTTCATAATTGGATGACACTGGACGTTCAACAATAATTCATCCAGCCATTTCAAAATATTAGGCAAAAAATCACAAAATTTAGAATTAGTGACCATAAACTTTTAATTGAGACTGGTAGATATTATAAAATATATAGATCCCAAAGACTATGCAAAACATGCAATGTTATAGACGACGAGCCTCATTTATTCCTTAATTGTAAAATCAACTACAATCTCAGGAAAAACCTAATTCTTAATTTTACTGACCAGTATCAGATCTTCTTAAAATATAGTGATACTGAAAAACTTGTCATAATTTTAAACCCATCACTGCCAAAACAAATTAAGGCTGTAGCGTCTTTTATTGAACAGTCATTAGAACCGAGGAAAGAAGACCCAACCAGTGTTGATTCTGTGATGCGTAAATCTGAACATAATTAATGTTTATGTGTAATTGTATAATGTGTTTGTAATGCTATGGCCTTGTATGTATGGTCTTTTGTTGCATGCCAGATGATGAATACCATTTTTTCTTGCATTGTAATTTCAATAATCAGTTAAGAGCTTATCTCTTTGAAAAGACAGTTGAAATAAATCAAATTTTTCTATACGGAGACGTTTGATATTCTTAATCCATAAGACGAACTTTTACCATTTGTTTGTGACTTTATAAAGCGGTCGTTGGAACTGAGAAAATAGGGTCCACATTGGTTAATTAGTTACTTTTCCAAGACTATATCTTATCTGTATGTATTTGTTTTTTATTGTTCATTCTGTTATAGTGTTGGTGTCTTCCCGAGGTGTGTTCCCTGAGTGCCAACATTCTTAAAATCACATAATTAAATATTGTTGTTTTAATAGTTCTGAAGGGGTACAGTAAGGGGGCTTGATTATATGGCCTGATTAGCATGATTAGATATAATTATTAATCAAATTAGGTAATTGTAGGTAGACAAAATATATGAATATTGAAATTAATTTTGTAAATTTTAGGGTAAAATATGAACAAAAATGATCAAAAAATGTGAAAAATATAAATTTTTGAAATTAATTTTGTAAATTTTGGGGTGAAATATGAAAATGTATTTTTAAAGAACTGAAATGAGAATCTTTTCAGGTATTTAACAGGTACAATAATTACCCTACATGAGGGCCCCATAATCCTCATCAATGAGCACCTACAGTATTCTTTGATCTTATAAAATGTTGGCACTCAGGCACACAGCCCTTACCGATTGTCCAAAATTTGAAAATTAGAGGTAAAAAAATGTTGGACAATTGGGAATGTTTTGATAAGAATTATACATGTTGGTTAATTAGAAAATATTTGATAAAGATAGTTTTGAGGTTCTATAAGGGGTGTTCATTAAAAGAAAAAAATATACTAGTGTTGCTTTAGGTTTATCCCTATGTATGGTCAGATGATTCTACAGAAAAATTCCAAAATGTACTGTCATGAAGTAGTTTTTTCTGGAATATCTCAGTTTTTTTAATACAAGAATTAATTCATGAATTTGAAATTAAGAATATTGAAAACTGTCATTCAGATATTAATCAAGCAACCATAAGATTTTCAAATATATTAATAACTGATGCAGAAAAATCTCTTCAAAAACCAAAAACTAAGAAGAAAACAAAAAAAGAAAAAACAACAGAAATGGTTTGGCCAAGATTTGAAGAAAATAAGAGCTAATCTAATAAATTATGGTAAAGTTTACTCTAAATTCCCTAAAGATCCATATGTAAGAAATCATTTTTATAAACTAAATAGAGAATACACTAAAGGAAAGTAAGTAAGAATAAATTTAAAGTTTCGATAATTAAAGAGTTGGAAAATCTTAATGATGATAATCCTAAACTTTACTGGAAACTGATTTATGATCTTAAAGATACAGATACATATGATACTAAAAGTAATATTTCTCCATCACGCTGGTTTGAACAATTTAAAGATCTAAATTCTTTAAAACCAGAATTCTCAAAAAGATTGAAAAAACTCGAATTAAAACTAAACAATGCTGAGAAATCTAAGTGCTTCAATGAACTTGATTTTCAAATAAGTGCAACTGAAATTTCATCAGCAATGAGCAAATTAAAAAATAATAAGGCACCTGGACTAGATACTGTTACAAATAATATGTTAAAGTGTAGCCAGACATTTCTTCTTAATTGTTTGGTTAGACTCTTTAATTCTTGCATAGCAAATGAAATATACCCTGAGTCCTGGGCTGAGGGGTATATAAAACCTCTACATAAAGGGGGTAGTACTGAGGATCCCAACAATTATAGAGGGATAACCATTACTAGCTGTATTGGAAAGTTATTCAACAGTATTCTTAACTTAAGGTTAGACAAATTTTTAATGAAACACAACCTGATAGATGATTGTCAGATTGGGTTTACAAAAAAAGCTAGAACATCTGACCATATCTTTATATTAAAATGTATTATTGATAAATATTGTTCACATAAAAATGGTAGAGTGTATGCCTGCTTTATTGATCTAAGAAAAGATTTCGACACTCTTATCCACACCGGGCTAAAGCTAAAACTTTCCTAAAGCATTAAAAATACTGGATATTTAAAAAAATATATTAAACATTTTTCTTTTAAAAAGTATGATTTGTTTTGATAATATTGTTTGCTTCAGATTAAAATATCCAAAACAATATTATAAGAAATAAATATATATTTCAAATTAAAATTATCTTTCATCTATTTTAAGAAAAATTTTATATTTAATCTATATTAATATTTATTTATTATTTATTTATTTACAATAAAAACCCCTTGCTACCCTCAAATTATAATGATGATCATACATTGTTTAATTAACAACAATTAATGTAGGACAATCAGAACTTTTGTTGTTGGACAATCAGAACTCCATAATTTTAAAATGTTGGACAATCGGGAATAAACCATAGTGTTTAACCCCCATGGATATATAATTTACAATAAAGTTCTAATTAATTAAATTTTACTATAACATAAGCAGAAAATTACCAACCAATAAGGAATGTCAATGATTGTTTTTTTATAAAAACAAAAATAAAATCATTTCATTTGAATGTGTCTTATCTAATGTATTGTTGTGAATTATTCAATTTACTGTCTTTAAAAATCAGGTCGTGGAATGGATTTTTCGCGGCATTTTGAAGGCCACAGTGCTAGAATAACGACACAATATTGAAATTACCACTCTTTCTAAAGTATATATTTTATAACTTTGTTTTTGTTGACGTCATGTTTATGCAAAAATCAACGAAATGCACAAAAAATATGAAATATAGCAAACATTTTCCCGCGGTATTTTATATATTCCGGAGCATTCTGGTTTTATTGTATATTAAATGAGTTCCTACTTGTAAATTTAAAACTACTTTACAAAACATGTTTCTTATCCCATAATAATGAAATGTAGGAAAATTTCAAAGTGGGATCCATTTGTGGCAACTAGTTGAAACGTTGGGAAAAGAAATTCTAATGTTAATGTTATATTTCCTATTTTGTAAATAGAAATTTCAAAACGTATCTTTAATAAAATCCGAATTGTTAAAATGGGAAATAAAAAATATAAAATTGTGCGCGCCAGGTCTTGGTATCGTCAATAGTTATTTGTCATTACCTCCCCTGGCCACTGTGTCGCATTCCCTTAAAAAAAACAAATATTCCAGAAAAAACTACTTCCACGGAAAAAGACACAGTAGAGTAAATCAATGAAAGCCACAACCTGAGAATAGTTTCTCTGGAAGAACTCCTTAACCGTTACTGGCTTGCTGACCTTGGCCTTTATCGCCAAGTCCCTTCTGAGATTTTTCAGTCCATTTGAAACTGTCGGTTAAATAAAAGCTTATTCTTGGTTTGAAATCAACAAATTTTTAACTTCACTGCGAAAAATAGAACTTTCTTTAAACAGTTAAAATTTATACTGTGTGTCCCAAGTACTTCTGCAAATGAGTCCTCGACAACCCACGAATTTGTAAAAGTTTACTTACTATATTGCAGAACAGAACAAAAACCAACATGGGTTATTATATGCAAACAACACAATACAAACGTAATCATACACTTTATTAAATGCGTATATACCCACAATGGGTTCCGTGTACTAATTTGTAGGTTTTCCAGGAATGAAATGATTTCTTGATTCAAATAACAATTTGGTTACAATGATATAATATCCCAAAAATTTACGTTTCAAACGTTTGAAACACATTCAGCAACTTTTGTGGTGGTGTCCATGATTTCATACAATACGAAAATCGCGCAAAATCAACAATTTGCACACACAGAAAAATGTAAAATCAGCAGCGCTCTTGTAAAATCAGCAGCGCTCTTGTAAAATATAATTATTCATTGTTAACGAAACTGATACTTACGGTTACAAAATTGTGTAAACTCACTCATGCATAGCTCTTTCCTTACTAGAAGATGGTTTTAGCTTTACAGCTTTTGGTCATTTTGACATTTTTTTAATTAACTTTTTGGATTTTCAACATTTTAGGCATTGTGCACAACTGAAAACTGAAAAGTCGAAAGTCGACAAAATGTGCACATCTTTGTGCATCAAAATTGCTATCAAAGAATTGCATTACGACTACCGGAAACAAAAGGTTGAGTAATAATTAAGTCAAGATATTCATGAAAAACATTTTTGAAAAAGACACATACTTAGGCACAGTTGTATACAGTAGATATGGATAGGGGGTGAGATTGGGAATTTTTCGAGGGTAATTCACTCAATGCAGTGCTTATGTCAGATATAAACTACGTATACGTACCAGAACGAATGCAGTCTGCTAGTGTTCCGCCCAGTTTCGTTTTAACGCTCTTGTATTTGTTGTAAACATCTTCTGTGAGGTATTTTTTAAGCAAGGAATGGCTTTCTCCGTTTTTCAGTTTGTTCCATAGTTCCTCCAGAGAAGCCATTTTTAGTCAGTGAAAAAAGTTTAACTGAAAAAAAATTAAAACCAACGAAATATAAAGCCCTGCTGCAACTAAGGCAAAAAACAAAAGAGTCTTAACGTCGGCAGGAAGTGACGTAAACGTTGCATCAACGCATTATGACGTTACGAACAAAGCCACAAAGCCGGATTCGGAACAGTCATAAATATTCGTGATATTACATTATTAAATGTAATTTAGTGAAAAAACGTTTACAATCAGTACCAATTCATGAATAATTTTTCCCTTTAATAAATATATAATCCTTTATTTTTCCGATTATTTCATGTAATCCATTTCCTTTTTAATATTAGGCTAATCCGTAATATTAATTGCAAGTCTCCTTCAATAAAAATCCGACTCCAGGAATTAAAATATTTAGCCATCTAAATTCAAAAATATGCTGTAATTATGAAATATTTATTGATTGACACCCGAGATTAGTACTTAATATTGTTTGTACTCTCTGCGAAACAAATGATAAATGCGTAGTAAAAATCGCGTTTCTGCTTGCTGTTTCTAAGCCTGGTCAGTCAACCTTAGTATAAAATTTATTTTTTGTATAAACATGATACTGTTCAGGCATGAAAATGTAAACTTTGGATATTTTATATATTTTATTTTTCAAAGAAGCTTTCCGGAATGAGGTATAAATACAAGATACTTACATTACCTAATGCAGCGTAAATCGATGGTTTAAAAAGCCGGAGACCCCCCACCCCGTTTGTCTTGAATAGTACGCGCTTTAAAATAACCCTTTTTCTTCTGGACTACGGCTTTTCTACATTGTCTGTATAAATCCGTCACTCCAAAATTTCACTGACGAAAGCTATTCAAAACTGAAGGAAGAAGCGGTTTCTTAAAAGTTTCTGATCATGAGGAACGATATCGCAATGGAAGGCTGGACGGGGGGGGGGGGGGGGGGGGATAATGCTACAAGATTAACTTTTAAAAAAAAGCTGAGGTCATTCGTTTGGCTTTCTTTAAAAAGAAAATCACATTTCAACTAGTTTATTTAGATTAATTAGAAATATGGAAATATTTTAAGTTAACTGATACCTTTTTGTTTGTATGTATTATTGCATTCTTATTTTTTCATTACGTTTTTATTTCATGTATTTTCATGGTTTTTCTGTCTCTCACTTTTATTTCACTGTGTTGCACGTCTACTAATATAAGTATGGTTATTTTTACAAGTAAAAGAGGTAATTGATGAACTTGAAATTTCGAATTCGAGATGAAATGACGCTTAAAGTTAATTGCAGAATATTTATATTCGACTTGTTAGATAATCAAGACATTTTTATCGGGCGCAGGACTTTTTAGCGTATTTTCTAAAAGTGTGAATGGACATTTTAGCGGAAACTTTAGTGGATATTTTTGTGGAAGAAAAATTGTTTACCTGTACGAATTCAATGTCCACATAATTTTTAAATTCCGCTAAACGTTCCTTTAAATCTTTCAGTAAAATGTCCACAAAATTTCCGATAAAAGGTCCATTTTTTTCCGCTAAATTGTCCTATCAATCCGCTAAAATGTCCTGCGCCGTTTTTATCGGCACTTGACAGAACATAATAGACGGATTTCAATGTTCTATAAATAAAATTTTGGTAATTAGGTCACGGTTAATACACTAAATCTGCTGCTACAGGAATACATGTCTAATATGCATGTTTATAGTTACTAGTATCATTTTCTTGTAAAAAAAGTAAATTAAAATTTTTGTAATTATAATGGCCCCGTCTACTGCATATTTTATGAATTACAAACCATGTCTTTCGTAGAAATAGCTTCTTTGGGGACGCAACACCGAACCATATTGAAAATAGAAATAGCTACTTTGGGGACATAACACCGAACAACTGTTCAAGCTGAAAACACGCGTTGTAAAGGTTAAAATATAAGACTTAAAGACCAAACCAACTATTGTTTATACGCACACATCTCAGCGCATAAGTATTGTTCCATAAGACGTCTATGACGTTGAGAGAAAATCCGCGAAACGGTGTTTCACATTCGCGTTATTTTTGAAAAGCTAAAATGGCGTCGCGCTTGAAAGGGCGTTTTATTAAAACTAGTGAAAGGAAGCGCCGGAATGACTGCCGAGAGCGAATGTCTGAAGTTAAAAGGAGGAAAACAGATTTTTATTATCTACAAGAAACTCAAGATGCAAGCAAAATATGGGAAGAAGGGGAAGAAGTGAGAAGTTTGCATGCCCACAAATTTATGCATATATGGTTTTAGTTAAAACTATTTACTTATATATTTATTAAAATTTAAAGCCTTTAAACCGATTATAAATGATTTGATAACTAAAGATGAGTGACAAATATTAGATTATGGAGTAAATAGTGTATGATACAATACCCCCAATGGATTCATGATTTTTTTCGTTTTCTTCAGCAAAAATAATGATTCGTAAGTCGACGAGATATACCTGTATTGTACTAAAATTAGTATCATCTATTTTTTTTTATTATACCTAAAGCAATTCTATTGATGTTACATGGACTGCAAAATCGGTTTTGAAAATCAATTTTTCGGTCTGTCTGCATGCCTTTCTCACTGATAATTTTTTCATTTACGGTAACTCTTGCATGAATACTAAGGATATCGCCTTTGTGCTTTAGTTTCTGTGCTGGCTTGTCTAGCTTTGTTTCGTTTATCATACGTTTTTGTCTTTGTATCATTGTGGCTGAATCATTGAATCATTGAATCTGTTCTTAAACATCTTGGATTATTGTTTAGACTTTCGACATTTTCTGCCTTGAGCACAACTGATGAATCTTAAATCGACGAGGTTATCACCAATGCCTCTCGAAGTCCCCTAGGTTTCACCAACGCCACTCCAAGTCCCCAAGGTTGTCTACAACGCCTCTCCAAGTCCCCGAGGTTATTACCAACGTCTCTCCAAGTCCCCGAGGTTATCACCAACGCCACTCCAAGTTCCCGAGGTTATCACCAATGCCTCTCCAAGTCCCCGAGGTTATTACCAACGCCTCTCCATGCCCCCGAGCTTATCACCAACGTCGCTCCAATCCCCGAGGTTATCACCAACGCCTCTCCAAGTACCTGAGCTTATCACCAACGTCGCTCCGAGTCCCCGAGGTTATCACCAAGTCAATTGATACTGCATATACATGTTTTTCGATACTAATGAGAAAAGATTCTTAAAAATTTAGTTTTTATAAAAATGTTAACTGTCTCTTGTGCATGGCTAGAGTCCTTAAATGGTTTCAGCATTACCCTTTATATCATCACCAGCTCAGTCCTAACTAATATTTCGATATTAGCGAGAAATTGATTCTTTAAATTTACTATTACAAACATGTAAAATTTTGGAAAACTAAGCAGTATCTAGCTCTTGTTTGCATAGATCTGTCCTTAGACGGCTTAGATTTGACCATTTTGGTCATTTTGGTGTTTTTTTATTAGCTCTATATAATTGTTTTGATTTTCGTCATTTTAAGCATTGAGTACAATTGATGAGTCGTAAATCAACAAAATGTACATACATTGTAAATCAAAATTGGTACAACGTAAAATTATACTTAAAAGTGTACTGTTATAAAAATGTCCAAATCTTATGAAAACAAACTGTATCTTCTTCGTACATAGCTCTGTTCTAAGATGGCTTTGGCTTTAACTTTGGGTCGTTTTGACATTAGATTCTGCTAACTTGTTAGGTTATTTTTTTATTACCCAAAGCAGATGATACTGATGACATTAAAGCACCTTGTTCTGTACTGCCGAACTGTTTTTTATTATTTGGTTGCCTATTACAAGAGACCAACGATATGCTATCGAGACCAAATTTTGTTCGTTGGACTTATTCTCTCCTGGGAGCAGCTTCAGAATTTTAGTGCTAACTATTATTACGATATTAGCCAGAAATTGATACATTAATTTTACTGTTACAAACATTTTAAAGTTTGGAAAACTAGGCAGTGTCTTGCTTGTGCGTGCATAGATCTGCCCTTAGACGGCTTTGATTTGACCAGTTTTGGTCATTTTGATGTTTTTTTAATGAGCTCTATTTATTGTTTTGATTTTCGTCATTTTAAGCATTGAGTACAATTGATGAGTCTATACATTATTACTGTCGAGTTTGTTTATCACCAAATGAGGAATCTTCGTAGAGGGTCTCAAAATTATAATCCATATAAAGTTTGAAAAGATTTGACATTGAAGTTTTAGAGAAGAAGAAATTTAATTATATAATTAAATTATTATAGCCATGCTAGGTTTCGAAAATTTCAAATATGTAATCAGTCAAGACAAAGCCTATGTTGAACAATGTGGGCCCACATTCTGATGCCGATTGTAAATTTGTTTAAATCACATCTCGGCACCAGTGCGCAAGACCAAAAACAATGGAGAAAGCCGAAACAATTGTAAACGCCAGGTGGTGCTATTTTTCCGGAAGTTATTTAACAACCGGAGCTAAATATTTATCACCTGACTATTTAACCTGGTGCTATTTTTCCGGAAGTTATTTAACAACCGGAGTACTAAATATTTATCACCTGACTATTTAACCTCTGGGTACATGTAGTGTTTACAATGTTGTGTCTGACAGGTTCAAATTCATAATGACCTAAACGTTCAATATAAAAACCGTCTATAATTCATCTTTGCTCTAGGATAGAGCTAAATTATGAAACAATTTCACCAGTATTGAAATTATAATAGCTTTAGGTATGATTTAATGACTGCAAAAAAAAAATATATTTTACTGAAAAATGTTGGGAGTCGATACCATCATAAAACGTGGATGAGTCATTAGTACAACTCACATTTTGATATCGGATATGCTTTTTAACACACTTCCAGGGAGCCATTGCCATCACTTTGCGTTCGTCGTCGTCGTGAAATAAAACGTATCACAAAATACTGAAATAGATACATTTCATTAAAGATCTTCTCCTCTGAAACCAATGGACCAATTGGGACCAAAATTTGGTGGAATGGTCCTTGGGTAGCCCCTTCCAAAATTGTGTCCGGCATTGCACCTGTTACAGAAAAAGGGTGAATGCATTTTAAAAATCGTATTATATGAAACTACACTGCCAGTTGGAACCAAACTTGCCAGCAATGGCCATTAGGTGGTCTTCTTTCAGAATTATGTTCAATGACCCGGACTGTCAAGCAACATGGCCGCCACAGACGAACTTATTTTTTAACATAGGATCCAATTGGGAAATTTATTTTAAAATCTTCTTGTCTGAAACCGCTAAGCCAATTGGAATTAACATGACAGCAATGGTCCTTAGATGGTCTTCTTTCAGAAGTGCGTCCGATGACCCGGACCACCCAAGATGGCTGCAACAGCCAAACTTAGTTTAATATGGTACCCTACCGGAAAACCAGCCAAGACTCCTGCTTAACAATTTTTATTCCTGATCAAGGTGGAGAAGTTACAGTTGAGCGATATAGGCTACAGGCTCTTGGGACCCTAGTAGTATATGGGGACAATTCAGTTAGCATTTGTGGTAGTGCAGGATGTGACGTTACCGGAACCGGAAGTCATGTGACCGCACTGGAAGTGCCCGGAAGTGGTTTGCGCGCATCCGCAACCGGAAGTAGTAGATTTTCCCGCCATTTGTTTACGGAAGTGACGTCAGTCACGTGCCTGGACCCGGATGTGTCGTCTGCGAATGCGTGATCGGAACCGGATGAACTCGGAAGTGGTTTGTGCGCATGCGCAACCGGAAGTAGTGGTTTCCCCCGCCATTTTCCATTATTTGTTTACGAAAGTGACGCCAATTCCGTAAACAAATAATGGAAAAATGGCGGGAAAATGTACTTTTTCCGGTTGCGCTGACGTCGCATCCGGCATCACTACAGCACCACGACAAATACTTACTGAACTGTCCCCATATACTACTGACTCTCATTGAAAAAATATGAAAATAATTTTACAGTTATGGCCTATTCATTCTAGAAATATTTATTGTTTTTCCTGGTTTGGTCTAAATGTTTATCTAAGACTATATATGTACAGTATACTGCAAGTTATCGATGTCTTGCATAAATCTCCGTTTTATTTTTGGACTTTCTTTCTAAAATTGCCGAGGTAACCATGATCAGTAATGGTTAAATTTGTTTCACCTATAATCATTTGAGTTGCGACAATGAGATCCACATTGGTCAAATTCATACATATTTGTAAATACTTTAATATCTTTGGTTGTATCCATTTGTATGTAGTTACATGTTCATTGTTTTTGTATGTTTGTGTTTGCTTAACCTCTTGAGGTTTTTATTATGCAATAAAGTTGTAATATAATATTGTCTGTTATTTGTTTATCAACCATGTAGCTCTGTACTTCAATAACACATGTTACTTAATATACATTTAATAGGGCATTTAACAATACACACAGTACAACCGAATGTTTCATTTAGAATTTTGAATTTGCTCTTCAACTTTTTGGATCGTTATTTTGGTTTTCAACATTTCAGGCTTTGAGCACAACTGATAAGTTGTACATCGACGAAATATGCATATATATTGTGCATCAAAGTTGTATCAAAGTAATTCATTGTTCAAAACCCAACCCAAGTTGTAGTATCATTGTCATCCAAGGTGAACTTGTTAAATTCCATTCTAAAAGCAGAAGTGCAACGATTTAAGACTTGAAATTTGCGCATACTATTTATGGTAGTTCTTCTAAGCATTTTTTAGTTTGACTGTCATATCAAAACCTCATCGATGATTGAAGAAGGGAAATAAAAAGAAATTTTGTTGAAAATCCGAAATGTCCGTTGTATGTTGTGAAACTGCATGTACCAGGGACCGCCTTAAACTAGCATGCAGTAGGTGCAAGATATATCTTCGGGTTGAGTGTTTGGTTGTGATTTTTTTTTTTGGCTTGGACTTTTCCAAATATTTGTAGGGATTTGTGTGAAGAATTAATTCGTCAGTCCCGCAGATAAGACAAGATGGTGTTACATGTATATGCGATTTATAAAATAGTAATGAACTAGTGTTGGCCTTTTTTTTCTTTGTCAATGAATGATAATAAAATTCATAAAAACACGAAACACCCAAACATGTTCATATGATCTTCTATGATTTCTCCCAAAATATTTTATGGGAATTTTGTAGATAACACGTCAGCATCACTGATTTCTTTGTTTTAATTAATACACTATTTTGTCTGGATTTTAAAACCTCTGTCGCCTTATCATATAATGAGCTTTTATGACCAAAAACCTTCAAATTCTGCTGATAAAAGATAAACCTATTGGGTAAATAGTATAATTCAATGAATGTTCATTCCAGTTTTGATTCACATTATATGCATAATTCGTTAATTTACCCAACAGTTGTGCTCAAAACCCAAAAAAGCCGAAAGCAGAAAAATTCCCCATAAGGTGCTATATAACGACCAAAACGAGTATATAAAGCAATGGCCAACCCAGGACAGAGCTATACACGAGGGTGAGATCTTTAGTTTTCACAAAATTTACCATTTTTATGAAATTTTAAGCAATATTTTCACGCCAGTATTGAAAAAAACTGAGCTGCCCAGAGCTGGTGATAACCTCGGGGACCTAGCGCATCATTCAGCCAGAGGCATCGACTCCATGGTTTCAAAAAACATTCTATGGTGCCAACTTTAATTAAACTACATGTTATGCATATTTGAAAGTGCGGGGATAATTAATAATTTTGTTTGTGAAAAGACTTTTTGGTGCTTATCAGCACACACATATATATATTCATATTTATTTCAACTCTGGTTTTCGTTTAAATGTTGTATATAACCACAAGTAATTGCCTTGGACCTGAGTTATTTAAAACATATAATTATATATATTAAAAGCAATCATTTAAATAGAAAGTTCAATGCAAACAAGATTTACATTGAAATATATAAACGTGCCTACTGCATATAAATTACATTTAAGACTGATCTTTCAAAACACTTAAAAGAAATAATTATGGCAACTGACACTTTTATATATTTTGCATTTCACCTATTGTTTATTTCATTTATATAAATGTCTGAGATAATATTTGAAAACATTCCAGACGCATAATAGGATTTCAAAATAAAACTGGCAAGAATTTTGATACCTATATAAATATACTTATCTTAAGATTAATTTAAAAAATTAAATCCCCAATTTTAAACATTAAGTTTTAAACCTTTTAAATCTTTGGAGCAGATCAGCAAATTCAGCTCATTATTATCCTGTCACGAAATTTATCGATTAAAAACAGAATTAAATATTATTTAATTGGTTCCGGTAAACTAATTTTAACTAAAGAATTAGGTTGTTTATATTGTGTAATTGCGTTTTATGTAAACTAATTACAAAAATAAGAAAGTTCAAACCCTTCTGAACCTATAAATATATTAAAAAATATTTTGTTTAATTGCAACCGTCTCTTTGATCTCAATAATTTGGTGAAAAAAATATTTAAATATATCAATCCCTGAAAAAATATTAAAATGTTCTTGAAATGAATTAAAGGGAAAATAAAACGGGTAAGAAGGGAAAAAATTACAAGGCCTTTCTTTACCGTAATGACTTTGTAAAATCGGGGAGGTATGCTTTAAATAATTAGGCAACAATCATTTATTTTGATTGTTAAGAAGGAATAAATATAATTCGGTCCCTTATCGTTTGGAAACGCACATACAGCTCTGTCCTTGAAAGGCGTAGAATTTTACCTATTCTGCATGTCAGCTGGAATTTTCATAAATAACAGCATAAAAATTCCGTGAAGAACAATTTCTAAATTTCCAATTAACCATTTATAGAATCAAACAACCTTGTCTATGAACACTGAATCTCAAGCAAGTTTTGTTCATTTCATCCAGACCAAGTCTAATACGATTCTGTACAATGAATCCAATATTTTTTATACAGTAAATCTACAAATTCATAAAAACCGGAAAACGAAATAAGAAATAAATATATAATAGTTTATTGCAATCATATTAAAGAAAACTGAGGATTGTCCACAAAAATGGATGAACAATCTGTGCAAACATGTATAGTATACAAAATAATTGAATGTAATTCAAAATCTTCTATAAATAATAAAATAAATGAATGATTAACAATTACAAAAAATATACAATATAAATAGATAAAACAAGCAATCACAAAGGGAAAGATATGAGCAACACGCATTTTCATTTAATACTGATGCGGTAAATATAAGTAAGAAAGCGCACGCAGATGATCTTCAAAGCAGAGAAATTCGTTCAAAGCAATACACAAAGAGTCTCCGTTGTCAATACACAATTCCAAAGTGCATTTATTTAATATTGGAATATATACACAAGCACTGGTTTCTTAAAAATCTGTAAACACATGATACATAGCGATGAAACCAGTTCTGTATTCCTAGGATCTTTTAGATGCAGCTGGACTTCAAATAATCAAAGCCGAAAATGCGAAAAACTTCACATAATGTTTGAAATCCGAGAAATAAAAACGAAAATACGAATATGAGGTCCAAAAAAATAAAGTTCGTAAAAGTTTTGACTTACTGCACGAAGGATCTCCATTTTACTAGATTACTAGGTGGAATTCCAAATTTCCTCTTTTTATTGTCAGTTCCACGACTGAAGAAGAATCCACAAGTTGGTTTTTCTTCCGTATAAAACGGTGCTATTGAATTAACAAGGACCTTCTCTCCTCCTATTATCACGTATTGTTGATTTTTACGGGTTTCCTTCGACTGTTGGAGCGTTTTCGACAAATCCGGGGTTGACATTGTCGTTGGTTCTCGCTGGAATCGTTGGAAATGTCTGGAATATCTTTTAGCCCCAAGTCCTAGTCTTTCCAATCTACGATTTTCTAACCTTTCCCAAGTTAATGTTCTCTGACTTGGATTAAATTCTACTAAATGCGGGTATAAATCCGTAGAATCCTTGGAAATTTTTGGCTGTTGGCTAACTGCAGGCGGCATCGCCGTGCGGATCTTATCAACTTGGTACAACTCTCTCTGGCTTGATATTAAATGTCGGTGTTTTCGTTGCTAACCAGACCCCGCAATAGATTGGCAGTTATAAATCTGAAGATTTAATAAATCGATAACTATAGGTATTACTGCTATAAATACCCACTGGGGCGTTCTATAACGGTTGAAGCACTCCACGTTACTATGCGCTCTCTTATTGATCCATTATCCATGTGATTTAATTGTGACGTCACAGGACAATAGACATTAGTTAAGTATGAATGAAGTAAGGCCATTTTGTAAACATATGTAATGGGTTTTTGATAAATAAAGTGTTTTATGTAATCAAAGACACGGTGAAAACCGATGCAGACCACAAAACTCAAACTTACTCGCTTTAAAGCTTTAATTGAAAAAGTTTCGTAAGTTATAATAGGTATTTAGAAACATGTTAGAGGCTGTTTTCCTTCGGATTTCAACTGGCTTAATATTATGCTCTATAATCTGTACATAAACACTTCGGCAGCAGGGAGTCCAGAAATGCTATAGTTGTCATAGTGGAGAGTTCGTCGTTACAAAGTTATGAAATCATAGTAACGGATAATTTTTTTTTTCAGTCTTTTTGTGCAGATAACTGATTTGATATTTTGTTTTCGTTTTTTTTCTGTGATCTCGATGCAATTCTATAACTCGAATCCCCCTTGAATTGACCTAAGATGTGATATGCATGTACTCCATCTAAAAGTGCAGTCCGAAAGAAATTCATTTGGACTTTCTACGTCTTTACTTTCTTAAAATTTTTCGGTAGTAGCATGAATTACAAATGTTGCACTTGACTTTACCATGGATTTTTTCCCGTTTTTTTTCTATTGCTGGCATTGTTTTTCATCACTTTCGGTTTTCCAAATTTTGGTCCTGGCTTATTATGTCCCTTTTCCGTATTTGTTTCCTAATAAAATTAAGCATAGAAAGTCATTTTAACTTTTTTAGCAAAGTTGAAAAAAAGATAAAAGAGGGATTTCTTAAAAATAAAAAAATTGAAGTAATAAATACTTGAGCTTATAATCTTAACCTTATTATATATTTCATCCAAACTTTATACCATTATCACATATAAAGTGTTCCCTTTCCATCCTAAATAGAAGGGATAGGTGTGTACGTGTGCAGCATAAAGCAATAAACTTGTCGCCTTCTTTCACTATATTTTAATATTGTAATTTACCTCCTTGTTTATACAGTCTGAACTCTTAACCTAAAATATAGAGTAAATATTTTAATATACCCACCCATTTGTATTGTTGTATTTAAAACTCTTTATATTTGAAGTTTAATTTATATATATAATAACCTCATAATTTATTAGGTAAGGTTTGGATGTTTAAATATATTGTGTGTTTTGTGCTAATACTTACTCAATAAAATACCGAATCAAAGTGTCTGTCTGGAGCAATTTTAAAGGTTTCTACATACATTTACAGACATCGTTACCAAACAACATCCTTCGTCTACTTATTACAGATAAACCAACAAGAAAAGAAGTACAAATTCTATCAAACGAACTACAAACAAGAGGCGTAAGCCGCGTAAGTTTAACATATAGTGGTGGCAATGTAGATTGACTTGCCACTTCTATTAAATTATTGGGATGTTGTATCATCTTTCTCAATATCCAAACTGTGTGTATCTCTTACTATTTGTTTATTTGGCCGCATAACCAAATATTTTTGCGTAAAATAAAGTTTTGTTTAATAATTATTGTAATTTATACCCATGGGGGATAAACAATAGTTAATGGAATGAAGAAAAACAAACAAATACAGACAGAAAAGTTACAGGAAAAAGTAAACAACTTTGACCGATTTGGACCCAATGACCGCTTTATAAAGTCACAAACAATTGATAAAAGTTCTTTTTTGGGGGGATTTAGTGCATGTATATAAACAAAATGACAAGAAGATGCCCTTCCACAACAGTTTGGGTCTAACTTCGCCCTGTAGTTTCCGAGATTTTTAAAATGTATATTTGGTGCAATTCATTTTCAGGGCAACCTTTTTATTTTAACATGAGGCTCATGCTGTGTCCTGTCAGTCATACCAATCTACCCATTGAAAAATGTATGTGCTTCGTATCATATTCAATTCATTTTACAAGGATAAATAATAAAATTTGATTAGGAAGAAGCAATAGTCTATAGATTATGTTATCTGTTAGAATGGGAAAGGACAATATCTGCAGATACCTGGTATGAGGTTTAAGTCCCTTTTACCTTGTTTATCATATTTGTTTCTCACTAGTACAATTGTATATAGTCATTCTCTCATACATGTAGATTTTTTAAATTGATTTTCAATTCATTGTTTTGAGTAAGGTGTTTTCAGAGAAGACATTGTTTTGAAATTCAACCAACAGAGATTAGATTTTCTGAACGCTCTGGTTGGGCGAAAACAGAATACGAGAAGGTGGGAGGGGTCATAATTAACCCTGCCATAGACCCATGCTATCAAGTTTTAGTTCGTAAGGTCTCATATAAACAAAAATTCCCATGACTTTTCGTGATATTTTTCAATTAATGACTTTCTATGGCCAAAATAAATTTCCATTACATGTGTGAACATTGCAAATAGCTATTCTGGTCATGTTTTGAAAAAATATTTTTATAACTATTTTTAACAAAGTTCTTCCAGTTCAAAGAATTAGATATGAAATTTTTCCTTCATCATCCAGAATAGCTGTTTTGTAATTCCATTTTGTTATAACTCTCTTTCATAAATGGGGGCCTCAGTGGCCGAGTGGTCTAGGTAGTTCGTCATGACTACTAATGATCACTAGCCTTTCAACACTGAGGTTGTGAGTTCGAATCTCACCTGTGGATTGGGTGTGTTTGACTCTGATCTAAATTGACAAGGATTGCGAATTTTCCTACCGATGGTCGGTGGTTCTCTCCGGGTACTCCGGCTTCCTCCACAAATAAAAACTGGCCATCGCGAAATAGCCAAATGTGCTGAAAACAGCGTAATACCCCAACTAAACAAACAAACAAATCATTCATAAATGAATTTGCATAATATATAGAATATCTGACTGAGATTCTGGAATGAGACAGATCAACCAAATATAATATAAACACACATTTAAACATTTCCTTTTCTTTACTAACATCAGGTTGAGTTTTTTAATCTTTAATAAAACTAAACTTTTTTTTAAAACTTTTATTATAAATTAAAGCAAGCAAATTAAACAACCTTAATAAATGTGTTTTTAAAAACTGTAGACAAATAAGATCTAAAATTGCATACCTGTACCTTATATAAACGTTCGTAACAGAAAAATCCGATACATGTTATAGACAGTCCTAAAATTTGCAATCAAAGTTTTGTAAATCTGTCATTTATAATAAACTACTTAAAAAAAATATGACACTTATATATCTGATGGTGTATTATATGTAATCTGTTCAGTCCAAACAAAAATTTTTTTTAGAATATCACAAAAATTGTCCCTTCCCCTCATTCAAGACATGAAGTGTGGAAAAAAATGCTCATCTTTTGAATAAATTGATAAAAAAACTGGTTTGGAATCTCCATTATTGAGATAACATATTATTCTTTAAAGCAATTTTCCTAAAGTAGTAAACAAATAGATTTTTAATTCCACCAATTGTCTCCCCTATTTTCAGGGATACGAGTTTGACAATTTAAGAATTTATTTTGTATGGTCATACAGAATACATTAAAATCATATAAAAATATTAGAACAATGTAAAAATTGATTTTAACAACTTAAACAACCTTTTCAGTCTTAAAATATTTTTGAGAAATATTCATGCTCTAGTTGACGGTATTATTAGGGAAAATAAAATACAGCCAAAATATTCCCTATAAAATAATTACTTTTCACATTAGCAAAATTTATCTTTTATTACACTACGTTTGAAATGTCAAAATTTAAAATATTTCCAAACAAGTTAATTATAAATTATAATGTGTCCTTTGGACAATATTTTTTACAATATTAAGTACAAAACATATAAATTCATACAAAGAATATACATACAGATAAAATATATTGCATAGCTCACTATAAATAGCACCAATATAAAGAATTTTTTCCAGAAAAAATTCCTGTTTTTTCTCATGTTTTGTTTTCCCAGAGTTGTCTCCCTTTTATGCAGGAATTTTAAATATGGCTGTAATGGTGAACTCTGGGATTTAATTTTCATAATTTATTTTCATCGGCCAAAAAGGAAAAAAATAATAATTTCATGTGTGACATCAATGTGTGTCTGCTGAAATATTGCAATATATCAGTTTGGCAAAAGTCAACAAAACCCATTAAAGAGATTCTGAGTTGCCTCCTGAAGGAAAAAGTCATAAAACAAATCTATGGATAAGACAATCATCTAGGAAGATGAAAAGAGGGAATATTAAGGCACTAACAGAAAACCTGTATAAAAAATGTGCAAATAATCAAACACCCTCGAACTTCAAAAATATAAATAATGAATTAAAAGTGTATTTTTTTGTTGAAGTACATGTATATGTATAGAATGCCTTACATTGATATCCTACAAAAGAAACAAATCAATGATTTTGTTTGAATGAATTGCAAAGTACATTTTATAAAATCTATCAAAAATACAAAAACATCCATTTTGATTTTTCAGTAATGAGAAATACTCTCAGTTCAACATCTTAAGATTGGATTTCAATCTAACTGAACAAATTCTTACTTTTCTGAGGTAAAACAGTTTTAAATATGGCGAAAAAGCTTTGGCCATGTCAGAAAATAATTTGTTTTCCCAATTTTATTACTTTGTTGTTTACTGTTCCAGGTAATTTCACTGAAAAATTAAATTTCTTTATACCAATAACTTTCAATTACAACTTAATAGCAAGAAACCATTCATGACTATGATTTACTTACAAAGCAATTATTTCAAAATAAAACCTACAATTGTTACTTTATATATTTGGCCAATATACATGAGTATCCTTAATATATGAAAGACTACATATAAGTCATACTAAGCACAATAAAATAAAACAGTACATTTAAAAACATCTTTACATTTCACATACAAGCAACAACAAAAGTAATCATTTTTCTTTAATTTGTAATGAATTGAAAATGAAAAATATTTTAAAATGGGTTCACATGACTAATTTCACAAAGTTTTTTCAAATGAATTTATTTTTCTATTGGAAATTACACATTCAGAATTATATTTAAGATTAAAAAATATATAATCTTTAAAAACACTCATAAAATTTTAAATTTTAATGTTTTCTTTAAATTTTTGGTAAATCTCAACAAATTTTAATTAAAATCACCAAAACAATGTCATTACTCCAGCATTTACACTATTAAAATAGCAAATGAAGCTTTTAGACAGTTGTGTCATACATGTAGTTGTAATGAATCCAAAATGGTATGGTTTGTATGGGTTTTATGCCACCTTAACTGCTTCTTGCAAGTTATAATAAGTGGAAGAAGCTGGAGTTCCTACAGAGAAGTGCAGGAAAAAAATGTCAATCCTTGTCAGTTAAGAAAAGGGTCAAACCACCTTGCTATGAGATGGATTCCAATTCAATGGTTCGTTAGAAAGCTATAACACGCTACCAAGACCACTCAGACCTTACTGGCCAAAAAATATTTTACTTGTGAAATTATAATACAAAGCTTAATAGACCAACAATTCAATAAAATAAAGCTCAACATTAACAATCCTTAAAGTATACTAAAAAAAAAATCTTATGAAATATTTAATTACCCTTGTACTATTATCCATTTTTCTTAACAAGAAAAAAAAATCAAACAAAACATCATCAAGATTCAAAACAAACAATACATAAATTAAAATTATAAACCCCTATATTATCAATCAAAAGCATTTTTAGCCAAATAATGTACTGAAACCTTATAATTTTTGTATTTCATAAAAAAAAACTTACATTTATCTCCCTTGGAGCTGAAAAATTGTAAACAAACATAATTGTCTCCCCTTTTAATCTAATCAACTGAGTTTTTATATACTTGTCTACTGTAATAAAACTGTAAAGAAAATGAGAGTGAGGACAGAGATTATAGAACTTAACACTTGTGCTCCTGTTCCTTTTGGTGTCTGATCTACTTGCTGTGAATACACAAAACCACCTTCTGTCAGAGCCTCCCTGAAAAAATATGAAATAGGTGATTCAGTTTAATTTATAAATAAGATACTTTACTGAAAACTATTTTTTGCACATAGTATCTTTACTAAAGAATCTAATGAAACATAAATCTTTCATAACTTATTTAATTTCTACAAGGCAATGGAACTCAAATGTCACTTGTAGCCCATGGTCACTTATAGCAGTCTAGTATGTATACCATGTCATCAGAAATTGCCTTTAATCATCATTTTAGATCACAGCCTAGGATATACATTCTGTAAGAACTTGTATGTCCTATGCTCAGATATTTTACTCTAGCTTATCAAACCACCAGTAGTCTGTGGTCAAAGATCTCAGTGCATTACATACATAATCAGAACTTACCTGTAGTCCATGATCATAGATCTCAGGCATATATGCCATTAGAACTTACCTGGAGTCCATGACTAAAGGTCTCAATTCGGCATATATATCATCAGAACTTACCTGTAGTCCATGATCAAAGATCTCAGTCCAGCATAAACATGTCTATTATCTTTGAAATAATGTTGTCTGTGTCTTGTTATATCAGAAATTACAGTCTGGCCTAGTCTGTTATTGGCTGTGCCACCGACCATTGTGAAAACCTGAAAAATATAATCTTAAACTTAATGCATATATGTAATTAATTTGGGCTTTTCTGAATCATAGATTTGAAGGCATACTAACAACTTGTCTTTTGCTAACTCTTATAAACATGGGTTCCTAATTTCGAGGTTTTCATGAATTTTGAAACAAACAAACTTTGAAATGAAAATAAGTTTGTAAATTGGAAACAAATAAGTTTTTGTACCCAATAGATTTCCTTTGTGGTATAATCAATTATCTCTAGATTATTTTCAATTTATAAAAAAAAAATTATTAGGGCTTAAGCAAAACATAATATTTATATTTTGTTGATTTCTTAAATTCATGGATTGATCTGTTCACGAAATCCATTCATAATACCACAAATAATAAGTGTTTCACAGTATTGATTTCTGTTAGATGTATGTGTCATCGAATCTATTCAATCAGAATGGTGTAACCCACCATGCCGTGTCACTATCAGGTTTTTCATACGCCATAAAAACATAAACATGACTGTGCCAATTGGCAGTGAAATTTTTCAACACAGATTAATTGAAACTTTTCATTATTTTCCTGTCTTTAACTACAAAATTTATTTACATTAAAAAAAATTTAATACATATCTAAGCAGTTCAATAAGGTGAACAAAGCATTAACCAAAAATTCATTTTGAGTAATACCAGTTTTCATACCATCAACATTTTTATGTGCAAATAACGAAAACAAGAAAACAAAGCATTAAATTTTTATAATTAAGTTTACAGTTATACTGTATACAGCTGCTTTATAAAGCAAAATTTTAATCCCTGCTTTATATCAAAGAGCATATGATGATAAATTTTACATGATACAGATATAAAATATTATATAATCCTCCAATTAAATACACCAATTTAAATTTAATACAAGTTAAATGTAAAAATTTTAATTTTTCCTCCTTAATTTTTTGACTGATTAAATTCATTTTCTTTTAGAGGAAATCAGCTATTTTGATGATATATACCTTCAATTTACTTCCTTTACAAAACATTTAAGATACATTTTTTAGAAAATTACTAGTGCATATGAAACCATGATGAAAACATCAAGACGTAAAGGGAAGCAACTCTGCTACATTTTAACTTACCACTTTATGCAATATTAACATCTTTAATTCATTCATTATGCCCATTTATAGTACTATTATTTGGAGACAAAGGAAAGTAATATAAAGTTAACACATTATCTTCAGCAGAGTATTTAATAACAATATCTTCATTGCAGTCCCCAAGTTTCCATTTATAGTTCTCTAATTCATAGACAAAGGGAAGTAACTCTGATATCTTACCACTTTATCATCAGCAGAGTTATGCAACAATAACATCTTCATTACCAATATTCTAATTAATAAATAAAGGGAAGTAACTTTGATATAAACTTACCACTTTATCATCAGCAAAGTATGCACTATTAACACCTTCATTACAGTTTTCTAATTCATAAACAAAGGGAAGTAACTCTGATACAAACTTACCGCTTTATCATTAGCAGAGTATGAAATAAAAACATCTTCAATACAGTCCTCAAATTTCCATTAACAGTTCTCTAATTCAAAGACAAAGGGAAGTAACTCTGATACAAACTTACCGCTTTATCATAAGCAGAGTATGAAATAAAAACATCTTCAATACAGTCCTCAAGTTTCCGTTTACAGTTCTCTAATTCAAAGACAAAGGGAAGTAACTATGATATAACTTACAACTTTATCATCAGCAGAGTATGTAATAATAACATCTTCAATACAGTCCTCGGGTTTCCATTTAGAGTTCTCTATTTCATACACAAAGGGAAGTAACTCTGATATAACTTGCCACTTTATCATCAGCAGAGCATGCAATAATAAAATCTTCATTACAGTCCCCAAGCTTCCATTTCAAAGAAAAAGGGAAGTTACTATGATATAAACTTACCACTTGATCATCAGCAGAGTATGCAATGATAACATCTTCATTACAGTCCCCAAGTTTCCATTTATCGTTCTCTAAATCAAAGGCAAATTTACTGATGGCACTAATCTTATCATTATCATCTATGTTGCCACTACTGTAAATACATAAACAAGTTGGCAAAAATTACAACTGTGTTAAAAAAATTTGCCAATCGTCTGTCATATAGTTATTGTTATATGCCTATAATGTGGAACATACTGGTAGTGTTTATTTGGAATCAGTGGTTACTTTTGTTTCCTGGGCATTTAGTGCTTTCCTTGTTGTTGATCTATTTCTACTTGAAGGTCATGAACTCTAAATGTAATTACTTATTATTTTCTAAATTCTATGGTACATGCATGTTGTTTCATGGAACAAATAAGTCTCTTATATCCTTACATTTTCATATTCATTTAATATTTGCTTAGAATGTTCTAGAAATATGTAATTTTTGCTGTCAATATGTAATCTTGTATCAATGATAAGTAAATGTTTAAATATTATTTTTGAATTTAGAACAGGGTTCACGATGTAACCTGGGCCTCGGTGGTCAAGTAGTCTAGGTAGTTTGTCATGACTACTAATGATCACTAGTCTGTCAATGCTGAGGTTGTGAGTTCTAATCTCACCTATGGCGGGGTGTGTTCGACTCCGATCTTAAATCACAAAGATTGCCAATTTTCCTACCGAAGGTCGTGGTTCTCTCCCGGTACTCCAGCTTCCTCCACAAATAAAAACTTGTGGCCACGAAATAGCAAAATGTTCTGAAAACAGCATAAAACCCCAACTAAACAAACACAAACAAACAAACATGATATAACCTTCTTTGAAGCAGTTTATGTGGCATAAAGCCAGAAGCAGTTTATATTGAAGCATAAAATGACAATCCTTAAATTACATTTTCAACAAAATATTCTGATGCAAAACTGCAGGTAGCATCAGTTCAATAACCTATTTTGTATAATTAAAGAGCAAACTGTGAAGTAATACATTGTACGTTGGTTATGTCTTAAAAGAAATAAACAAGAAGCCAGTGTTCCAGCTAGGATTTAAGGGCAGAGGGGCATTTATTGAGGATAAGGGACACTTTAATGCATTTCCAGATCTGAAAAGGGCAAACAGGATCAAGTCAATTTTTAAGAAATATCAATTATTCACTACCGGTAATCTAATACCCCTTTAAGAGTTCTATTAGTTTCTCTGCACTCTTTAATTCAGTTTTGTTTATATGCATTAATAAAGTGATTTGTTATATTTTATATTTAACCTATTGTAGAGGCCAGAGGGGAGCACTGAAAGGGCAGAGGCCAGCATTGGATAGGGACATGGTGCCGTGCCCCTCTATTTTAAGCTAGGTGGAACACTGATGAAGCTTTCTGAGTAACATCAAACCCGATTTTCCTTCTCCATAGAAGTTGGAGGTTGATATTAAACAGCTATTTTTTGCGTGATATTTATTTAAGTGAAAAATTAAAACATGCAGATAAATAAACAGTTTTTAAAAGTGACACATAGAAATGTAGAATTTTTGGTTTCATTCTTTTAAAACATTCCTGGTCATCTGGTTCACAAAATACATTGCATAACTGCAGTGCAGTACTAGAAGAGTTCTTTACCATTACTAAGGAAAAATATTCTGGATTCTAAGAGAGCTATGAAACCTGCTTTATTTAATTGTATGTTTGTCTTCCAGTTATCAATTTCTAACAAGAGTGGACACACAAAAATGTCTTGCCTGTCATTTATTTCTAATGAAAGTAAATGCTATCAGTATTCGAAAAACAGAGCAAAACACAAAAACTTAACTATAACCACTGAACCATGAAAATGGAGTCAAGGTCAGATGACTCACGTCAGTTGGACATGCACACCTTACAATCCTTCCATACACCAAATAAAGTAGACCTATTGCATACAGTATTCGAAAAACAGGCCAAAACACAAAAACTTAACTATAACCACTGAACCATGAAAATGAGGTCAAGGTCAGATGACTCACGTCAGTTGGACATGCACACCTTACAATCCTTCCATACACCGAATATACTAGTCATATTGCTTATAGTATCTGAGATATGGACCATCAAAACTTAACCGTGTTCATCGATTCGTGAAATGGGGTCGAGGTCAATTGAAAACTGTCTGATGGGGATGAGGACCTTGCAAGGTACGCACATACCAAATATAGTTATTCTTTTACTAATAATAAGAGAGAAATTAACATTACAAAAAATCTGAACTTTTTTTTCAAGTAGTCACTGAACCATGAAAATGAGATCAAGGACAATGTACATATGACAGACGGAAACTTCGTAACATAAGGCATCTATATACAAAGTATAAAACATCCAGGTCTTCCACCTTCTAAAATATAAAGCTTTTAAGAAGTGAGTTATTGCCGCCGCCGCCGTTGGATCACTATCCCTATGTCGAGCTTTCTGCGACTAAAGTCGCAGGCTCGACAAAAATTATTATTGATAATCAGAACAACGTTATACTGATCTATTCTAATTGGTTCAGAATAATTCGCTACACTATACATGTTTAATGTACATGTTTGAATTTAGTTTTAAACAAATTATTTTAAAATTTCTAAAAAAAATTCAATATTAGGAAATTGTTATTATAAATAAATTTATGATACATGTACATACATTGTAACTATTTTAAGTATTAGGAAATTGTTATTAAAAACTTTTAACAGGTAATAGATATTTTTCAAAAAGATGATAAGGATCAAGGATCTATTCAATAAAATATGACTTATTTATAGCTAACACCTAAAATCCTATGCATCTAAATTCCAAACATTTGATCATTACGTAAAAATATAATTTCTACTTTAGTGGATATATATATCATTGTATAATTTCACGACCAATGCAACCATCATGAAATCATTGAATTGAGGATATGAACCCTCAATTCATGATCATGTATAACATGACAAAATCGTTATCTTTCAATAATATCATCAAATCTTAAGATAATATGAAGTATTTAATAAATTTATGTTGTTGGAAAACAATTAATATTTATAGTATTCCTATTTTTGTAGATTCCGTGCAGTGATATATGACACTGTATGGACAAATATAAGCATTATGATACATTTCATCCTTAACCGCCTTTAAAATGCATATATCACAAGGTTAAGGACATTAAGGTTGCCAGTACTGTCCTTTTATTATTAACTAAACTATAAAATATTTTTGGCTAAATATCTTTTACATTTCATATCTGCGAATTTTGATAAAGTATTTATGTTTCTTCTCTGCGAATAAATGATATTTCATTTCCGCCAATTGTTTTATCTCCTATTTCCATATCAATTCCTTCACTCAGGCAAAAAAAAACCACATTGATTAGATCGATATTATTCAAATAAAGGCTCTCACATCTTTTTTAAAAATTTCAAATCAATTAACTTAAGAACCTAAAAATATGTCTTTCTTCCCAAATCGAGAAAATCTTGTTATTAGTTTGGTGATGCACATGTACATTTTCTTTGTACGGCAGGCAGATGGGCAGCTGGTTGGGCAAGCGACTCCATTCAGTAATGAATGAAAATCTAATTTCCACATTGCTGTCAGTCAGACATCTTATTGTTTATATTCATGTACATGTATACACTGTATTTCAACAAAAAAAAATGGGTCAAAGACACAAATGGCCGGGTTGCTGGGTGTTTACTGTAGTGGTGACAAAGGTGATTACAAGATCATATTGCACATTGGCAGTCATGAATATTTATATAGACAAAATCAGACACATTGTATGTTGGTGTATGAGCACAGAGGCAGCCATCAATTTAATTAGAAATAGGTGAAGTAAGCAATATTTGATTTGATTACATGTTGATAAACACTTGTTTGGAAAAATGGGAAATAATTCCATAAAGTGGGGTGCACATCTTCAATATGTATTAAAAGATTCTGTGAAGTTTCAATGATGTGGGTGAAAAACTGTAGGAGGAGTTGATTTTGCAAAATAGGTACCCTCTATTGAAGATGTCAATAAAAAACGACTAAGTTCCAAAGTTTAGAAAAATGGGAAATAATCATTGAAATAATTCCATAAAGTGAGGTGCACATCTTCAATATATATAGAAACATTCTATGAAGTTTCAAGCATGTGGGTGAAAAACTGTAGGAGGAGTTGATTTCACAAAATAGGTACCCTCTATTGAAGATGTCAATAAAAAACAACTAAGTTCCAAAGTTTGGAAAAATGGGAAATAATTCCTGAAATAATTCCATAAAGTGAGGTGCACATCTTCAATATATATAGAAACATTCTATGAAGTTTCAAGGATGTGGGGGAAAAACTGTAGGAGGAGTTGATTTCACAAAATAGGTACCCTCTATTGAAGATGTCAATAAAAAACGACTAAGTTCCAAAGTTTGGAAAAATTGGAAATAATTCCTGAAATAATTCCATAAAGTGACGTGCACATCTTCAATATATATAGAAACATTCTATGAAGTTTCAAGGATGTGGGTGAAAAACTGTAGGAGGAGTTGATTTCACAAAATAGGTACCCTCTATTGAAGATGTCAATAAAAAAACAACTAAGTTCCAAAGTTTGGAAAAATGGGAAATAATTCCTGAAATAACTCCATAAAGTGAGGTGCACATCTTCAATATATATAGAAACATTCTATGAAGTTTCAAGGATGTGGGTGAAAAACTGTAGGAGGAGTTGATTTCACAAAATATGTACCCATTTTCCCCGCCCGCCCGCCGCCGCCGCCGCCCGCCGCCCGCCCGACATTCACCATACTATAACCCGGATTTGCACTCTGTGCAACCCGGCCAAAAATTACTAACTTCCCTATAAATAGTTGCTATTCGAGTAACAAAGGCTATACATGTACAAAACAAAATGTACATGTAGCTGACCCTTTTCATCTGGAAGCATTTTTATGTTTTCTAAATTATAATTTCTGGGATAAATTTATATACATTTTTGTACTTAATCAGACTTTTAGGATCACAATTCAGTCATTAGTATGTATTTAAACAAAATTGTACTCCATTTTTTTTTTAGTGGATTATCATTTTCACTGATTCCTGAAGGAAACAGCCTGCACATACATTTTTTGTACATGTCCATGTCAATATCTTACGTTTTAGGAATTTTCAGTTTATTGACGAGGGCCACTCCTATCACATATCCTGAGTTTTTAGATTCACACTTCCATGAAGAACATGGACATTTGGTACCATTTACTATCCCTCGAAGTAACCAGTCCAATGTATCAGCTGAAAATCAGGAAAAAAACATACAAAATGTAATCTATTTCTTTTAAATGTTGTTTATTTTTTATTTTTTTGAAACATGTGAGTATTCATGTAGCCTCTGATGGTTTATATTTAAAATACATGTAATTGTAAATAAAGAAAACTTTTTTTTCCCAACAAAAAAATATGAATTTGAGGGTAATATAGCAATGTAGCAATAATATAGCAATGAATAGCTAAAAGTTCATGCATTTGAATGAGTGGAAATGGAAAAAGAATCATAACAATAGCTCAATAAGTCTGTAAATATTTAACAGGATTTCAGGATTTATATCCACAATGAATAAAATTTGGTAAAATAAATTGCTAGTATAAAGGTTATTTGAACTGCTAATAAAGTTTACACAGGGATTTCAAAAGTTTTGGAAGTAGCCATACCAATTTGTCCAAACAAGTTTCCAATCTACATGTATGCAACAAAATTTTGCGAAAGTACATGTATTGGGGCTGTAGCAGGTTGGACTCCACAGGCAACTGGCTACTTTTGAAGCCATGGTTAAAAAGATAGAACATCAACAGTTTAACAGTCCCCCCCCCAAAAAAAAATCCCTTATAAGTAGCCACAAATGTACATATAAAAACAAATAACATACCTTCCTTGGCAGAAAGAAGTCCATTTGGATCACAAATGAAGGATTTCTGATATCTTCCACAGAGAGAATAATCCACTTGTGGATTGGGGTAATCTTCAGCCGTCCACTCAGATGGTAAAGTTCTCTGCTGCCCTGTACTGCTATGTAAGTAGGCCAGTATAAGCACAGTCAATGACAGTCTATACATTTTGTCCTTTAATCTGAAAAAAGATAAATTTTCTATGTCTAAATGTAAACAGTTTACCTCTTCTGATTTTTAACTTACATGCAGGGACAAATTAATGTCTGAAAATTTGGGGAAGGATATAATTTTATATTAATCTTTTTTTTTAACTGTAATATATGAATTGATTTTGTTTATTGGGGTTTTACAATACTTTCAGTTTTCAGTACAGTTGTGGCATCCAGTTTTTATTGGTGGATTAAGATGAAGAATAACACCAAGCAGGAAAATTGGTTATCCTTGTCAATTACATGCAAGATTAGAGTAAAAAAATACAATTTGACACAAGTCGGGTTCAAACTCACTCTGAATATCAATAAATGTACTGATATATGTACACTGTACTTAATAACAAAGATTAAAGGAAATGTGTAATACTGTTAACTACTACAGTTATGAGTTAAACCACAATTATTTATACAATGTGTGTGAATTTTTCTTATCAACCATGTCAGCTGTTGTTGTACAAAAAAATGTACATGTTTGTGTAATGAATAAAGGTCAGCCGTAACCGTGACAACATTACTTGTTTATAAGCATTCTAGGTACAAAATGTACAATGTACAAGTACACTTACATTTGTAAATGAAAAAGAAATAATGTACAGACAGAAGATGAAGATATATTTTTAAATACCACTTTCTATGATATGAATTTTATTGTACATTTCAACATGTTATGTCACATCCAAAGTGCTTTAGGCCAAAAATATTCTGAAACACATGCCTGTCCAAATTATCTCTGAAAACAACAATTATCAAGTAGAATCTTACATGTATATGTATGAAATAAATATTTTTTATAATTTTATACAATTCATAAATTTGGTAATTTTGGATGTATATTTGTTCACATCAAACAAATATCTGCAGTATATGATTCATGAAATCTTCAAAATTTCTGCTCAATCCAAACTCCCCCCTCCCACTCCTAATCAATAATAAAATACCTGTCATATGTTTGGTTTTTAAAATTGAGGATAGTGAGTGTATGCAGGTGCTGTTTTCAGTGTAATATGTTCCAGTACAATGATTACATTGAAGAAGCTATTACTTATTATGTTAACGATTACATATTTATCATTAATGAATCATTACCTTGATTATTATCATCCCTACCTTGATGTGTATATTAAATCCTACATACATTAATGATTCACAATACACATGTATGTGGGAGACTGGAGGCAAAACAACAAATAATACATACACAACAGTACACACCTCTCCTATAGGCCAAATAAATATGTAATTCATATATTGTCATTATGGGAGATGAAACAGTATATTTTTTTTGCAACATTTAGTGTTAACTTTTTAAAATCATAAAAGAAAGAGGATGGAGAAAATTTTAACTTCATATCAATTTTATATTCTTCACAAACAACAGTCTTTGCTTTTTCTTTGTTAATTTTTATTTAATAACTTTTTTGTTATTTTCATTTCATTTTATTAGGCGGGGGAAGAAGGGGGGGATTACTTAAACTTTCTTTACAATAAAAACATATTCTTACATCCATTCCATTATAAAAATTTAGAAATTAATATTCATAAAATTTCTGATTTTAGCACATATTTTTGCAAGTCTCGTTTCGCTTTATTTAATAATGTTTTCTAAACATCTTAAGAGTCATGGTCAGTAGTCCAAAATTGGTCTATTAAAAAATTAAAATCCTAGTAATTACATGTATCTAAATTAAATAATTACTTAAGGGTGCATTCCATTATGCTGTTTACTTTCTGTGCAAAATAATTATAATCTTACAAAGAATGATGAACCTAAATTGCAACCAAATAAATATAATTTATTAATGCATATGGTTCACATCTACATGTAGTCCAAAATAATCTTGTCTAATTGCACATCTAACTGAAAAGTACATGTATGCATTCTGCACAATGAATTAGACTGGGTTCCTTTCAATCAAGTTTTTCAATTAAGCAAAAATCAAAACCTTTGATAAAAATAATTACACTATCTCAACATTTCTACATCTTTAATTTTAACACAGGTGGATTAAACACAATACAAACAATACATACACATGTCTATGCATTGTAGTACAATGTACAAGACTGCTTTCTACTTTAAAGTTACTTCATTACAAAATACCACATACATGTGTACATGCATGTCTGATCAAAATTTAATTATTAAGAAAGTTAATTACCTGTAATCATTATTATCAATTTAGCGGAAATACACTTAAAATTTCAAATTACAGTATACATAATACTCCATGAAATAGTAAATCTGATAAAGGAATATATTCAGAAATTGGATATAATATCAAAACACCAAAAAATTTCTTAGTTACATTCATTGGATATTTGCATACCTGATAACAGAATACTACTTCTAATGGGATAGAATTTTCATCTTGATGACAATGTCATTATAATGGAATGTTTTTGTTTCTGTGTACAAGAAATAACTTCTTGAGTCAACAAATTTTCTCACAAGAAGACAATTTTCATGATATTTGAACATTTTGTTTGGTCAAATGACCTAATTCACCCTAAAATTCAAATGAATACCAATACTGGTAGATGGAAATATCCCACAAGATAGGACACTATATGCACATAAAATATAAAGAAATGAAATTAAATGACTGATTTTTGTCAGAATTGTTGTTTCTGTCTAATTGAGTGTCCTGGATAATGGGATATTTTTTGTTGACATTTTTGATATTCTACTGTACAAGAAGACTTGATTGAATGCTTAAAATGGTTTTCTTTCATACAGAACAATGAATTTTTTGCATTTTAGATGATATGCTTTATTGATGCATTTCTCTGTGTACAAAGAATAGCCTGAATAGAACCTGCATCCTAAGAACTAAGAGGACTGGTTACAAAGGTTGGGAACAAAGATGAGGGATAAGTCCTGAACCGAAGGACTACTTAGTAGTTTAGATTTAAGGGAAGCTTTACTATTAAATATTATAATAATGGTTATTTTTACCTGTGTTATTGGCTGGCAGAGTATACATAAGGATTTGGTATGTTTAATTATTCGATGACCATGAGGCAAGAGTTGTGTAAAGTATAAAATTTGATCTGTATAGCCCTTTTTCAGAAACTCATTTCCAGTACATTCTAATAACCAGTATGCAAATATCCGCTAATTTTAACATTAAATTATATGGGAATGGTTTGGTGTTTTGATATTGTATTCGATTTGCCGATATATTCCTTAGTCCGATAGCCGATTTCATTGAGTCTACTGTATCACAAATCTGACTCAAAAATAAGAATTTGAAGCAAGTTATTTCCCTTACTGGGACGTAGTACTGGTTTGCTGCAGTGCACAGAAACCAGTAGGAAGTAAATAGAATTTATTTATTACTTTGATATACAAATATTTCCAGATTTATAATCGAATTTGATTACATGTTTGTTGGAAGCAAAAAGATTGTACATGTAAGTAAAGTCAAGAAATACCAAACGGATATTCGAAGGAGAGAAAAATCGTAACAACTGACAAACTCCGTAGAACAACGAAGACAAGACCAAAACAATACATGCACTGCAATTAAAAACTAAAAACATATAAACAACATGGACCCGACCAAAAAACCGGGGGTAGACTTAGGTGCTCCGGAAGAGTAAGCAGTCTCTGCTTCCTGCAGGACACCCGCCATGCTGTCCATGTAAAATGATATGAGGAAGGGATAATATCAATGGAACAGGTCCATTTTCATTTGGGAAACGGTTTTTTCATACCTGTCAACCAAGTCATGATGACGCCCATAAAACTTTAATAAGGATGACTTCAGCAACGTACCCCTGTCTGAGCAACTTTTCTGTCAGAAGCCGGGCTCTGTCCAGGAAGTCAATGTATATGTCACAAGCTCTGGAATAACATATGAGTTGTGAAATATATACTCCATACGCCGGCGCTTCTGGAATATTGGCGCTCAAAAATGGGAAGTCAAAGTCATCCCATTTGTCGTAAAGTTTTGTATTCCCAAATTTATATAAACAAAACATTATGTGCAAATTAACAAGTTTTAAAAACAGCTTATACTTTACTCTTCATTGCAACAAACCAGTACTACATCCCAGAACATCCATGCAAGAGAAATAATTGGTTCAAATTATAATCGTGATACCGCAAATGAGTTTCTGAAAAGGGCTATAAGATGCATGTAGAACCTGGAAAATGTAGTAAATATTAATTACACGGAATACAAAGGTATACAGTTTTGTGTGTCTTCTCGTAAAAATACATGTATATGTGATGATGACTCATTTCATGTATATTACAAAAATCTACTGTTTCAGTATTTGTGACCTATCTGCACGCAAATCAGTAACAAAGGCTACAGTTTTCAAGCTTCGGGTAGTTAATTGATGGTACATATATTTATCAAAATGCAGGAGTGTGTGTGGGGGGGGGGGGGGGGAGAGTGGTTTACAAAATCACGACCAAGTGCTAATCTGTTAAAGGGCGTAATTAAAAAAATATTCAGTTCTTGTTCTTCAAATTTTCTGGTTTGAATTTAATCCTTACCCCACACCAGTTGCACATTCCCATATAATTTGTGCCACAACCCACCTTCCCAATGCCAATGGTGCATGTAAAAAGATTTTTGTTGATTTTGACTGGTTTCTCGGGCAATAAAGTTTATCTGCGGGTAAACATGGCTTTAACCTAGTCATTTGTACATGAACTTTCATTTATATATTGCACAAAAACTTACTAAACTTGAACAGTGGAAAAGTCTCCAAACAAGGCAAGTTTCATTCATAAATACAACGACATCTATCGGATACTATGTGTTATAATTTCCGGTCTAGTTGAATACCAACTTCGGTCCGTTACCATGTTACATTTTGAAGATTGTATATGAAGACAAATACACAATTCTTTCCAACAAAGCTTTTGGGTGAAGATTCAGTATTATAAAATTGATTACATAAAACATTGATGATACATAGTTTCATCGTTATTTAACATTTCTTGTTATCTTTATAATAATAAGTTTTATTTTCCAAATTATAGGGCCCATAAAGAGCATAACACAAACAGTACAATAACAAAACATTACAATGCAATTAAAAGAACATAAATATAGCTTTATGGGATATCTTTATGTTTTGTGTTTAAAATTTCTTAAAATCTTAAGTTTGTAATTATGCATTTAGAATTATACTTTACGATACTATATGACATTTCGATCCAATCACTAATATTTCATGTATTTTCTAAATGTGCAAATCCGGCATATTAAAAGCTTCAAGGACTGCTACAATTCTGGTTGAATTTGTCTATCTTTCTTGAAAACGCCATATCTGATAATTCTACTGTTACACGTAATTAAAAAGGTCACATGAAAGGTTTGTCAGTGAGACATGATTTTATATTTTTTTTATTATTAAATTAGTTTATTAGTTTAGTTTATTGAATAAATGCACAATTATACCCCAATGGGGTTGATGGCATACATAAAATTAATAAAATTAACAATATAAGAACACAGAAACATCATAAAAAATACTAAAAGTATGACACTTTATACATATGAACTAATCATGCAATTGTAGAGTCCACTCTCCTCAGTGACCAAGACTTTTTAATAAAGAGCAGCAGACTGCATAATTAATAGACATCAAAGACATAAAACCAATTTATTAAAATCATCCATATTATTTATATTTGAAAAGGTTTTTTTAACTTTCTGCAAAAAAAGTCTATAGTTTTCATTTTTTGTACATTTAAATAGGAAATGTTCTTCGTCATCTGTTTTATTTAAACAACCGTTTTGACATGCACGTTCTTTTTTTATATTTCTGTGTCTCCCCCTTTCAATTTCCAAAATATGGTCACTAACCCGGCTTAATTTGGTAAAAGTTTTCCTTGTTTCAAAGTTATTTTCTTTAAGTAAATATGGCTCAATTTCACATTTCTTTTTTACTTTAATATAAATAAATAATTTATTATTTTCTGTTAAAGAATTTATTTTTTTAAAGAACAGCTTTTTATAATTTTCTTGTACAATCTCTTTCATGTGTACATTCGTTTTATTTATTTCTTTTAGAAAGTTTATATCCTCTGATAAATCTAAATTATTTTTATATAAGCCCTCTTTGCATTCAGACGTCCGGAACCCATAAAGGAAAGGTTTGCATAGAAAAATTCGGTAAAAAATGAGAGATTTCCCCTCGACTGATAAATACTTAATATGGTCGGTCAAATTTTTTTGAAAAAAAAAATGATCCTTTTCAGAATCAGCTACATGTATCTCATGGCCGTTAATAGTCCAAAAGACAGATGTAAAAAGAAAGTGGAGCAATATATATCATAATATATGACGAATATAAATCCGGAAAAAATTGCTAACCCAAAGTACGTGTACTGCTGTTGTTCAAGATTTGAACATCAAAAACTGAAATCTGCACAAATAAGGGTATAGGTGCTGTGTACTACAGTGTTTGTGAGGCTGTCAAAGATGCTAATATCAGGCTGCTAGCTGAAAACATATCCTATATAAACAAAAAGGATAATTTTCAAAATCCAGAGATCATGTAATATTGTTATATATATATATATACAGTACATATAGTCCTTGTCGATAAATTTATAATTTATTTGGGCGAGCTTTAGAAACACGAGAAAAGGCGAGCATAAAACGGCCTTAGATCGATTCTACAAAATCTGTAGACAGCAATTTGCTCAACAAATTTCATTTCAAACAGTTCGACCCTCCCCAAGTAAAACATGGGCCTCTGTTATATACTACTGGCCATAAAACTGGTACTTAAATTTTTACTTATTAAATCAAAGAAACTTTTGAAAACTAAAGAGTATCTCTCTCATGCATAACTCTTGTGTTTTTCGTAATACCCCATTTAATTGTAGTAAAAGTTTTGGTCTGATTTATTGCAATAAAAAAAAATATATTGTAGATATACGATGAAATTTTAGAAAGAATCAATGCAGGCCCAATGTTACTTGCAGAAGACTTCAATAGAATACCGGTATTTCAAGCTGTCACAGAGACAAATCATGATAAAAACGAACAATGTCTGATGAGTACGTCAGCATTTACAACCACCATGGTACATTTCGCTTCTAAAACAGAAAATCGTTCTTTGTATTATAGAAACTGCTCTTTCCGGTCTAAGGAAAAGATCACACAAACACATATATATATATAAGAAGGCTTCATGTTATATACTTTTGATATTTCTTTTCATGTTACTGCATTGCAATTGTCTTTGATTGTAATCCTAATATTTGGTTTTTAGACCAGTTTAGTTTAGTTTAGTTTAAAATTATTACTTTATAATGGATTGGGAAACAAGTTATACCAACTTATACTAATCCCTATCTACTTGGCGGGTGAGAGAGCGGCCCCCGTAGTGGCATTTTTAGACCAATGAAATATTTGATTTTGAATTTGATTTATAATAAGAGAAGAGATGCAGAAACTATCTGGAATTACTAATGAAATTGAGAAAATAGCTTCAGGTGGTTGTTGCATGAAGTGATCGTAGGTGTTCCGAATAATTCGTGCATTTAAATTCTTTACAATGAACATTTTGAAAATCCTTGACCACCGGATAAGTTTAAGTTTATTATTGAAATGCACAATTATATCTCCAAGGATTGATGACATACAATTATACAAAGACATGTATACAAAATAGACAATCATTAATTAAGTATAAATTATAAAAGAATAACAAGACAGTCTTATACTGACAAATCAAATTTGTAGAATCATGCCGCTATAGAGTCCACTTTCCTCAGTATTAAAGACTTTTTAATAAATGGAGCAACAAACCACAAATGATTCGGCAGACACATGATCTGCATATATTTTTCATTATCATTTAGTGCACTAAGAGAATTATTTTGTATATTTATTTCAAATTCTTTTCTAACATCCTTATATTTTGGATAAATGGAAAAAGTAGTGAATTTCATCTTCAATTACATTCATATTGCACATTTTGCAAAGTCTTTCATTTCTTTTTAATCTTTTATAACGACCTCTTTCTATTTCTAAAAAGTGGTTGCTAATTCGCATCTTACATAAATATCTCTGTTTTCAAAATGTGTAAGACTGCTGTGTTCTGTCTCCGGACTAGTAAGTGAACCGGTTGTTTAAAATTACTGTATTTTCAAAGTTAATTTCCTAGTAGGGAGCTTGCAAATACTTAAAATCAAGTCATATATATTGTTTGTTTGTTTAGTTGGGATTTAACGCCGTTTTCAGCACATTTGGCTATTTCGCGGCGGCCAGTTTTTATTGGTGGAGGAAGCCGGAGTACCCGGAGAGAATCACCGACCTTCGTTAGGAAAATTGGCAATCCTTGTCAATTAAGATCGGAGTCGAACACACCCCGCCACAGGTGAGATTCGAACTCACAACCCCAGAGTTGACAAGCTAGTGATCATTAGTAGTCAAGACGAACTACCTAGACCACTCGGCCACCGAGGCCCCAAAAGTCATATATAAGAGACCAATTAACGTTGTCATGAAAAGGTGCAGGATTTCTTTTCTTAAATTCCCGATAAGGGATGTATTTTTTATTTAAATGAATCCAAAAGTCTAGTCCCCTATCATCAGTTCTAATGACTGTTTTAAAAAGGAAACAGTTGTTTAAACAAGACCATAAGAAGTAAGATTTAGTATTATATTAAATTTGTGTATATCATCCAGATGAATAAAGTTAGGATGATGTTTTAATAATGTATTGAAAAAAGTCATCTCTAGGTTCGTTATATTTAGAGCAAATTAAGAGAAAATGCTTCTCATCTTCAATTGTATTGTATAAAATTTAGGTATCTTATTACATCTTCCCCTTTCAATTGTATTGAGTGGAGTATTGATTTTCGACGTGGTATGGCTGTAATACCACCAATACAGCATTAAACAACAACGATCAATCAATCAATCAATCCAAAGAGCGAGAACAGAAATAATCAGATCAAGGAGAATGAAACAATATATTTTCTAATTTAAGATTTTTGGCACTGACATTAACCTTAAAACTGAGAAATAAAAGAGGAAATAGGCCACATATAACCCCGCAAGGTATAGTTAGAAAATTCTTATATTTAAAGGACAGTTCGGATGGGTGGATGAATTGTTGTTTAACGCCAAGTGGCAGCCAGATGCATATGAGGACGAAAACATGTATGATAATTAATACGATTCCAGCTTTGTACTAGACCGACACGCTGAGCCGAATTGTTTTAATGTGCTAGCTCACGAGGTAAATTTCCGCACGAAGACCTCACCCCACTCGGACACATTATACTGACTCCGAGACGACCAGTAGATCTTTGCTCTTACTCCTAGATGCCGCGTACTTGGCGGAGAAGCAGAAATACCAATTTAAATCTCTTTGGTTTGACCCAACCGGGGGTCGAACCCGCGACCTTCGCACTCGAGGCGAGCACGCTACCACGAGACCACAGAGGCGGTTATGGACAGTTCGGCGATTGTGAATTTTGTTTGAAATATACTTTTGAAAAAATACTTTACATCACTGAAAAATATTTCATAGTCTGTACATATATTAGGACTATAGTAATAAAATCTTGACGTTCACTTATTGCCCGAAATTGAACTCTGCAATAAGGCCAAATCAATTTAATTCTTTGTTTCGTGTCAACTTTTTGTTTTCAAATGGAGGAGCGTATGAGGCAAAAAAAAAAAAAAAAATAAAATAAAAATAAAAATAAAAAATAAAACAAATATGAAAACTGGCAGTAAAACTGAACTTTCCTTGACCTAGACCATGTAGACTTTAGAGGTAACAAAGTAATGTTGTAGAAATCACTAAACATTCATTTCTAGCCACCATATGCAGATTCTTATCAATGCCAGATAAAAGAGAATTTATTAAACTCTAATAACACCTACAAGTATAGTACATTTAAAATGACGGAACAATGGCGAATTCTGGATTTTTTCGGCAAAAACGGAAAACATTATCTTGTTTTGTTTTATAAAGAAATGAAGAAAATCCAATGAGGGAATTGACTTGATTTGGCCTAAGTGAAAAAGTCTTCAGCAGATTTCATGAAATAAGTTTAATATTCGTGAAAGTTTTAGGTTAAAACTTATTGCCTAGGCTTTACCTTATTGTCTAGAACTTAAGCTTAATGCCTCATTTTACTTATTGCCGTTAAAGTGGAACTAAAACGCTTATAGAAAGTTATTTTCATTTTATAGTACTAAATAAACGTATAAAAACGCAAAAAACCCGATGAAATTTGGTCAAGTAATAACGGAGAAAATAGCGAGTGAAGTTGGATTATTTTTACCTGTGGGAAATCCAATCAGCGCTATTTCCGGAAACAGGGTTTCCTCGCTGAGTGACCCCGATTGACCGGAAATGACGTACAGTGCGGGCTACTCTTGAACTTGTTTACATTGACCAGAAGGAATATATTATGGATGAAGACAGCAATGCTAGTGATTTATAATAGTATAGCCAATAAATTTCAATAAATGCCCCCATATACATATATATAAAAAGAATGAAAGTGAAAGATATTTTGAAAGGTGTGTATAACATAAATACAAATGGAAGACCATCTTATAGGAATAAAAAACAAACACTATTTTTTTAAACAAGCAAATATAAGACACAATATTAATTGATAGTTTTAAAACAGATGTTTTACAAATAGTGATATAAGTTACTGAATAGTAATATATATTTTGATGTAGAATTGTAATGTGTTTTTTTTTTTATTGAATTGACAGATTCATAAAATTTCAGAATTTTCTTATCAAAATATAATAAATTTCTTAGTTTAATCAGAGACATATATGTAGAGAGGGATAGGTAATTTCTTACAATCCTTGTTGTAATAATAAAAATATGTAGAGAATCATTGGAGAAACTGCACTGTACACCTAAAACTTTAATAAAAGATTTTGATGGATTTTAATAAAAAAAAATTATTCAACTTATAAAATAATTCCCACATTTGTAGAGTTATAATTTGGTTAATATTGGTTATGGGACTTTATGCTCTTTGTGTAATTTGAATTATAATACCAGTCAAAACTGGTTTTCATAACACCTTTCTAATGACTTTGTTACCGGTATATTGATTTACTCCACAGGTGGTAGGTGCATGGCCAAGTTGTTATTTACCTGATTGAGGGATTAAAACTTTTGTTTGATCTTTATTACTAGATAACAGGATGTTAATTAATAGGTGCTAAAACTTTAACTGTGTTAATTACCAGGATTAAAGGTGATAAATATCCATCCACATGTTTACTAATTTGTTTTATATCATGAACTAGTTTTAATTTTCACAGGTGTTTAATACTATTTAGGGGGAAATTAAAATTGTAAGTGTCATATATATATATTTTTTATAAATAATGAATAAATAAATACATATTCTTTTAATAAATAATTAGACATTCAAACTTTGCTTTAGCTTTACATTGCTAATGAAATAGAATGTCTTTAAAAAAAGCTACATTTTTACCCAAATTATTTCTGCATTATCAGGATTATGATCATGAACATGTTATATAAATAGAGAGGTAGTTATATCATGGAAGTACATGTATTGTTCTATATTGTATTATTTTACCATAGTCAGCAGACTCTTAATATTTGAAATTATTATGGTTACAAATGTATAACTTTTATGCTCATAGAAAGAGAAAAAAATTCAGAGGGACATGGGACCAGAATAACTTTTTATGGAGCTACAATTTCGCTATAATAGCCTCTTATTGTACTACAACTTATGTTAGCTTGTTGGCTACATCTTTTCAAAGTCATGCCTGTCAAGGCTCTGCATTTGATATAAGCGGCCTTACATGTACCTTCTACTTACTCCATTAATAATATTTTTAAATCGCCCTATGTTCAGGATGTTGGTAACTGTGGTGGTTTGAAAAGAAGGGGTGTAAATCAAACACAAAAACTCTAAAAATACCCTTAAATATACCCTATGTATGATGTAAAGGTACAATATAGTTATACATAAAAAATTTTGATTCAACAGGAGAGGCTGCATAGGCTTAATGTAGGCTTATTCTCACAATGACATTATGATAATGCATTCATTTTCAAACATGTGCATATATACACATAAATTTGATGTATATATAAAGACATATGCATGGTATATAAAAACAAATAAGATCAGACATGTTAGAATTATTTTTTCAAAAGTATTTTGGTGCAGACCGTCAATATACCATGTATACTGGTCATGCTGGTTGGGATAAATGCTTGGCACTGAACCTGGCAATAGTCTCTTGCCGTTATGAGCAGATAAACCAAATAACTCCTTGAATCTCAACCTGTCAACCTCATAGCATTCTTCTGAGAAGTGTTCTGAACATATGGCTGAGTGTTTAGTTGGCACAGTAAAATCAACACGGGTTAGTTTTACAAAACGAACCCACAAGTTACGTTGTCGGTCATCTTTTGGAAAAGCGTGTTGAGTATGTCCCGTTTTTGCAGAGTTGCTGCATCCCGCAACTGCACAATTCCTTCCCATTGTTGAATTGTAGATTTAAATTAAGTACAATGTTTCATCAAACAAGTGTCGGTGAATATATAAGAAGCACTGTCAATCGATAGTTGTCAATCAACTGAATCTGCTTTCACTTTGCAAATGACCTGTACCTATTTATGTACAAGATCTGAACCGCACAGTACGTCACTTCCGGCGACTAGTAATATTCGAGTTTTTTTAACAAATCGTTCAGGTGTGCAAATGACGATCGGCCAGTATTTTGCTAATATCTCGAAAACTAAGTTACCGAATTTCATCGGTTTTTTTGCGTTTTTATACGTTTTTTAGTACTATAAAATGAAAATAACTTTCTATAAGCGTTTTAGTTCCACTTTAACATACATACAATAAAGAACGGCGTTTTCTAATATTTTTTAGTCCAAAGTACAGTATGCAAGAATATCTATATATTTAAAAAATATTTGTCCAGTGACCCAAGACAAGTATATTCGATAATGGATCGAAATGTCGAATTTCATGTAAGTTGCAGTTCTGGTAAAAGAACTTTATTTTCTTTAATTATCCGACTCGTCATCCAAGACAATGCAAATACATTTATATACAAACTGTTTTGTTTGATCCTTCAGACCTCAACTGTTGCCTGCAGTTTCGGCTAACAGTTTGTTCTTCGGGTTAAACAAAACAGTTGTTTGTCCTCGAACCCAGTCAATATCGTTTTTTTATGCTTTTTATATTAGAAAGGAACAGAATTTGTTGGCGCTACGTTATCAATAATAATCTTTATTTGAATTTACACCCAGAAGGGTCAATCAAAATTACAAACATACAAATTACAACACAATATCAACCAAACAAATTCAGACAGACGGTCAACAGATCACTGCCGGTCCAACAGTCCGAAACTGTTTGCCCTGCAATAGTCCCTTCATACACGATAATGACAAAACCCCTAACAAACAGTTAATACTGTTACTTATTTTATATACATGTATTTAAAATTACATAGAGTAAAACATAAAGGTATACAAATTAAATGTCAAAAGTAATAAAAGTTCTTGTCAACTGTGAACTTTTTTTATCTTTATCCATACCGATTTTGTTCAAATACCATTCAGAGGTAATGTTTGCTTATTATTACTAAGAATAATATGTATTGGGTTCTATGTTATACGCCCACCCCAACAATCCCTGCTGTTTAACGATATCTAAGTAAATCAGGAGAAAAGAGTCAATGAATTAAATATGCAAGTTCATTTTTACAAGTTAAATTTTGGACTATTGGTGGATTCCAAAGTAATCTTAAGTCAGCAAGTTTTGTAATAGATTTTCTGAGAAAAAATAACAGACGTAAAACCAATTTAGACCTATATATTTTGTGAAATCCACCAAAGACCTTTTTTTCCTTCTAATAAATCAAGATGTACATGAATATAAAATATGATAAAAACAACGTTAAATCCAAGGTCTCTTAAATGTCATGCGATGATGACATGTCTAAAATATTGAAGTCCTATTGTACAAAGCTCTGGAGAAGCTAAAGGGACAATAAAATCTTAATTATGTGCGTACTTTTATTTAAAAAGTTTCAGTGCATAAAGTCTAACTGGGTAATTAATGGATTAGGGCATCCTTAGCATGCGCACATCAATTATACCGGCGCACATCTACATATATATGGATCATGCAGTAGAAAAATGCATGGTGAACTGTCTCACAATTTCTAAGTCCAACTGGGTATAGCTCGGGGAAAAATAAATGGACCAGGACATCCTTCGCATGCGCACATCTACATATTAGGATCTTGCAGTATACAAAGTTTCATGAGCTTCTGATGAAGCATTTTGGAGAAGTCGCAATGACAAAATGCATGGTGAACTGTCTCATAAATTGTAAGTCTGAAATAGGTATAAATCAGGGAAAAATAAATGGACCGAGACATCCTTCGCACGCACACATCTACATATTAAGATCTTGCAGTATACAAAGCCCAACAAGCTTCAGCAGAGTTTACCTGTCATTATCTAAAGTTATACCAAGTTTGGATTAAATATGACAAAAGATGTGGAAGTTTGTTCGTACAGACAGACGGACGTACAGACAGACAGAAAGACAGGCCTATTCCTGTATATCCCTGTTTGCAGGGAGTAAGATAATTGTTATGATGGTAATTTTGTTTGTTAAGTTGGGGTTTAACGCCGTTTTCAGCACATTTGGCTATTTCGCGGCGGCCAGTTTTTATTGGTGGAGGAAGCCGGACTACCCGGAGAGAACCACCGACCTTCGGTAGGAAAATTGGCAATCCTTGTCAATTAAGATCGGAGTCGAACACACCCCGCCAAAGGTGAAATTCGAACTCACAACCCCAGCAATGACATGCTAGTGATCATTAGTAGTCATGACGAACTACCTAGACCACTCAGCCACCGAGGCCCCCTGATGGTCATTTTGGAATTTAGAGATAAAGCCATTAACTACAACGGTGAATTGTGAACTTTATTGCAAATCAAAGCCTGACGTGTTGAGCAAATACAAACATTAACATATTATACAAAATATATAAAATACATATATGAGATACGATTTAGGCATAATTTTTTTTTAAATCCTAACCCCCCCCCCCCCCCTTTTCAGGTAGAAATGGTCGGTGCCTTAGCCGTTATCTTTCGTGGCAAAGAAACTATTTCCGGAATTTTTCCATGTTTATTTATATCATGAAAAAATCTCCCGTGTGATCCAAAATTGGAGAAGTAGAGCTTAGCAAGGTGAAGAATTGACCTATTTCTCCTTCGATTTACATTTGACCCTGACTGATATATCTATTTATAGTACCGATAAAATTAGTTTAAATGAAATCTAATTGTATTTTTAACCCGGACTTTAAACGGGGATTTCCTACAGTTCACACTCAAATCCAAGTGAAGCATTAAATGGCATCAATAAATTATATCGAGTTGTCAATTCGACAAAAAGTCACCAAAACTCGTAAATAAACATATAAACACTCTATCCCTCATTTCAATTCAGATAATAATAATAATAATAATAATATTTATTAGCGAAACACATTTACAATAAATGGTCATTGCCAACATATTAAACTAAAAGCTACAAATGACAATAATAGTTAGGAGTGACAGTGGAAAGATTGAAATTAATCATATTATAAGAAAAAAAAAATCATATTACAATTATTATAATCATATTTCAATTCACTGTCTGTGCAATTTCAATTTTTATACCTCAACAGCAGAGCTCAAGAACAAACATTGAAATTCGAAACAAGAAACCACCACTATATAATGTTAGCATTCTTATTCCATTTATTTATATAAATCCGCAGGTTGCCATCGTTACTGAAAACTGAGAAAAAAAATCACTCGTTCTGTATCAGGGCTAAAAAATTGGTCAAAAGAGCAACGATTATTGAAGTCTATATAAATTTTTGCACTTTTGTTTTTATGTAGCTATTGGTGCTTAGGGACTTAAAATGCTAATAAACTTATGACTTACGACTTATGACAATTGCTGAAAATGATATAGTTGGGTTCTATCGGATTGAAAAATTGAAAAGACAATACGATTTTGCATAAAATGATAGGTATCCTTCCTAATTTTCCTCACTGGTTGTCCTTATACATCGACAGTCGACTCAGTTTATCTAGAAATTTCAAGATTACACTATGCCTTTTTACTCTCGATGACTTATAAATCCCTCAGTTTTCAAGGTAAGGGAGCAACCATTTGATTTTTAGGGGGTAGGGGCTGGGATCAAATGTTTGAACCTGCCTATTTTTTTCGTCGAACGTTTGGTCCTGGATTTTTTTTTCGGCCGCTATTGCAGTGTAAATTTTTATTTTAATTTAAACCAAAAAATTTCCTGGTTGACACAGGTCCTGCATTTTTTCCACACCTAAAGTGCTCCTATCTTTTTATTTTGCCAGAATCCTTGTCCTGCCTCTTTATTTCATATTTGATCCTACCCCCCTCCCCCCATTAAAAATCAAATGGTTGCTCCCTAAGCATAGAAATATACGTCACCACAGTCAAAGAAAATCAGAAGCCAAGAATCTATCGAGGTCCATGCATCGAGAATGGGAACAACAATATCTATTTTTAAGTCTTTGTATATTTCAAATCGGATATTTCTGACATTCAATTTATTTTTTCATGCTGTTCTACTGATAATTTTTATCCTTCATGATATCTTGAACGAAAATCTACCATTCAACTATATGCCTTTTATATCAAGCAAATCTTATTAAATTGATCCTTTCAATCACCACACTTCACTATGTAACAGTAAATTTAGTCCCGTAGTAAAATTTCACCACCGGACTTTGTTTTCTAGTAAAGTAAGTCCGTGTTTTGACTTTTACTAGAAAATTTAGTCCCAGGATTAATTTTCCTAGGAAAACGAGTCCATAATTAGTAATATATGTCCGGCATCAGTTTTCCTCTGGGCCTTGGAGAGTCACAATAGTTGTTTTATTTGTAGGGGACTTGTATGAAAACAGTTCACAATTATCCAAGTTATAAAAGTTATAAAAGTCAGACACCAATTTTGTTAGGAAAATATGTCTGCTGTAAAAGTTGATATCTTGCACAATTCTATGTATTTTACAAGATTGATATAACAATATTCGTAGAAAAGTTTTTATTTTTATTTCACAAATCATAATACAAAAATGTATTCATACTTCAATATAATCAGAGACATGTATAACATATCACAGGCGCTTGTCTCAGAAAAAAAAATACTATATATGCCAAGTGAAAAGAAAAGGTCCCCAACTCGGGCAATACAATTTTACACGCCTGCTTCGATTTCCAACGAATTATCGCTTTCACCTTTCGGTCTCGCTCAAAACTTTTGGATCAATAAAAAATATATTAATTTATCAACACAATGATGTATGACACGCCTACCTTACTTGCCAATCAACAGCGCTTTAGGCATATGAAATCGGTCAAAAGTGAATTATTTAACATTACTACAATAAACTGCAAATATTTTTTATTGATCCAAAAGTTTTGAGCGAGACCGAAAGGTGAAAGCGATAATTCTTTGGAAATCGAAGCAGGTGCGTAAAATTGTATTGCCCGAGTTGGGGACCTTTTCTTTTCACTTGGCATATATAGTAATTTTTTTTTCTGAGACAAGCGCCTGTGTAACATATATATTTTTTCCCAACAATTTTTCATAGTAAAATTAATCCTCGGTCTAAGATTACTATTAGTTGGAATTTTTTTACTTAGGAAAATTTGACACCATGGATCTATTTCCCTAGGCACATTAGTCCACCCAGACTTATTTGACCAAAATTAACACTTACAACTACACTAAGTGTAGTGACTGAAGGGAGCAATTAGTAGATCTAATTTTAATTAGATTGATAAAGCTGTCTTCTTGCTTAGATTTTCATTATTTAACCTGCAGAAATACGACTTATTTTATAAACTTAATTGTTGAGGTTTTTTTTAACCAATGTTAAACTTTGCCAAAATCTTAAATGGTATTTTTTATCAATAATTAGAAGCATCTAATGATCTATATCCTTATTTTGGGAGTTTTATTTGTTCTAAATGCTTGCTTTATATAGAAAGGCGTGTAAAAATCCATAAAAAGAAAGTTCAATTCTAAATTCCCGGTTCTAAATTACGAAAAGATTGAAAATGCTGACTTGGATTTTATTAATAACAACACGTTTGTATACGATTACCTATTATGGTTCTAAATTTAGATTATGCTTTTATAGGGAATTCCCAACAATCTAAAATAGCTCACAATATCGGGCAGATTTAAAAAAAAAACTCCAATTAACTTTTGTTCTGGTCCATTGTTCTTGCATGGATCTCTACCTCTGCTTGTTTCATCTGAAATTATAGACTTTTCCATTAGTTTCCATTGATTTTCGTTTATTTTAATTTTACAACAAATAAATTAATTAATATCTTTACTGTCATATAAAAATATTTATTTTTTTACAAAACAAAACAAAACATGATATTGCAAAGAAAAAACAAATTTAATCAAAATGAACACATGTTAAAATTATAAGACTTCTGCCCTCAGTTCTAATGTTTTAGAAAGGAGCCAATATTTTTAACATGTTCCATGATAGAACTTTAACTTTTTGTTCTTGGGTTAGTGACATAAAATTATCAGTAGTTAAATAATTTATAAATAGATAAATAAATAACAATTATACTTTACAAATAAATATGAATAGATCTCAGGGCAAAATATCCGAAAGTCTCACTTTCTGTTCGTCAAACTCTTTCGTTTGCTTTTTAGAGCTAATGCGTCAAAAAAAATATATCTATAATAGCAAAAGTATTATACGTTCAAAGTCAAACCTGATAGGTGTGTTGTGTTTTGCACAGTCCTGTACCAAGTCGTGCCTTGCAAATAAAAAGAAGAGGTCCCTCGTCGTATTGTGCTGACTCGTCCAAATTTAAGTCATGATGAATTATATGCAGTCTTTGTCAATTAGAATCAAACGCCCCATACAACACTAATACGTGTAGTCCAAGCAGTGTTAACATTTTTCTGAAATAATAAGCATGAATCTTTGTAATGAACAAATATTTAGAACTTCAAGTAGACTAAGATGATCTTAAATTGGAAATACTGAAAGTTATTATTCTCTCCATAATAAATGTTTTTCCTTTAGATTTACGTTGATGAAAAATTGCATTTGTACTTGTATAAATTGACGCATATCCTTTATTTTTATATGAACTTCCAACACTCATTCACAACTTTTTAGACTGTTTCGTTAACTTTTAGACAAAGTATTTTGACCCTGTATATGGCGTCCGTATGTCCGTTCAACTTTCTTTTCCTAAACATTACTGTATTTCGAGATGGAAATTTTTAAGGGATAAACTGTACGACTGAAGACGGACAACAAGATTTCTAGATTTTGATTTTAGTCCGGGATGTTTGAAGGGGACCAAGAGCATCTGTATCTAATTTTAGGTTTATGACCTACCAGGTCTCTGCTTTTAATTAATATTAAAGTCTTAGAAACTACAAAGTAATTCAATCACTGCATGGTAATTCCTACAAAATTCAGGGGCCACTTAAGTATTTCTTTGAAAGGTTATCTCACCAAAAGAACAGCAGTAGGCCTAAATAAACGGAATATATGGATTTCAAAAGATTGCAATCCAATTGTGTGCAAGACTTTTTGACAAATATCTGGGAAACATACCATATATTTGTGGGAATCAGATGAGCAATAGGAAATACTGTGATAAGTTTCTTGAATCTACTATTTTGGAAAAGTATTAACTATTCTCGAAAGAGCAATGCTGATATGTACAATGTACGATTTTCTATTTTTAATGTTTAGACCGATGGATTCGTCATATTTCTATATATTCGGTTTTCTCATTATTCTTGTGTATGTCTACTGCTTTAAGTATTCATTGAGATCCAAATTAAATTGATTCTACAGTGATTCTTTATAGAATTTCATTGTATGGGTATACAATATAGATTTTGGACAAAGGTCAAATCGCAGAGTTGATAATGATATCATTGATATTATTCATAATATATGCCAAATTAATTAGGTGCATGCCACAATAATTGAGGAATCACTGTGAATTGAAATAGATCATCCTTCGTTCAGTCTTTTACGCCAATTTTAATTTTTTTATCCGAAAACGCAACTTATCTTTAACAGTTTTTGACTGCTCATTGAAGTGTCATGGCTGGCTCTTGAAAAGTGTGAAATTATTCAATTTTTTCCAATCAAAAAGTAAAAAAAACTGGAACTATTTAAAACGTGGTTATTGAATAGAACACTGAAATAATGGTAAAAGTCTTCTGACATTATAAATTATAATATGTTTGGCGTTGATATAGGTAGTTTTGCCCATATGAAATAGCGATGTCAGTAAACACTAGGAGCGCCACTGGACGGAAATCAGAGTTTGTTTACAGTATACTTGTCCCAAAACAGGCTGGAAAAGGTTGTAAAGAAGTGGAATCCAGTTTTCAAATAACTTCCCCCAAAACAGCTCAACCTGGCGTTTACGACATTGCTATATGATACAACCTGTTTACCAGAGTTAGCATAAATTATAACTTCTCACTATCAAGTTAATCATTTATACTGTGAGAACAATCTTTAAATATTACTGGGGAAAAGGTGTCACGCAATTTAGAGTATTTATTACAATCAATAAGAAAATTTTTTTCATCCTCAATATTATTACAATACGAAAATAATCTATTTTCCCTTGGTAATTTTAAATGTCTTCACTATTCAATTAAAAGATTATGGTCACTGATTTTGAATTTAGTAATGAGCTTCCTTTTTCAAAAATTTTCTGAAGTTAAATAATGTTCTATGTTCGTATTTTGTTTTTAATTACACCTTATGTAAGAATCCTGGGTTTTGATAGGTTGATAGCCAGTGTATTTTTCACCAATTTACTTTTATCGAATGAATATCGTTCATTTTTAAACAGCGCCGAGGTATATGCAAAAAGGATATGCCTTTTTTACCCTCTCTGCCGTGGTATTTGCCAAAAAATACTCTATCCGACTGGACGCTTGTAATGTCACGATCATCAATGCGTTTTGTACGTTAACATTTGGTGTAATTAAACAGATATAGCATGTTCTTGAGGGGTATTTGCGAAAAATACCGGTCTTGAGAATGAATTTCCCTCGCCTTACAACTTGTGAAATTTAACATTCTCTCGACTGGTATTTTTCGCAAATACCCCTCCTTAACATGATATATCTGTTCAAAATTTTTGTACAACATAAGTTTACTATTGTTATCTATATTTTGTTAAATCTATTTTCGAAAATATTTTCATAAAAAGTCGTTAACTTTGATTTTAAAAGTTGTTTTACAGGTTTCATTTTAATTTTATCAGCACAATCCTCCAAAATACTTAAACCAATTCCTGCCTCTTCAGCTATATTTTTAGCATACGTTTACCCTGTGTAATAACCTGAGGTATCCAAATTCTTATTTAATAAAAAAAGATTCATATAAAAACGGATTAATTTCAAAATTTGAAAGTCTGATAAAGTAAAGTAAACTTTGAACTTTAATAGATAATTCCAGTGGTAATCTACCCAGCTCTGTTCTAACTGCTAAATTTGATGAACTCTTTCTTATACCTAAAATATATTTACAGAAAGATAGAAGCAGTTTTTCAAATACTGACTTATCAGAAAAGCCCAAATAATCAATTTCTTTTCCAGAAATATTTGAACGCTTTTTTGCTCTATATAGAGTAATATACCTGTCCATAAAAATCACATCGGGATTATATGTAGCAACAGGCTTAAATATGGTATCAAATAGATTACAAGCAACTTTTACTGGAAGAGTATTCAGGGAATTTGTACATGATTTGATAGAAAATAAAACTTTTATGGTTTTGTTTACATGATTTTCACAACTGTAACTAAGGTTACCATTGCTTTTAAGAAGTGTACCTAAAAATGAATATTCTGACACGTTTATTAAATTATGATATTTATATATTTTACTGATGAATCTTCAGTCTTACTATTAGATTGTTTGAAAACCATGGTTTTCTGTTTTATTCACATTAATTTATAGTTAGCTGCCATTTATATATCACAGTATTTTGCTAAATTATCCAAACTATTCTGAAGGCCTTCCTTACTTTCAGATAATATCAATAAGTCATCGGCAAAAAGTAAACATCCAATTTTTGAATTTATTCATTTTAGAAGTGCACTTTTATCATTTAAGACCTCCAAATCCATGTCATTCATAAGAAGTAGAGATTGTAAGGAGTCTTTATGTTTGATATACAAATTGAATTGAGATTTCTTGGATTGATTTATTCATCTCGTAGATAAAACGTTTATATATATAAACACGTATGTTTGGAAATAACCAGGAATTATGATACTTTCAATATTAAACCGAAACTGATAAAATAGAAGTCTGTTTGAGATTTGATATCTTATAAAATTTGATATGCGGAAATTCCCCATTCCACATGTAACAGTTCATAATCTTTTAAATGCCAAAATACCCGAGACCTGGATGAATAAAATCATAGTTTACTTTATTTATTTATTTATTTATTTATTGGAAATCACAGAGGACACTAATTGTGACTGATTTTGCCTGCTGGTCGCAAAGGAAAGACCGTTAATGCAGATAAATAGCAAAAAAGACTGTTTTCTCATTTCACACACTCATTTTTGCAAAAGTACGAGTCTTCTAGGAACTGCAACTCGACAATTACTGACAGAAAACTAATACTTACTAAACTATATGCATTGTAATTTGTAGTAAAAGTTTTAGCCTGTTTTATTGCAATAAAAAATTAATATTGATACAAATAATGACATTTCATAAATATTTTTATACAGTTTTTTCATTTCAAAATTTATCCCTATCACAATTTGACTAGAATCTTGATTTTCAGCAAAAGATTGTCAATAATTAAATTCTTTTTACAACAATAAATCTACACAGCAGATACTCGTTACATACATGGTATATACTCTTTAAAAGTTTTCTGAAGTGTCATCTGTCACGAAGTTTCGGCCTCTTTTTCACCCCTTCTAATTTTCTATAAAGCCTCAGTCCTTCGGTAGACTGGCTTTGTCTTGCGACAGTTTTGTATCTTAATGGTTGGTCTTCATGAACACCCCTCTCTACTGTGCGCGGATTTGAATAGCACTTGAAACCTTGACCTGTCCGGCTTTAGAACAGAGACTTTGGGAGATCTCGATATGACGGTCATCCACAGATTTCAGGACAGGTAGGTTTTAACAGACCCTTTTACATACTCTCTGCAGATTGGACATTTTCTCATGGCAGGAGCGCACTGACTGCATGTGGATAAATGACCACACGGAAGGAAGACAATGCTGACCTGCTCCTCCATGCATACCTTACACAATAGTAGATCTTTGTTACTGAAGTAATCGGGTGCTTCTGAAATAATAAAATATTTCGGTTAAAAACGGATAGGAATGTGTTTAATTATAGCAATCAATCAATTAAAAATACTAAAACACTAGTTATGGCAAAGCTTGTGACGTCGGAAATTAGTTTCATATTGTACTATTACTCATTTGTGTGGTATGTTTGCAAAAATTCATAATTTATTTCTACAATTTTTACCCCCCCCCCAAAAAAAAAAAACAAGAAAATTTAAATGGTAACCTTTTGGTCATCCATTCTCACAACCTCTTAAATGGTGTTTACACGAGAAAAAAATTGAGTTTCAGAAAATACCCAGTATAAAAGTTTTAGCGATAATAAAGATACATTTAATTCAAGTCGAGCAACCCTTTCCATAATTTTTCTATTCTTCTGTAAGAACTACATATATTGAATTATATTTCATTTACCTTTGCATGCACCAGTAGTTGTTTCATACTGTATACAAGGAGACTGAATTTTAGGTGTACTCGTAAGGTTTTCAGATTTTCCAGTCAATGTCTCTGTCATCTGTGGTACACTTAGGGTTGGTGCATTACTGGTTGATTTGCGTTCCTCGATTTCAAAAACGACTTCCAGTATCTGGACAGCCGAAATATCGCTGGTTTCTGTAATTAAAACATTTAAGATATGAAGTCTTTATTACATATATAACACATATATTATTTTCCAAAAAAGGCATAAGAGACCAATGAAAGAAATAGCAAACAAAAAAATAATAACAATAAAACAGTGTTGTCATAGAGTATGTATTTTCGGTCAACAAAAATCTTTCACATTTTAAACAGTCACTGCACGGCGTTATTAAGTAATAATTTGACTTCTTAAAGGATATTTTTAACAGAAGAGCAAGGTACTTACTATGCTTGTCGACAGCTTCCTTATATGCTAATTTGATGATATCAATACCATAACCCATTTCCTTGACGCTTCTAACTGCTATCAAATGTTCAATGTCTGATGTTTCCGAACAATATCCGTGGGCAGTATTACTGTTGTTGGCACTGGCGGACAGTGAGTCGGCAATGTTTGACTAAAATATCAAAACACGAGCATAAAACAACTATAAACAGAAAATAATTTAAAAAAACAGTTTCAGTACAAGTTCATTATTGATTATCACATCTGTATTTTTTAAACAGTTAAAACTTTACTTCGTTTCAGAGGAATTTTCAGTTTTTTAACATAATGATTTAAATAATTTAATAACCAAATGAAAATGTTATGACAGGTTATTCATCACAGAAATTTATAGGTGGAAAATCAAATTTTGGGACGTACCTGAGGATTTTCAGATTCATTTCCCAACTGTTCTACCATACTCTGGACTATCTGGATGAACTCGTTGCCTTTATTTTGCCGTAGGAAGACACACTCGGGGAACCAGTGGGCGTGTTCAACCCATGGGTTATCCTCTGCTTCCCAGTTAGTCAGTCCACCCCCACATTGAAAGCAGCGAACCAAATCATTCACACCTAAAACGAAATTTTACCAAATAATTCTTAATTCACACAAGTTGTTACCACACCATGATTAATAAGACTTCCTCCTGGTTTAAAAAAAATCACCGTAATCCTTCAGACCTAAATATCTAAACTTAAAATAGCTAGCCCTTTATCATAACCATGCTTTGTATATATATAATCCCCTTATATTTGTGAATATGATTACCGGTTTCTATTTTTATCTTTATTGATTTAGTTCCTGTTAAATAAGTGCGTTGTGAAGCCAGTCATTAAAACCCACTCAAATATTTCCCTAAATAAAATTTTCAATATTCTGACAAATACAAATTTTCAGCTTTCAGTTACATCCCCACATGATCTGAATTTCCTAAACAAATTAGCGAATTACCTGAGTTATAAGGAATTCACATATCGAATGAATGAACGAGTAAAATATATTATTATGAGGCAAAACAAAATTTTTCCCGTTTTGACAGCTACATCTTCAAATTTTCATATTAAGAAACCAAGCTCGTATGCTGCAAATATAATCGCATATAAGTGTTTCATGTATATTTTTTAATACTTTCTTATGTTACCAATCTCACCCTTTGGCCAAGAGGACACGAACTCAAAAGATGCTTGCAACACAATACAAATTCTAAATTATATGTATTACAAAAAAGGAAAGAAAGAAAAAAAATTAAAATATTTAAAATCAACATTTGTAAGGTACCTGAGTAATAGAAACCGGCTCTTGAAAGGTCTTCCGGAGTCTGTGGTAGATGTCTCGGCCATTTGGAAAATGTGTTTAGTCTCTCTTGTATGGTGCAGTATTGTGGATACCTTGGTCTGGTGTGTGGTATCCATGACGACGAAGATACGCTGCTGGAAGTTTGACTGTAACATCCTCTATCACAGCTTCTACTGTTAGGACCATCTATATGGGTTTCAGAACTTTCAGGTGAATATGTTCTATAATCATTCTTTCCCTCCTCTCCAATTTGCATTGAAAAATCTGGAGAATTTTTGGAGTCGTTCTTCAAGAGGACGATTCCCGAATCTCCAGACATGCTTTTGTAATTGCAGTTATCTTCACTACATTCCAAACCCAGTTTTTTTACCAATGGACAAGATGGCGAGTTTTGAGTGTGGACTTCAAATGGTGATTTTTGTCCATCCCAGTTTCCTATTTCAAGATCACAAGCTGTGCATCTTACTGTGTCTGAGTTTCCCGCGTATGTGAATCCGGCAGAAGAAAAACGGGAAGAATAAATCGGACAGGATTTTGGAAAGGAAGCAAACGTTGACAGACGTAGAATGTTGTCGGAAAAAGTTGTAACAGACACCTGAAATAAATAAATATATAAATCATAAATAAACAAATAAATAAAATATTCAGACTATTTTAATAGATAAAAAACATCCAAACTTGTGCAAATACACCTATTTTCCATTCAATTCTTTTTAACATACGGTAATTTTACTAAATTATTTATAGAAAGTATTAGTAAAATGGATATCACTTGATAAATTTTACATGTTTTCTAGCTTACCATTTTGTTGGATTTGTTGAAAAACGAACAAGAATACCCAGGACTGGAGCTCTGAACTGTGTTTAAAATAAATATCAAGTGCTGCATGTATATATATTTATAGTTATCGTGGAAAATTACGATATTTATTTTTAGATTTGGATATTCCAGGCTAATTATATCTTTTCTTTCGATTAGTGAATAATTGAAGCGGTGTATTTGATTTTTTTAATTTAATTAAATAATTAAACATTAAACTTTAAGTTGTACATAATCTATAGCCCGCAGCCCGCCTGTTAATTATTCCCTCGTCAACGAAGTTGCGAAGGGATATAGCAGACCCGCACAATAGTTACGTTCAAATTGATTTACCGAGCCCCATTAATATTTCAGGTACTATATGGAGCTCATGAATTCGATTCATGGAATTCCATAAATATTTCTTGAGTTTTTTTAATTAATAAATAGGGGCTCGTGTTCCCTCTGGTTTTAGTCGATCTTTGCATTTGTTCTTTTGAATTCCCGGGTTTGTCCATCCTCCCAACTCAGGGTTTAGTATTTGGATACAATTGGATTGGTTTGCCTGGCCCTTTAGTTCTGGGCTGCGTCTTTCAGAATGCTACTTAGATATTTTTAAAATTTTAAAAGGTTGTAAATTGATAACATGTAGCAATAAAAATATGTTTATTTGTATTTGTAGATGGCCGACCTTGGACTTCAATTCACTCCTACCACTGCAGTACTAAACTTCGAGATGGCCGCTCACAACACAATCAAGGAGGTTTTTTCCAGACGTACACACAAAGGGATGCTTCTTCCATTACACACGGGCCATCTGGAGAAAGATACAAGCTTCTGGACTACATATTCTTTATCGAGACGACGTAAAGACCTTAGTAAGACGCGTTGTTTGCTATTCTACAACTCATACCCAAGGACGCCATAGAAGACGTTTGGTTCCAGGCCCTTGAAGACTGCGATGACGCGAACATCACACAGATGACCCAAATTTAGAATCGATAATGTAACCGGTTGGGGGTGAAGGTGGGTGGGTTTATGTTTAAGGCAATTAAAAGATATTTTGTATTAAGAAAAGGTGAGAGATAGTGTAAGTAAAACATAATGCAAATGTCTTCTTGGTAATTGAAAGGTCAGCTGTGTTTGTGGTATATCTAAACTTTAGATTATAAAAACATAATAGTATAGCAAAAATAATTCTGAAACGTCATATTCTTACTTGGATATTTTTGCTGGGTACTTAAAAAGTTTAGAATTCATGGAGATGTGTATATTTTTACATAAAATAAGTGTGTTAATAATAAATGAATGAACACCTAAAAATTAAAAAAATATAAATAAATATATATTTTTATGCTACTCTTGTATGCATATGGAAGTTACAAAGTTTCCTCGTCTCTGTAAATTTGTAAACAAAATAAAAGGAATGATGAACTTCCGTAAAACCCAGGAAAAAACAATTTTGAAGAAGTTTCTGTTCAAATTCAGACTTTAAACGTTTACTTAAACGAAAGTATGGACCACAATCGTTATCAAGTTCAAAATTAACTGTCTATAGAACTGAGGACAAGAGACTTTTAATTTGAACTTGAACAATTTGTGACCTGTCATAAGAATAAGGAACATTTCCCCCGCATTTATTTCACTTCTAGGGCAATTTCAAAAAGTCGGCTAAAACCTTTCAAAATGTCTGGAGGCGTAGCTTGGTATGTGGTCTCTAAAGATTTGTTAATAATAACTAGTAAGTTCCTACTTTTTTTATACATACCCCAATATCGCTTTGGGAGATAGTTTTAACACAAATTAGCCAAATTGAGGTCTTTAAGTCAGTTTTTCAACGCGAAGGAAACTCAGAACCAAAGGAATTTTGGGCTGTAAACGAGATAAAGTATTTCCTTTAATGGTTTTGGTTCTGAATTTTCTTCTTGGCAATGTTAAAAAAAAACATGCAAAATTGACCCAAATCGCTTATATTCACGACCTTTGCTTCTAGAAAACTTGAACTTATTAATGATTAAGCATACCATTTTTGTTTACTTTCATAAAATGCAAATGCATTCAATCGTTTTACGATACAAAGTAGGTAAATATTTCAAAAGATTAAAAAATCAATGGTTATGAGTGAAACAAATACAGGTGAAAGTTGCCCTACTCCTTTTGTCACATGCTCTTTCAAATTTATATTGTTTATTGCAAAAAAAAACCCTGACGGGTTAAAATGCAAACATTACATGAATTACAGCTATGTACATAAATAACAATAACAACACATGAATTAAGTTCTAAACGAGTCAAGTTAATAGTTATATAAGTATATAGATATAGATAATTGACCAATGTGAGCCTCGTTTTCGCAACTCCATAGATTGCTTTATATGCCCACAACATTAGAAAAAATACATTTATTGGGATTTTAAATCGTTTTAAGTTTAAAGTTTGAGTCAAGCTGGTTAAAATTAGGATAATGGGTTTTAATTGCATTTATAAGGGGATTTCTAATATTATCACTGTTTGGCAATGAAGGAAAAAGTCTTCCTCGTCATCTAAAATTTTACAAACTTTACAAACTCTATGTTATCTCGGAATTTTCTTGTATCGACCTATTTCATTTTCCAAGTTATGGTCACTTATACGCAATTTTGTTAAAAGTTGACGACCATTAATTTTTTTTAGATTGTGCAAATAGTGTTCCAATTTAACTTCATTTTGAAGTTTACTATAAAGGTAAAGTTTTAAACTGTTATATACATGTATGTTTGAAGAGTGATTTTATCATTATGTTCTTTAATAATATGTTAAATTGTTTTTTTAAGTAATTTTTTATTAGTTTAAAAGGTTTATCAAAATCAACATATTCTTTTTCAATATTAAACTCTGTAAAAATGTTCTTTACAAAAGTGTACCAAATATATATTCCATCTTCAGATATAGACTTATTTACTTTGAAAGTGTTTTAACAAGAGGGTTTATTTCCTAACAGTTAATTCTACAAAAATATTAAAAAAAACTTGAGTTTTTATAAATGAGTCAAGTGAGAATCGTCCCAACTCAGACTTTGCAGCTATATTACATGAAATTTTCTTAATTCCAAGAAGAGTTTTACAAATTTATGATGCACTTTCTCAAAGCTAAATCTATCTGTCAAGGATAAAATATCACAGTTAGTTCCGTGCAATTTGGCTCTAAAAATGGAGTAATATTCTTCCGTAAACCAAATTTCCCTATATATAAAATTATGGGTTTAAATTAATGAATCAAATAATTTACATGATAAATCAACAGGGACATGATGAAAATTAGACATATATTTTTTAGTTAGAAGAACGCTTTAAGCGCTTTCTTGGATAGTTCCTGTGTTGATCTCTTAAATCTACCTTTATAATCTTAAAAAGTCAGATAGATCATGGTTAACAAAAATCAGAATAAGTGCACATCCATTGGCAATAGAAACAGGAAGATATTCAAAACCAATAGTTCCTACTGATAATAGAACTTGTAAACATTGCACAAACACTGTCGAGGATGAAGTTCATTTCATTCTAAATTGCCCTAAATACAAATCTCTAAGAGAAAAATTTAAGATTTTTAACAACAGTGAAGTATATTGAAAAATTACTGAATCCTTTAACTGAAGAAAGTGCCAGGGAAATCTGTACTTACCTTAGAGAGGCTTTTGAAATTCGTTCTTCTGATTCCACCGCGACCAATCCAATATCATGTACTACAGACTAACTTAACTATTGTTGTATTGATTTATATATCGTATATATATAAAATAATTACACTTTATAATATAATAACTTAAAGTTATTGGGACTAAAAATGTTTTATTTCATGTATTTACACTTATATTTATGTATTACATATATGTCTTGTGGATAACATTGCATTGTTAATTCATGTGCTTTATCCAATAAACTGATTGATTGATTGATTGATTATCAATAATGTTCCAAAGAAAATTAACTTCAGTCAATTGATTTTGTTTATAGAAAAAAATTGACCCAAAAGACTTTCTAGAATGAAAAATTATAATGTTAGTTTTATTATTGCCATTTATAGCAATATTTTTCCAGTTTGTTCACCATTTTGTCATTCTGAAAGTATTAAAAGATCAACACCAAAACTGAGACTACTAATTGACGTTTAAACCGTCTAAGGACACAGGATCACAGGTCTCATCAAAAATTGAATGGAGATCATTAATAAAACAATTATTTCAAATATATATACTGAAAAAACACATCTTTAATTTATCCTCGTCTTATTGCGTATTTTTTTTTTTAAATATTTATGGCTGTGTTTACATATGCATGTGTTTTTGTTTGACCCACAATTACAACAACATGTTCCCTAATGGTAAACTTTCCGGTTAGAATAGAGTTGATCTATGTCTAAAATCGTTAAAAACTTCGTCAAAACACACATATATATGTGCTAGTGTTTTGTGTTCTTTGTTGTTGTTTTCTGGAGTATTGTTGATTTATACATGCTTTTGATTGATTGACATTTCCTATTTTCTCTTTTTATTATATATGATCATATATTTTGAAATCTTTATTTCGTATAAGTGAGTTTTTTGTATGCATTTTGTCGAATATAAATACCAGTTTTTTTCCCTTCTGGCTTTGTTTAAGAGTTTAAACCAGTTTGTTCGAAACGTTACTATTGAAATTAGAAGATTAGATATCGAAGATAATAGGTTGATCTATGTATCTGTTTGATGTCTATAAGTGACACACATGTCATGGTTGGTATTCTACTTTCTCTTTCATATTTATTTATAACATTCATTTTCGATTTTCTCTGAAAATTTTCCCAAACAGTAGTAAAAAAAATACTTTGAATTTTTGTGTCGCCCGGAACATCCGTCGTTGGTCGACATTTCTATTGTCTTGTAATAATATATTATTCTTCTGTTTTACTTTTTTTCAACCTGTTTTTGTCATGTATTATGATTGATGTCAATTATTGCTAGGAATTCAGTTTAATTTTCTTAAAAGGTAAGCAACTACAACACTTAGTACCCTCGAACCATTTCCATTTATTTTCCTTGTTTTCAATTTTCTTTGATATAGTTTCTTATTTTTGCTTGAATCTATCCTGAGTAAAAACAATAATTCTATCCTCATATTCTTAGAAAACGGCTTCCTTGAGAATGCGTTGTAGCCTGCGTTTTTTTCACATTTCCATCTTTTGCACTAACAGTTGAATGAAACTTTTGGGGGGAAATGGACCCCAGGTAGTTCTCTGTCAGATCTTTTCTTGCATACGCCCAGACTACGAACCAAAAGTGCTGCCACGATGTTAAAACCCATTGTAAAATCGCGTAGAGATCTTGTTTAAGGGAACAACCATATTATTTTTCATGGGGGAGGGGGTGGGGGTAGGTAATATTTGATCCTGCCTATCTTTTTTCGCCGAAACTTTTGCCCTAATTTTGTTCTGTCGCTATCATGGCCTAAATTTTTATTTTCATTTGAACAAAAAAAAAAAAAAAAAAAAAAAAAACCTGATTGACTCAGGTCCAGCATTTTTTGTCCACACCTAAAGTGATCCTGGCTTTTTATTTTGGTGAAATACTGTCCTGCCTTTTTATTTCAAATTTCATCCTAGCCCCCATAAAAATCAAATTGTTCCCTAAATCACTAGGTCGTTAGCAAAAAAGTATTAGTTGACCCCTATACCCATCGACAAAAATATCCGAAATCAGCTGAAGTTCAAAACTTTGTTTGAAAAAAAGGGCAAGCTGGAATAGTCACCTGGAACGACCCCGTTCAGAATCGTTGCAAGACCACGGACCCACTTTGAGCCTTGCTTATTTCTTTATATAAAATTGTCCTTGATATCTTTAAATTTCAGTAATCTATGTCATAATTTGTAATACGACTATCATGATTTTTTTTTCCATTTACGAGTCATAAAGCGAAGTTATGACATTTATACCAAAAAGTACCATTTATAAATCCAACAAAGTACTACGCTTTGTTCGAAAGAGAAACTATATATACAAGGAAGAAAATAAACCAAGTTATTTTCATTTCCAAATAAATAAAATACCCACCTTTTGTCCTGGTAACATTTTTTTGTGTTATCTCACAGGAAAATATCGAACTTTATGTAGTGTTTCAGTTGTAAAAATAAATTATCATATCACTTGATGTCATGTGACCAGTTGTTTTGTACTCCAAAGTTTTTATATTATGTTTATTATATTTTAGCAGGTAATATGAATGGCATACTGAAATTCTCACTTTTACGAATGAGCGAATATCTCTGCTAGCAAACTCAATTCCCCTAGGGGATTACCAGCTCAGTTGTTATCTATATGATATATAGGATATTAAGGGAAAGCGACACCTAAAAATTTTCAGTCAATAGATTTTATTCTTTTTTGTTTGTTTGTTATTTATAAGTATCTCTTTTAGGGGTAGCTAGATGTCCTTAGGTGATTTTGGACTATGACTTTTTTTAAGACATTTTGGATCTGAATCTGTCCTATAAAAATTTGTGTTTGTTTTTCGGTTTTAAAAATTTTAGCATTGTGGATGACTGCAACTTTGCTTGTGCTATTTAAATGGAAACACAATTAAAAGCCAATTAATGAAAAGTGCAGGGAAGTTCATGGGTCAAAGGGTAGCTTAGTCTTGACAGATTCAGTTTTAAAACAAATATTTTGTTATAGTAATATGCTATTTTTACTTTAACTTTATCATTATCTCGATATTAAATCACATATTTTTATCTTGTATGGTGTAGCGTGAGAAATATAAATACCAAAAAAGAAATAAATTTAGAACTAGTCTAGATTATGTCAGATTAAGTGATCCAGATTATAAAGTATAGGTCTATAGAAGAAATACAGGTTCTGTCTCTGTAAAGAAACTGTGTTGCTCGGAGATTGCTAAAGATTTCTTTTCGACGATGAAAAAAAAACTAAGCAGTCAAATGCATGAATTGGCAGAAATAGGTTTTATTTCTTTTTATGATGAAAAGTGCAAGTTTTAGTGCAGTACCCGAATGATTATATTCAGTGTACTACTGCGTGTCCAAGACCGTAGCTAGGACCTTTATTTTAGTGAGGCGAAAACATTTTCGGCAGAGGGCCTGAGCCCCCAGAAGCCCTCGAAAAATGGTGAGAAATCCTGCATTCTTGGCATTTCCAGACGTATATTTGAATAATAGAAGATGGCATTTTCTGTACATAAAATCTACCATTTTTTATATTTTGTTGTGAAACAAAGTGGATTATAGTGGTAAAAGAGGTCTATGGAGGTGAAACAACCGAAATGAACATTAAATATACCGGTCATTTAACTGCATTCCGAAACTGTTTCTGTGGAATAAATGGCTTTGTTATCTTTTTCCTAAATGAATAATCTCGATGTTTGTCTATTACAATTTTTAAATTCTTAAATAAGTGTTAAACACGGAATTTATCTAGTGAGGCAGTTGCCACACTTGCCTCAACGGTAGCTACGGTCTTGGTTTCCAAGATACTTCGGCGACTGATTTTTCGATTAAAAACATCAGATTATTACAGTTCTGTACATTCCCACAACTCTACATGACTCAAACTTGGAAACAAAACTTGCACATAATCAGCAACGTCATATGTGTTTGATGTGACGTATTACTTTACGCACAAATCAACGAATTGCATACAAAAAATGGAAAATACGACATTTGGGAGCAAAATGTAGAGTAATATTTTTCTCGATAATGAAATATTTGAGATATTCACGAAAAAGGACTTGCAGTAAGTGCTTCGTGAAACTGACGGTCCAGGAAGAAATAAATTGGAATATACTCTTTGTGTTCTTTGGCTATGAGACGTCATAGCCCATTCCATATAAAAACTACGCAATACATAAGATTTTCTTGTTGGCTGTGCGAATAAATGGAAGATCCAGAAAGAATTTATTTTTTATACTAGTATATGGAGTTTGATCTTACGTCCCACAGCCCAAGACAATTGTAATAAAGGTCTTTTGACGTAAGAGGAATATGGGATACATGTTCATATTGTTATTGTGTATCACTTACCATGTCTAGATAACAGTATCTGTGTTGAGTATATGTAATGTCCTAGATGACAATGACGGTCAATGAAGCAGTAACAACTGTTTGTTTCATTTAGCAATACAATACAATCCAGCGGGCAATACTCTGGATAATATTGTCCGAGTCCAGTGTGCTATATCTTTAATACTACTTACCAAGGAATATACTGTTTTTTATCGTACTTCCCTGCGTATATATCATCCTGCTCAGCCGCTCTGTAATCTCTGTATTAAGGCTTTGTGACGTATTAGGAGACATTATCCGCGACAGCAGGACTTATTAGCGACGTCACAATATGAGAGCAGGACTTATTAGCGACGTCACAATGTGAGAGCAGACGTTATCAAGCTTACCTCCAGGAGGACAAAAGCGTAAAAAATGTCTTATAGGGGCGACTAAAATGTACACACTTTGTACGATAAACAGATTATCGGGTTTTCTGCGTAAATATATTGTAAAATATCAGCCGCTCGACACAATATGAATCTTTTAGGCTCGTTCGCTGCGCTCACTCGCCAAAAATCTTCATATTGTGGCTCGAGGCTGATATTTTACGATATCAATGTGGAGAAAACCCGATAATCTATACATGTATAATGTCAATCTGAATTATACTGACGGTCCATCTGGTAATAGCTTGGATGATTGTGTCTTCATACATTTCGGTAGATCTATACACATACTGACCATAGCTCATAATATCTGTGGGTTTTTTGTTTTTTTGTTTTTGTTTTTGTTTTTGTTTTTTTTTTGGGTTGGGGGGAGGCGAGACCCTACTGTCCTGAACATATTCCATGGAATGTGTTACATTTAGTTTTGTTTGGTTCCAATGTGAAAAATGTGTTGGTGTTATTTTTTGGCTATCCAAATGTTTGATCACGAGCGTTCCTGGTGAAAGTGGATACAGAAATTTGCATCGTACGCAGAGAATTTGGTTATCATAGTTTATTTTTGTAAGTCAAATGTCGGACAACTGTTTGTTCATTATAAAAACCTTGTAGAGTTATACAAGAAACCATTAGAATTTTACTTTTGGTTTTAAATTGATTTTATTGTCTTTCTTTTTCATCTATAATGGATCCTTCCAAAGACTATTACTATGTTTTTGCCAAGATCCTATTTTAGCTGAATTCAGCAGTGAAGGACTCTATTCTGTTGGTGGGCGTTATCTCCACTAATGGTGTCAAGGTTGGTTCAGATTTGTTATAATTAAAATGTAAAAAGGAAAGGAAAGTCTGCCGACGTCTGTTGTGCTGAGAGTATACTTTTTTGATAGGAGTTATTACTGAATTTATCCAATATACAGGATCATGTAACACATCATTAAAAATGCCCTGGTTATTTCCCTTGGGTCAAACATGTTCCATGTTTTCTTTTCATTCAAGGGTGAAAAGTAAATTATTATGTATTTTATTTTGGCATTTTAATTATAACGTCTAATTAAGAATAAAAAATTTAAGATCAAGAAAAATTAATATGTATTCAGGAATGAAATTATTATATAAAAATTAATTGTACGCCAAATTTAAAATAATCTTAAATTTATAGCGAGCGCTATAGGAGCATATGCATTTTCTACATATGGGTGATTTAAAAAAGTCTGTTTAATGGGGGCAGCCATTATGCAATCCGAAGCTATTGCTGCGCTTGTATCATTGGCCACGCCAACAGTATATTAACAACTAAAATAATCGTTTGGAATCTGAATGTGTAAGGCTGTTAGGTAATCAAGCAACTAAGTAAATCAAGCTGTGTTGTCAGTCAAATGAACTACTTAGATCAAGGTATATGCTTCCCATATCGTTCTTTATTTTACAGAGTAACACAATTCATCCAGATTCCGTTGATATAAGTCCAGCCTATGGAATGTACATTTCACAGTTGGTTCGTTACTGCCGCGCATGTGATTTATACGGCAACTTTCTCGACAGGGCGAGATTGCTGTCACATAAACTTCTAAGACGGTGTTTTGTTCAGTCTCTGTTAATTTCATCACTTCAAAAGTTTTATTATCGTCATCGCAATTTAATTGGCCGATACGAGGTTTCTATCAGTCAAGTCTAGCATAAATTTGACCCTAACCTTAAATTACTTGCAAAAGAAGATTTTTAAGTTTTAATCTTTAGTATTATACCCCAAATATACACAGAAAAAAGTCCAACAAAATCTAACTTGAGGAAGATTAAAAAATCACGATTTTAAAATTCCTATGGACATTTGCATTGAAAATGGGAGATAACTCTGCAAAAAAGGCAGAAATATCAATAAAAATTGATACAAAATTATAACTTTACCGCTTCTATTCAGCAGAATGTATTGATTCTTGATATTTTAGCCGTCTTTAGAGTATAACAAAAAACTCTAGTTTTTTTCATATCTTTTATCAAGCTACAACCTATATTTCGTAATTCATTAGTTGACCATTTATTAAATTTTCAACTTGTCAAGGTAAAGAATCTCAAATTTAATAAAAATAATTAAGCATATATTCTTCTTTTTGTGGTTTAAAGTTTCTTTAAACAAGGTAGATGCTGATCAAATATAATTTACAGATATAAGCAATACCAATTTTTCACATTATTTTTTCAAAATGGTCACAACGCCACAAATTTGCAATTTCTTTAATGAAAAATGCGCAAAAAAAAAAAATAAAAATACCCATAACATTTCGGTTTTGTACATTTCATATATACATTATAATATAGTGTTACGGCCGAAATCATCTTTTAAATTGTAGCCAACAAAAGACACAAATCAATAATAAAATTTAACAAGATTTATTATATACAAGTTTACAAAAAATATTACACAAAATAAAATGTCAACTTAACTGTTCAAAATCCTATGTCTTTTCTTTGTCCGGAATTCCTCTCGTCACTGTTGCGGGAATCCAAACGGAATATTATATCCAATCAGTCACAATCTAGTATGATGTAACGTAAATAAAAGTGTGTCAAGTATGATGTATGAAACGTAAATAAAAGTGTGTCAATCCAACAGCTGAGAACTCAAGAATGTTATTGTCTGGTCCGATATCTTCTGGCAGTCTAACTTTCTTTTCCATATATATATATATAACAGTGACGGAAACTTCTGGAATACGGTAGAAGTTCGAATCACACCAGAATTATTGCGTAAGTCAAATAGAAAGTTCTAGTCATTCCATCGGTATCTATTATTGTTCCAGTGATTTCTAAACTGCGCAGTTATAACATGATTTGGTAAACAACTATAAGTATTATGTAAGCATATTATAAATGTTATAAGGCCACACAAAACAAATTAGGCCAAGATAAATAACATAATAATTACAATATTATATACCTTAAAAGAAGTTTGAGTGTAACGAGAACTTCATGAACAATATATACAAAAATATATAGTATGTATACAGTGTTTTAATAAGATCTAGATAAAGCATCTGCTATTACATTATCTTTACCTTTAATATGTTTTACAATAATATCATATTCCTGTAACAATAAACTCCACCTAGTCAACCTCTGGTTCTTGTTTCTCATTTTATGTATGAAGGTGAGAGGATTATGATCAGTATAAACCAGAATAGAATGCATAGTGGGATTTAAATATACATCAAAATGTTGAAGTGCAGACAACAGTGCAAAACACTCTTTTTCAATAATGGAATAATTTTTCTGATGTTTATCTAATTTCTTGGAAAAATATGATATAGGATTCTCAACATTATCATCTGTTTCTTGATATAAAACGGCTCCAACTCCTACATCACTTGCATCAACGGCAAGTTTGAATTGCTTTTTAAAGTCTGGAGTGATAAGAACGGGACTATTAATTAAAAGTGATTTGCTTTTTTCAAAAGAGTTTTGACAATTATCACTCCAGATGAATTTAGAATCTTTCCGTAAAAGATGAGTTAATGGTTGAACAACAGTAGCAAAATTTGAACAAAATTTTCTGTAAAATCCAATCATGCCTAAATATCTCATAAGTTGTTTTTTATTTGTAGGAGGAGGAAAATTGGTAATTGCATCCACTTTAGCCATAATAGGTTTCACTTGACCTTGGCCAACTGTGTGCCCTAAATAATCAACAGTGGCCTTACAAAATTCACTTTTAGCAAGATTAACAGTCAAATTTCATTGTGAAAATCTATCAAAAGTATCATATAAATGTGTTAAATGTTCTTCCCAGCTATCACTACATACAATAAGATCATCAATATAAGCATAACAACAGTCTAAATCTTTTATAACATTATTAATCATTCTTTGAAATGTAGCTGAAGCATTTTTCATACCAAACGGCATGACAGTATATTGAAATAAGCCGTCTGGTGTGACAAAAGCTGATATTTCACGAGCTCTCGGTGTCAAGGGGATCTGCCAGGAACCGTTTAATAAATCAAATTTGCTTACGAATTTTGCTTGTCCAATGTTGTCAATGCAATCGTCTATCCTTGGAATCGGATAGGAGTCAGATTTTGAAAGCGAGTTTACTTTTCTGAAATCAGTAACGAAACGAAAGGTTTTATCTGGTTTGGGCACAAGAAGACAAGGAGAGCTCAATTTACTGGTACTCGGCTCAATAATATCATTGTCAAGCATATATCTAATTTCTTGTCTCATAAAATCAAGTTTAAGTGGATTGAGCCGGTAAGGATGTTGCTTAATTGGAGAAGCATCGCCTACATCAACATCATGACAAACAGCAGTGGTTTTGTTTGGCACATCTGGAAAAAGATTTTTAAAAGAAAATACCAAAGTTTTCAAATTTTCTCTGCGATCGAAAGTCGGATGTGCAAGTTTTGAGTCTAAATTTGACAAAATTTCAGAATTTTTCAATCTACCAGTTTGTTCCATAGTCTTGGAATCAAAAGATGGTTCAATTATGTCTGGTTTGTCATGATCGTTCTCCGATTTAACCATGGCTAAAGTGGCAACTGGTTTATTATTCTCACCTTCATTAGTACGCTCAAAATATGGTTTTAACATATTAATGTGACACACTCTATTTTGTTTACGCGGACCTGGAGTTTTTACAATATAATTCAAATCATTGATTTTACTGTCGATTGTATAAGGACCACAGTATTTAGCCTGTAAAGGATGCACAGGAACTGGCAAAAATACAAGTACCTTATCACCAGGCTCAAAAACTCTGCCCTTGTCATCTTTATCATACCATATTTTCATCTTATTCTGTACAGTTTTTAAGTTTTTCTGAGCAATTTGACAAGCAGTATACAATTTTTCTTTAAATCTAGATACATAGTCTAGAAGATTCAAGTCAGTGTGTTCAGTAAGCCATTTTTCCTTAACCCATTCCAAAGGTCCCCTTTCAGTATGACCAAACACCAACTCAAAGGAGCTAAAACCAAGGGATTCTTGAACAGCCTCTGGGACCACAAAAAGTAGAAAGTGAACACCATCATCCCAGTCCCTGTCAAATTGAAGACAAAAAGTTCTAATCCTGTTCTTCAATGTTTGATGAAAACGTTCTAATGCACTTTGAGATTCTGGATGATAAGCACTTGATCTATACTGAGCAATCCCTAGTTGGTAAACGACCTGCTGAAATAAACCTGACATAAAATTTGAACCCTGGTCTGACTGTATAGACTTAGGAAGTCCTACTAATGTGAAAAATTTGATAAGAGCTTTGACAATAGTTGGTGTCTTGATATTCCTTAATGGAATAGCCCCAGGAAAGCGAGTGGATGTAAACATGATCGTTAATGAATAAGCATTTCCAGTCTTGGTCTTTGGTAAAGGTCCAACGCAATCAATAAGTACTCGGCTGAAAGGTTCTTCAAAGGCTGGAATTGGCAGAAGTGGTGCTGGTGGTATTTTCTGGTTAGGCTTGCCAACAACCTGGCATATATGGCATGATTTGCAGTATTCTGTGACATCATTTCTAAGTCTGAGCCAGTAGAAATGTTGTAATATCTTAAGGCAAGTCTTCCTTATACCTAAATGTCCTGCCAAGGGGGTGTCATGGGCAAGACCAATAATTTCTTGCCTATAGACTTTACGCACCACCACTTGGTATACCACTCACCATTCCTCCTCTGGGATAGCATCAGGGGGCCTCCACTTCCTCATCAAAATGCCGTCTTGATGGTAGTAACATTCGGCCACTTTGTCTGCTTCTTCTTGGGGTAGTGCCCTCTTGCAGAGCTTTAGAGCCTCATGGTCTTTATTCTGTTCTTCCCTAAATGTTCTTTTGTCTAATGAATGGCTGTTCACGTCTGGCCATGGCATAATTACATGCTTGTTAGTACCAGGTGGTCTTATTATGGCCTTTTCTGAAGTACCGGGACCTTCAATGTCGGCAAGAAAAGTGTCAGAAAGGTCCATATAATCATACTGGCCTTCTTGTAAACCCTCATCTTGTTTTCTTGCCATTGCCCTAGTAACAACACAAGCTGGATACAGTTCAGCATCATCTTCAGGTGATTTAAAATCCACCACCGGTTCACTTGTAACAATTGGTTCAGCAACCACTTTGTTCCTAGCTAGATCATTTCCTAGCAATAATGAAACACCCTCAACAGGGAGAGTAGGACGAACACCCACAACAACTGGTCCAGTAATTAAATCCGACTTCAAATAAATACGATGGAGGGGAACATCTATACAACCTAACTCCACACCTCGTAACAAAACAGAGGCACCAACGGACGTCTCCTCGGACAAAGGCAACACACCTTCTAACAACAAAGTCTGAGAAGCTCCAGTGTCCCGTAAAATCTTAATAGGCTGAGGAGTAGTATTATTAACACTAGAAACAAACCCATCAGACATAAAGGGCCGTATTCACAAAGGTAGTTTAAATTTAATCTGAGTTTTAAAAGTTCTTAAACGGAGTTTAAAAATAAACTTTATTCAGGAAACTGTTTTAAAATAAACTTGGTTTAAACCGGGTATGAAATAGCCTAAAACCTGTTTTAAATTAAACTTGCAACAAGGCAGGTTTAAATCTTGGTTTAAAGCTAAAAACAAGATATATTCTCCAAATACATTCCGCTATAAATATCATTTACAAAAGTTCTGTTTTGGATATGCATTTTTGAAAAATAGAAAATGACGCTATTGTAAAATTATATTTACAAGAAATTGTGTCTTTGTAAATTTAAGTATATACTATACAAGCTTATTTGTTCATTTCTTTGATTATTTGTATCTGTCGTTATCATGTTGCATTGTTTTATTTATGTATAACTATGTTTTTAAATTTCTTTTTGCAACGGTAATCTTGAATGGATGGTGGTCTAAAGTTGCGACATTTCTAATAGATTGGCTCATTTCTTCCATAAGGTTTGGTCGAAGAAATTGAAAGTATCCTACAGTTTTCTCCCTTTTTGTCAGTATGTGAAGCTAATATAAGCGTTATACATTTGAATATGAAATAAAAACATGAAAAAGCAAACGATTTTTTTGCTATAACCCTTTTAATACACGTTCTGAATTGTACTTTTTACATAGGATCACAACCGCGAAATTGCGGGTACGAAGTTATCGATTGGTAAAAACCTATTCGACCCGTTCTTTCATCTAACATAACTTTATCCACCCTTTTGAACACGATAAAGGTTCGTTTATCACCGCCGCCGGACATGAAGAGCGGAAAGAAAATTCAGAATTTGGCGATGGGTAGGACTGTACATCCGAACAATTGTTTCCGTTTAATCCCCCAAATAACTCAAACAGGTCTTCAAACGCGGTGACGAACAACTACACTGATCATTTATGTTAATCTACTCGAAAGAAGAAGAAGCAACACACAAATATGAGTCTCTTTAATTATTAATATAGACCAGGGAAAAAGTCGAATATCCAACAATGACGATCAAAGTCTGTAACAATCATCGATATATATCCTACAGTTTCGTGAAAACTGATATTGGCACATATTTCAGATATAACAATATTTTAGGGTCACCTTGCTCGACTTGTATCGGGTGTTGAAACTTACAATAAGGTACTAAATTTGATGAATATTTGTACAACGTCATGACATCGTTAGCAGAACGTTTACGCATTTCCGATTACTGTTAAAGGCCAAGCTGTTTACCTTGCAGACCAAGTATTTTGTCTCTAAATCTTTAATATGTCCTGCCAACGAAAGTTGTGGAGTGTATAGATTTTCGGTCTGTGCTTCCGATTGTTGGACCATCCGTACGTTCGTCCCGCCTCATGTTAAGGTTTTCGTTGAAGTTTTTTTCATATGAAAATGGGGTCACATCATTATTGACCTATGTACACATTTACATCACAACTTTCTAAAATCGTTGGAACATATAGATTCTACAACGATGACCAATAAAGTTGATTATGGAATTTATCAACTGGAGATAATTAAATTTTCATTTCAAAACTGTGAGGCTTGTTTAAATTATCGAGAGTGGACAAATTTCATAATTACCGCGTTAAGAGTTTTAGAATCTTTTTCTCTAATGAAAATGTAAAACTCCGAGAGCTCTTCCGAACGTTTTACAATTAATCAACGTGTGGTGATCATAATTTATCAAACGGGTCAAGAGACGTATGAATGTGCACAGAATTGGAGAAATTAGTGTTATCCTGACTTATGTTCTTGTTTTTCTTATTGTGTTTCCTGTTATTGGTTTCTTTTTGTTATAAGATCACGCACTAAACACCTGCTTACATTGATAATGTTAAATACTCACATTACAGTGAAACACTTATTATTCGTGCTACTCCAATTTTCGTGGATTTTGGGGACAACGCAATCCACGAATTTAAAAATACAACGAAATATATATTTTCAATCGTTTTATCAAGAGGAAATAAAAAAAAAAAAAAAAAAAAAAACACTTCCTTTCCAAGAATGCAATCTCATCGTTTGATCTTTAGTAAATATATCTCAAACGGATGAGTATGAATAACAGGGAAGAAGATTTTAGTTTGCTACAGATAGAGATTTAATTTGGCTTAGATTAAATATTGAAAATAAATATATACTCCAAATGATGTAAACAATGTCGTAGTAAAGTATTTATAAGGTTTTAATAATTAATCTAGTTAATAACTAATTTCTTTGGGTTTTTTTTTAAATCTTATATCTCTAAATCTTATATCTCTAAATCAAATATTGTTCTGACAAAATTTTGTTTTGAAAAAGCGTCTAATGGATATAAGTTAAGATGATAACGATATCGTTGATTGGGGGTGTCTTATGTCATTCTCGTTTGTCCCGCACCGTCTATTTGAGATCACGAATCCTAGTAGATTTAACATCATTTCTCCTAAGGCAGGAGGGAACCATACTTGTAGATAATTGTACTGAACCTAATGTATAGCACCTCTTCGCGAATTTAAAAATTTTGTCTGCGAAACATTTATATTTGTAATTGAACACATTACTTTGAGCATTTAAACTTCTGCTTTTTTGAAATAAAAAAAATCCAAGTACGTTAGAGTCAGTAAAATGGGTGGTGAAAAATATGCAGCTTTTCTTTGAATATATTTCTATCCGAGGGAAAACAATTATCAAGTTTTCTGATTAGAAACTTTGGATTGACATGATTTTTTAGCTCAGCTACTCTAAAATGCCAAGTGAGCATTTGCCATCACTTTGCGTCCGTCGTACGTCGTCGTAGGGCGTAAAAATTCCTCTGAAAACACTGGGCCAATTTGGACCAAACTTCTGTGGAATGGTAACCAATGAGGCAACTGAAACCAGACTTTGCAACAATGGTCCTTAGACGGTCCTCTTTAAGAAATATATGTGATGATCCGGACGGTCAACCAATATGGCTGCCACACCCGAATTTAGTTTAACATAGGGCCTTATGGGAAAATTATTTGAAAAATCTCCTTGTCTGGAACCACTCGACCAATTGGAACCAGAGTTGCCAGCAATGGTCCTTAGATGGTCCTCTTTAAGTAATATGTCCGATGACCCGGACAGTCAACCAAGTTGGCCACCATAGTTGAACTTTGTTTAACATAGGATCCTTTCGGAAAATTCATTTAAAAATCTTCTTGTCTGAATCCACAGGGGACAATTGTAACCAGACTTGGAAGCAATGTTCCTTACATCGTTCTGTTTCAGAAATGTGTCCGAATACCCAGACTGTCGACCAAGATGGCTGCCACATCAGTTTAACATAGGACCCTATGGGAAAATTTAAAAAAAAATGTTATTGTCTGAAACCACTTGACCAATTGGAACCATACTTGGCAGCAGTGGTCCTTAGATTGTTCTCTTTCAGAATTATGTCCGATGACCCCAACACCACAGCAAAACTTGGTCTAACATAGGACCCTATGAGAAAACTAGACACATCGACTGCTACACTTAAATTTTAGTCCTGCTCAAGGTGGACAAGATAAATCCATGTGAGCGATACAGGCTCTTGAGAGCCTCTTGTTTCTTATAATTGGCATTCAGTTTCAAGATTTAATTTGAAATAACACTGTTACGTTCACTCGAATTACACTGATTAGCATTTCATTACAGCATTTACTAGCAGCTTTGAGTTTAGTGTCAAGTATTGTTTAATCATGTCATAAACAGAACGTCACAATGAAATGCGGTTCGGAGCCAGTTGTTTTTATTTTCGTAATCATAGTTTAAATTTAAACTTAGTTTTAAAAAATTAACCAAGTTTATTTAATTTTAAACTAAGTTTACCTAAACTAGGATTAAATTTCTTTCATGAATAGAGTTTAATTTAAACTTAGTTTCTTGGTTTAACTAAACCAGGTCTAAGCTTAAACGAGGTTTATATTAAACCACTTTTATGAATACGGCCCCAAGGGTTTATAATCCTCCATGTAATCACAAAAACTGGACTTAAAAGCCTGACTCGCAGGACATTCCAACTTATTGGTAAAAACGGGTGTCGTACAAGCACTGGACTTGGGCTTATTATCTCTTTCATTCTTCTTCTGGAGTCTAAAACAATCAGCCATCAGGTGACCATTTTTCTTATAATAAGCACAAGTTAGTGACTTCCTCTCAAAAGTATCAAATTTTGGACCAGACATATTATAACTAGACGGACTCTTATTCTTTGCAACAGGCTTACTATCAGTACGCTCAGTGCTTTGATTTTTGTAATTTCCGCTTGAAGTATTGAAATTTTGACCTTTGAAACTTCTTTTATGTGAAAGGGTATAATTATCGGAAACAGCTGCATCTTGCAATGTCTCAACAGTTTTGTCATCTAAATGTGTTTTTAAGTCTAAATTAACACACTGCTTGATCTCTTCTAATAACATTAATTGTCTTAATTTATCAAAGTTGTTATTTATTTTCTTTGACGTAAGCCATTTATCGAATAGATCTTCTTTTTCCCTAGCAAATTCAACATAGGTTTGTGTTTCAAACTTTTTATAAGACCTAAATTTCTGTCTATATGCTTCTGGCACTAGCTCATAAGCTTTCAAAACTTCCTGTTTAACAGTGTCATAATCAGAACTTTTTTCTGAAGAAAGTGCTGAGTAAATTTCAGCGGCCTTGCCAACAAAAACACTTTGCAGCATTGTAGTCCAATAAGGCTTTGGCCATTTCAAATTTTGAGCAATTTTCTCAAACTGTGGAAAAAATTTATCAACCGTTTTTTCACAAAATTTAGGAACCAAACGTATATTTTTTGCTGCATCAAAATGTTCTGATTTTGACTCATATTTAGTGTTGCTTTCTACTTTGACCATTTCCATTTTTTCCATCTCTAACCTTTCCCTCATTTCAAGTTCTGCCTGTCTTTCTTCTTTCTCTAATTGTTTTAATTTAACTTCGTTTTCCAATTGTTTTTCCAGTTGTTTTAATTTAAGTTCATGTTCTAATTCAAGCTGTTTTAATTTGAAAGCATCAACATTTTCGACCTTGAGGTCAAGAGCCTCTTCACCAAAAATTTCTAAGTTGTCTATTACCAAATTTTTTATGATTTGTTTTCTCATAGATGCTCTAAAATCTATTTTTAAATGTTTAGCAAGCAACACTAATTCTTCTTTCTTTAATTTATCAAACCCTTCCAGGTCTGGCGTTTTCAAAAATTTACCAGCATCAAATGCCATTTTGTAGAATTTTGTTGGCTAATTCTAATAAAAATACTGAAAAAATTTAATAAGATATTAACGTTATCCCGAGACGAGCACCCAATTTCTGTTACGGCCGAAATCACCTTTTAAATTGTAGCCAACAAAAGACACAAATCAATAATAAAATTTAACAAGATTTATTATATACAAGTTTACAAAAAATATTATACAAAATAAAATGTCAACTTAACTGTTCAAAATCCTATGTCTTTTCTTTGTCCGGAATTCCTCTCGTCATTGTTGCGGGAATTCAAACGGAATATTATATCCAATCAGTCACAATCTAGTATGATGTAACGTAAATAAAAGTGTGTCAAGTATGATGCGTGAAACGTAAATAAAAGTGTGTCAATCCAACAGCTGAGAACTCAAGAATGTTATTGTCTGGTCCGATATCTTCTAGCAGTCTAACTTTCTTTTATATATATATAACAGTGACGGAAACTTCTGGAATACGGTAGAAGTTCGAATCACACCAGAATTATTACGTAAGTCAAATAGAAAGTTCTAGTCATTCTATCGGTATCTATTATTGTTCCAGTGATTTCTAAACTGCGCAGTTATAACATTATTTGGTAAACAACTATAAGTATTATGTAAGCATATTATACATGTTATAAGGCCACACAAAACAAATTAGGCCAAGATAAATAATATAATAATTACAATATCATAATAATAGTCAAATACGAACTTATAACGCCATCAAAGTATCATACTTTACATGAATTTTAAGAAAATCAGCCAAAAACTGATAAAAAAGACTCATTTTTGCGGAGTTATCTCCCTTTTCCAATGTTAATTTCCACAGGAAATTAAAAATGCTGATTTTGAGTTTTCCTCAAGTAAGATTTTATGAGACCTTTTTTCTGTGTATATGTGGGGCTTAATGCTATAGATTAGAACTAAAATATTTTCTGTTGCAATTAGTTTGAGGTTAAAACAGTCTGACTGGACTATTACCCTTCTGGAGCACCCGATTTCACTACCGGGGTTTAATGGGAGTTCACATTGGTAGTGCTTTAGTTTCTGTTCTGTCTTGTTCTAGTTTTCTTAAGTTTATTATACGTTTTTTATTCTTTTAATTGTACATGTATCCTTGTGGCGTTTGTTTGTTGTTTTCCATTCTTCTGACTTGGCTTTTCCTTGGACAAAGAATTTAAAACTTTGGAATAGAAAGATAAAATTTAAGATGACCAAGAAGTTTAAATCTTACATCACCTGAAGAACTGTAGGTATGTTTTAATTTATTTCGGAAACACAACAGCCTTATTGTTTTTATTGGAAATCAGGACTTGAACCAAATTTTATATTACATTTAATGTAATTAAGAAGTCTGGAAATAGACAAACACATTTTTTTTCAGTTCAAAACAATATCAATAAACCACTTTGAGATACTTATAAATTTTAACCAAATTGAGCTATCAAAATCTTTAAAAATCATCTGTAAATGATCTTTTTGCAATTTTGTTTTTGCAAATTTGCAGGAACAATCCTTCTGTGATATATTAACCGCCTCGGTGGTCTCGTGGTAGCGTTCTCGCCCCGAGTGCGGAAGGTCGCGGGTTCGATCCTCGGCCTGGTCAAACCAAAGACATTAAAATTGGTATTTGCTGCTTCTCCGTCAAGCGCGCGGCATCTAGGAGTAAGAGCAAAGACTGGTCGGCTAGGAGTCAGTATGATGTGTCCGAGTGAGGTGATGTCTTCTCGCGGACAGTTACCTCGTGAGCTAGCACATTAAAAATCCGACTTAGCGTGACGGTCTAGTACAAAGCAGGGATCATATTCATTATCATATCAAAATGTTCTCGTCCTGATATGCACCTGGTTGCCACTGGACGTTAAACAATAATTCATCCACCCATCTGTGATATATTAGAGTAAAAAACAATAAGAGCCATGGAGTAAAGTAATATTGCAGCAAATGCAGGAAGTCCTTGATAACCACAAGACCGTTCTTCATTCCTTTGGCATTTCTAAAAAGGGTGAAGAAATGGACCTTCATGCTCTTTATTGGATTCGTAATCTACATAAGAATCCCTTTAAACAAAGGTACATTGCTGGGTCAGCTAATTGCTCTACAAAACCTCTTTCAAAGATCTTAACATTCATATATTGACATGTATTAAGGAGGGCCTTCAGAATTACTGTAAAACATCATATTCCACCAGTGGCGTCAATCAGATGTGGATTCTTAAAAACTCCAAAAATTTACTTCAATATCTAAAATCAAAATCTTTGGCTATATGACCTCGGACATCTTTTGACCTGAGTTTTACCGTATGTATCGCTGTGTGTTTGTTTATTCCACATTGGCTAGAGGTATAGGGAGAGGGTTGAGATCTCACAAAATATGTTTAACCCCCCTGCACTTTTACGCCTGTGCCAAGTCAGGAACCTGTTGTTTATTCCACATTGGCTAGAGGTATAGGGAGAGGGTTGAGATCTTACAAAATATGTTTAACCCCGCTGCAATTTTACGTCTGTGCCAAGTCAGGAACCTCTGGCCTTTGTTAGTCTTGTATGTTTTTTGAAATTTAGTTCATTTTTATGTTTCGGAGCTTAGTGTGCCGTCCATTTTGCTGAACTAGTATACATTATTGTTTAGGGGCCAGCTGAAGCCCGCCTCCGGGTACGGGTTTTTCTCGCTGCGTTGAAGACCCATTGGTAGCCTTGAGCTGTTATCTGGTCTTTGGTCGGATTGTTGTCTCTTTGACACATCCTCCGTTTCCATTTTCTGTTCTATTTAGGAGCGATACTTTGAAAATAAATGTTGAGTATTTGTAATAACTTATTTGAATTTGATAGAATTGGAATGGCATTTGAAGAATTTTTAAATGAACAAAGAGGAAACTCGGGGAAATGAGGTTTCACTTCTGATTCATAACATGATATTCTGGTTTGGAAAAAAGACATCGAAAGCTGTGATTTTATTTACAAAGCATAATTAAAATTAGATTCGAATTTTCATATTTTGTTAAATCATGTCCAATCCTTCTAGTGATTAGACTTTTTGAACGTATTTATTTGTGGTTTTTTTTTTCAAGTGGTTCTTTTCTGACGTCAATAACACATGCAGAAACAATTCCGCATTTTGAATAAAAAATATATTTTTTGAAATATTATAATATTAAAAGAGAAAGCGTCAATCAACAAAACACTCGAAAGTTTAATGTTTTTATTTGAAAAGCAGAAAAACATGCTACTTAAATGTAACATGAATCCAAGTTTAACAAAGATCTTTTGTTCTCCGACCGTGTGCCAATCGTTTACCCAAGGTTAATATTGAAATTTTTCTTCTTTGTAAATATTGTCCCAGGATATACTTGAGAATTACTACGTAAATTTAAACGCAACATCTAAATTGAGATAGTGTTTAAATACCCCCAACTTCACTCCATTTTCCGTATTACAACGATAAGATATTGGAAATTGTTTTATTTACAACAAAGATAATTAAAGCATCACGCAAAGTTTCCAGGAGAAAATTTATTATTCAAAACATTCTTTGATAAGGAAAAAAATATTCAGCACAATCAGCGGTTTTTTTTTCAAAATGCAGGAAAGTGACATAGAGAGATATTTGAAGGAAAGTTCTAAAAGTTACAAAGAAGCACAAGCTAAAAACTGTGCGAGACGGAATTCGCTCCAGAAACGGACTCTGGGTATTGAGACTGAAAGAAAGATTGCGGCTGCCAGTTTCAACAGAGAGGAAAAGCTCTTACGGGAACAATTAAAACAGATGAAGATTGAGAAAAAGAAATATTCAATCATACACGAATTAAGAGGTATTTATTAACTTATATTTATATACTTTTAAGATTTTTGTTGATTGAAATTGATCTGTCTGTTTTTAGTTTGCTTTTTATTCTTTATGAACTATCATTCGGTTTAATTAATTTGTTCTTGCAGTTCATTGTCCGAAGGAACTACTTGTTTAAATTATTTATATCCTGAACAGATAAAAAAAAATCTTTATTATTTTATTGCTTCAGAGCTATTTACTACCTTTAATTTGACGTGAGGATAGTCATGACAATTCCTTCGAACATCGTTGCTCACGATTTGCATTCCCGATTTAAACAAAGGCGCACGATAGGTTGTTAATCCAGCAAAACGTCAATCGAAACATTCCAGAATTGCTGCTGAACTTACAGAATCTAAAAATTCTGGAAAAAATGAGAAATTTTATTATCTTAGTCATAGTCCAATGAACATCTTAATTATGATTGTTGTTTTCTGATGGCTGTTCGAGTTTACATCAATCATAATGCGAACAGTACTTTCATTTTCGTTTCTCTTTTTTCGCTTCCACTGAGTGTTCAAAATTTAAAATTCCAAAAAGTATAGGCTATAGTGAGACAAACAGTTTAGAAAAAAAAATAGTTTATATCTAAATTAAAGAACTCAGAATTGTAATCAAGGTATATTAAGGTTTCTAGAATTGATGTAGATTTTTAACCATATTTTTCAACTTAAAACTCGGTTATTAGTTTTGGGAAGTACGAAAGGCGGGGGTTCCAATCAGGATTTCTATATTTAACAAGATTATATTTTAAACAAGGGCGATAACTTTTTTCTGCTCATGATGAATGTCACAAACTAAAAACCACCTCAATATTTCGGAAAATGAATTTCTTTGAACATTTGTTTTCACGTTTTTAGCCCCCCCCCCCCCCCCATCCAAAATCAATCTTTATACTCCAAAACAGATACACTTTTATCGCCATTGTTTTCATTGCACTAAACTAAAAGTGATTGTTATGACGCCACTGTGTGATAAATTTATAAATCTTAGCGGGCAATCATTTAATATTAGATTGGGGAGTAAGAAGGTTCCTGAGATTTTTTACCACATCCATTAGCCTGCCTTTTTTCTTTTGGGTCACGGGACAAGTATTTTTTCTCAGTTTTGCCTTCTTTGCAACCCCAACCAAATCTGTTGTATTTAAACCATTACGAGCGTTATATTGAATATTTTATTGAGTAAACATAAAAGAATGAGTCCAGCTGTATCGTTCCCTGAGAAAATTTCAATAATTATTGACGAGGCGTAAGAATTGACTTTTAATACGGACATGATAACACCATTTTAAGCTAAAACTAGCTCTAAGCTCACATCTCAACCATATCATTAATTCCAGAGGACAGATTACCCTTTAAGCCCGTAATTCAAGGAAAGATAACAACCGTTTAAGTTCGCACTAATGTGACATCTTGGGCATACGAATTCGGGGAAGTTTTAAACTCACACTAGCTCTAATGGAATAGAGAATGGAAACGGGGAATGTGTCAAAGAGACAACAACCCGACCAAAAAAACAGATCAAGGTCTTCTTCTTGGGCTTATCACGAACTTTTATTAGTCATAAGTCATAAGTTTATTTAGCATCTTACGTCCCTAAGGACAAATAGCTACATAAAAACAAGAATGTAAACATAAACACAAATGCAAAATACTTTTAACTAACAGCAAGACACATAGTATAGAATGAACTAGCCCCCTGTACTCAGTGCTAAAGACTGTTTTAAAAAGGAGCCCAGCACTCTCACTTGGTCCTTGGTGTTAGGATTTTATATTGATAGTATTTTATGATTTCTACTGATAGGAGAGAAATGGACAATTAGTTACGCTAGTAGAAGTTATGCAGAAAACGTTTTTTGAGCAAAGAATGCTAATTCTAAGCATATTTCTGAAACCTATCTGCATGCCTTGACTGATAGTAACGGTTACAAGCTTTGTATAAGCAACTTAATTCCCTTTTTTTCAAAACTACGATTCATTTAATAACTGCCGGGATTCATCTAACAAAAACAGAGCTTGTACGAAAACCTATTTTACAGTATTTTGCGTCCAGCGATAACCCATATTTATCCTAAAATTGATCTGGCATATATTATACACTCGTAACTCTTCTAAAATTTGTTGACATTTTCAACAATTGACAAGAACATCGTCTTGTACAAATAACTTGTCCCCAGTTATATTTGACTATCTAATTTAGACGAGTACTTATCGAATTTGAGAGTTCCCACATATATACGTGTACCGAATAGGTTGAAATTTATTAGTTCAATTTTCAGCATTAAACAATTATATATGTTGGAATGTTGACAATTTTTAATCAGACACAGAATGTAAGAATGTATCTTTTATTTGCAAAATGGTTGAAAATTGATTAAAAGGAGTTTTTCGACATTGTAAGTGCCTTTGTGTAAATAATTACTTTTTCCTGTTTATATTGATCTGTCAATTAGGAAGTCTGTTGAAATTGTAGTTCGAGGCCAAAGTTTCATAAAATGTTATTAACAATATGTTAATTGGAAATAAAAGGGATAATTTTGATAAAAGAATCCTTCGCAATTTTTTACACGTCTGCCGAAGATTGATGAAAATTCATGATCAACTTAAACTTTACACGTTATGTTACAAATATCCCAATTTGTACATCCTGTTTAAAGCCCCTTTTCTGCACCTATTCCATTTAACCATAATTGATCAGAAAATTGACGAAACGACTTAATATTGAAATTGAAAGGAATTTAGAAAAAAACTAATAAATAGCGACAATACATATATAAATTGTTTTGTATTATAAGAAAACGATCCATTCTCATTAATATTTTGATGGTAATTTAAAGGGGAATAACTGCCACATCAGTCATTATTCAAATCAGTTTGTTGTAATATAGTATTGATAGATTCATAAAATAGCTAATAATAAAATTCATAAAATAATCCTAAAATAATCTTTTACAGATAAAGAATTAAACCATACTCTTGTACCGGAAGAGCCACATGTGTACGAAATTCGGATACCAACGGAACCATACCCGATTACTCTCAGGCCTTTAGGTAGTCCAAAGAGTTCCAGAAAGAAGGAATGTAGCATAGAGGATGAAGGTACATATCGTTTGTAATTCTTATACTTCGCATGAGTTATCTACTCATGTACTTGATATCAGTCAGAAATAAGGACGGGGTGTTTTGGCGTTAGTTTTGTAATTGGCAGAAAAATTCAGGGTATTTATTACTTTTTTCTCGAATAGACGGGAGAGACTTAGAGCTAATTTTGTATCTGGGAGATCGAGTCAACGGCAATTTTACATACAGGCAATACGATCTGGGAGTTTTGCCTCTAACTTCATAGGTTACAGGCAGTAAAACCTCAAGTTTACGTATTGATAATTTTAACGTGTAGGTTTTTCTTTGATTTTATTTACTGGCCGTAAAATGGGAGAGATTCACTGTGAATTTTATGTAAAGGCAATTATAAGACCCAGGCGGTTCGCCAATAATTTTTACGCAATATAAATAAGAGTATGCATATTATAAGATAATATGGAGTGTGCTCTGACATCCCACAATCCAAGTCAATTTTAAAGCAGGTCGTTTGACGTCAGAAGAATCTTGGGCTACTAGTTAATTGACTAAATGTTATCTCATTGACGTCTACACCATATCGTTACATTTTTGTATCTTTTTGTATTTTTGCACTGTAGTAAACATCGGATTGTGTGCATCTTTGATTTTTGAAAATATTTCATCATGGTCAGTTCAAAATAATGGTCACAAATATTATTTTTAGGCATGAGATATGCAAGAACCAGAGGCAGAAGGGTTTCTAAAGAATTCGAAGATTTACACCTCAACACAAAAACTGGGAAACTGAAACCAATCAATCCAGCAAAAAGAGCTTTGAAAGACAAGACAGAAATTACTCGAAGTTTAACAACGCTCTCTACAAGTTCTCCTGGTACACCAAGGAAGAAAAGTTTATCTCGGAAACACAGTCAAAACAGCGACGGGTCATCCCCATCACTAAGTGTTTCGTCAATGGACAATATTCATTGGATAGGAGAACCGGAAGCGACAAAATCAATCCGTCGCAACCGGAAGACGGTTGAAGAGCAAGAACTCATTGCAGAATATAATAAACTATCAAAACATTCTCCGTCATAGCTTAGAAATCATTTTCAAATTTTATCGAGTTTTCTTGCAACGAAGAGACGCGAAAGCGCAATGAGAGCAAAGTGTGGTAAAATGTTATATGACGAATTCCAGTGTTAACAGACGAAGAGGTTCATTTGACTCCTATGGGGCCATAAATGACGTTACATTTTAATAATTTTTAAGATCTTTATAAAGTAATAAATACTGGCTGCCAAATAGAAAGCACTCGACTTCTTTCTCGCTATTGAAATGAGATTTAAGAGTTTTAATAAAAAGATAACCATAGATAAAATATAATTATATATCTATTATGTAAGTAATGATTTATTAAAAATGATAAGTATAATAGTGTTACTTTAATTTCTTTTGAATTAGCCATTCAGTATATCATAGGTATCAAACTTTGACAATTTTGTTATATTTTTTTCTTTGCTTATGCAAAATGACATCATAAAAAAAATGTTCATTTGTTGTGGTTGTACTTATAATTTTTTTGATAAGTTTAAATAACGAGTTGTCATTGAACTGAAGTATAAGTATTTAATGATTTGAAATCTTTCAAGTACATCTTATTTTGAAAGCGTTTTATTTGAACATTATATAGATTGATTCATAAACCCAACTACTTTTCTGAGTTTGTATTTGACTGGGGTATTTACATCAAGTTCACCTGATTACTCCTGACTTTGCTACTTTAAGTCGCGAACTATGAGAAGTTTACCTTTGACATAAGGCCAAATAATTGCTTAATTCATGGTACGGGCAAAGCTTTTGTCTTTTGATCAAGGGAAAAGTCATTTGGTATGCAGATGTATCGATCATCAGGAGATTTTGCGTCATACACCATCGTCCCTGAATTTATGATTTGCGCAATAACTTTTTGTTTTTGATATTGCTTTACGTCCTTTTGTATACAAGTGCATTAACATAAGGTAGTGTGTTATGAACATTGATATTTGACCTTGATCTTTGACATTAAGTTGAAATAACTGCTTCATTATAGCATTTTGTTGTCTTAGCCATAAGTTTTCCCGCTTTTGACCTAGGCTAACTCTCGCGGGTATTTGGATATATCAGTAGGAGACAGTGCATATCGTATCATTGTTGCCTTGATACAGCTTTTACCTGTTACATATTTAAGTTCCAACCCTCGGTATAACATATTTATTTAAGCTGAAATAGAGAAGCATGCGTGGAAACTTTGCTGAATTTCTCTGGACATATTGGAGATGTGCATGAAAGAGTATGATCTCATTTGAAGAATTTTTTGCAACAGATATGTGTGTAGGATATCAGCTCATCCTACAAATTTTAATCCAGATCTTTGAAACATTACACAATGTGTATGGGCATATTAAATTTATACATGAAGGAGTATCATGTCATTTGGATATTTTTTTTCAAGATTTTCCATGTTCTGAAATTAAATTATTTTTTGTGACAACTGTGTATGGATGGTGCCAATTTTTGTGTAATTAACTCCTCCTACGGCTTTTAATCCAAATCTTTGAAACTTTGAGTAATGTTTACAGATATATTGAAGATGTTCAGGAAGGAGTTATATTTCCTGTTGTGGAACTTATTTATCATACGCGATTTACAAGATCAGCAGGTCAAACTAACTGAATAGTTTCGCAAAAGCTGGATATAGAAGAAGAGAGACATATAAGTCACAAAGGTGAATATCCAAAACTAACTTTGAATATTTTTTTCAGCTGAATGACCCAGACCATGACTAAACTCTCCCGCTAAACTGTCTAAATCTATTTTAATTTCCGCTTAATTGTCTTTAAATTTTCTTCTAAAATGTCCTCAAAATTTCCGCTTAAAGGTCCATTTTTCCGCCAAATTGTCCTATCAATCCGTTAAAATGACCCGGTCCGCTATATTAATAGTTTATGCGAAGAAAATATTAAATATCATTTAATTTCATTGATTATTAAGTATGTCGTATTTACTATAAATAAACAAACAATAAAATAAATAAACGGATAGTTTTCTTTAAGTTTTCACAAGCGATTTGGTGCGTCTGTAACCACATTCTATCAGCTGGCGCTATATGGTGGGCTGCTATGCGAAAGATTTGGCGTAAACCATGTTTTGGCTCGTGCAATAGTATAAAAACATTCGACTTCTCTACACTTTATACCATACCACATTCTCAATTAAAAGATCGATTGAAACAATCAGTTAATCAATGTTTCTTAAAGAAAAATGGCACACGCAGGTATAAATTTCTAGTTTTAGGAAGAGAAAAGGCTTATTTCGTTAAGAACCACTCTGATTCTGACAAAAAAGTATTCTGAAGATGAAATTGCAAACATGTTAGATTTCCTCATAGACAACGTATATGTTGAATTTGGTGGTCGAGTTTTTCAACAAACAATCGGCATTCCAATGGAAACCAACTGAGCTCCTCTCCTCTCCTCTCCGATCTCCTCCTTTACTCATATGAAGCGGACTTCTTTCAAGGGCTACTACGTGAAAACAAAAAGAAACTAGCCCAATCCTTTAATTTTTCGTTATAAAGATGACGTGTTGTCGTTAAATGACGATAGTTCCAAGACTTTCTACATCTGATCTATCCCAGTGAGCTTGAAATTAAGGATACTACAGATACATCAAATTCCGCTTCATATTTGGATGGTTCTTGAAAAAAACAATGAGGGATATTTGAAGACAAAACTTTATGAAAAACTTGATGACTTGACTTTCCTATTGTTAACTTACCCTTCTTGAGTAGCAATGTACCAGCATCGCCTGCGTGCTTATCCGAAATTCTAGGGCATGCGTGAGTTACCATGACTTTCGACAGAGGGGTTTACTGCTGTCACAAAAGCTTCTTAACCAGGGTTTTATCAGAGATAAGTTGATGTCATCACTTAGGAAATTTTAGGATCATCATTACTGTTACAGTGTTTCGAAATCTAAGATGATGTTGGAACTGTTCCCACTGTCGTAACATTTCATGTACATCAACCGATTTGTGACTACCACAGGATTTACTTTGTTGAACTTTACCACGGGTGTCTTATACGGAGCAGGAACTGCTTACCTTTCCGGAGGACCTGAGTTCACTCCTGGTTTTTATAGGAATTCCGGTTGTTCATTGTTTTTTAGTTTTCAGTGTTTATTTGTTGTGCTTGTTGTTGTCCATTTTTCTTCCCGGGTTTGTCTGTCTAATGGATTGCGTTTTTTTTTCTCCTTAGGCATATTTGTCCCCTTTTGACGGCACACTTCAATCGCCATTACATGGTTTAGTAATATTACGCGTTATCCGTTTCAAAACAGTTAATATATCGTTTCACCTGTTCAAGAACTGAAAACAGTCCTTAGTCAAAAAGATACACGATGCTTGAAGGGTATAACCTATTCAAAAATTTAACATAATTCTCAAAATAATACAAAGACGATGTCACGATACTAAAACCAGGTGCATAATATTACAATGTCTGTCCAACCAATCAAATTGCTTGTTAAATCGCAAATCAAATTATACATGCTTAGCTAAATTTATGAATATAATTCACATTTTGTTTTTTTAAGGAAATTCAACGCATAAAAACTACATTGAGATAATCTGGAAACATTCCAATAACGGGACAAATTAAGTTTCGGGGAATCATAACATAATTTTGGAACATAAGGAGTACCTACATCGTAGATACCTCTGTCCCCAGACGAATGTGGCTTTACCTTTAACGTCAATATTTTTTATTATTGTTTCGGCTTTGAGCATTTTCAGCCATTGTTTCGGTTTAGAGCATTTTCGGCGTTCAGCAAAACTGATGAGCCGAAATATGCATCAAAATAATTAACAAAACCATGGTATTTTGTAAACATGATTATGTTTATTGTTGATTGAAGATATTTAAAAAAATTTAAACTTCAATTGGTACATGCGGACCGGCCATTCAAACAGACAACCAGATAGATACGATAAGCGATTTCATACACCAAAACTAAACTAGTGAATATATTTTTTAGTCTTTGCTACGATTTTGTTACTGTTCCAATTGGTGTCGACAATTGTTTTACTAGCGGGTGCTTAGTACACGATTTTCTAATGACAGGACGATTTTTTGAGGATTCAGAGTCTGACCGTTGTCTAAACTTTTCAGAACTGGTATCTATTCGCCTTTTACAGTCTTTTTTTGATTCAGATCCTGAACGGCTTCTGAATTTGTCTGAGGAATTTGAGTCTACTCGTGGTCTAAATGGTGAGTTTACACGTGGTGGATGGTTTTTTGAAGCGGATTCAAGCTTTGATTTTATAATGTGTTCTTCTGCTTTACACATATCAGTTTTTGCGTTTGCTCTATTTAATATCATGTCCATTTTCTGTTGGTTTGATGTTTTCAGGGGCCTGCGCACTGAAAGAGTTTCCAACGTTTCATCACTTCCTGTACAATCGGGTATTTGCACACGAGACTTTAGAGACTTGGTTAAATGTAATGGTTCGTGTGATTTCAGGCGTAGGCCACGTTTTGTCAAATCAAGATCTTCAAATTCTAAAGATTTTCGTCTTCCAGATGTTCCAGGCTCCATTTTTGCAGCCTTTTCCTTTGCTAAAAATAGAAAAGAAGAACTTTCAAAACGATTAAATCTACACAATGTCAGATATTATTATCCCCGCGCTAGCGAAGCGGCGGGAATATAGTTTTCCTGTTCGCCGTCGTACGTACGTGTTTACGTAATGTCCAAGATTATCTCAGGAACCATAAGAGATAGAAAACTGAAACTTTGATCATTGTTAGCATTGTTGATATAGATTGTGCCGAAGGTTTCGGAATTTTGGAATTACCGTTAGGGCACAATTATGAGCAAAAACGGGATTTCGCGATATCCAGTAAATAGTGAAATCTTCTAAACTATTTGGACTATAATGCTGAAATTAAAACCATGACTATTATTACTTATGGCAAATTCAAAAGTGGCATGAGAATTTTTCTGAAACCCCTGGGGGCATAGCAACAAGAGAGTTAAAAAATCCCATAATCGATTGTCACAGAACTCCTCTTACACCCTAAGCAGTAGAAATATAAAAATTGTGGCATTACTAGCACTTTAAAAGTTGTCTGTGCCTAAGGTTTCGGAATTTTGAAATTTGTCCTTGGGGCAGAAAAAAATTTCTGGAAGAGTCTCAGACTTATTAATTTTTGGAAATTACCAATAAACCATAGCATCAGACACAAATAATTCCAACTTCAGTAAATTTCCTGAAAGACTCTAAGATCTGAATTTTTTGGAAAAGTACCTAGCAACCATACATATTTGTTTACAAAAAAGCAACAGCTGTATAGGGAATGATTAAATTTCCAAAATTAAATGAAATATTTGGATTTCAAAAAAAAAATAATTCCAACTTTGGTAAATTTCCTGAAGGACTTTAAGACCTTCAATTTTTTGGAAATGTATCTAGCAACCACGCATATTAATAACTATTAATGTCACAAGACTTAGGCTAACCATTCAATTTCCAAAATTGATATTCCAACTTTCGTAAACTTACACTTAATTAGTAGAACATGTCATCACAAAAACAGTTCACTACATGTATTTACATTATCAATGTATGATATGCTGTCGTGTTTCATGATATTATGGAAATGGAGTAGGACAATTTTCCTCTCATTTTAGTTAACTTCTTTGGCCATTTTCAAAAGTTGACTAATTCCTTTCAAAATCTATTACCAGACATCCTGGTCTGTACAATCAGCTAATACAACCAAATATGTTACTAAAAAAATACAAGTACAAATGACACAGATTTGCTATATTTTTAAACTATACAAAATGCTTTAGAAATAACGACGAGTAAAATATTAAATTTCAATTTCTTATTATTCTTTCGTTAAAAATAAAAGATTAAAAAAAATTATGGGTGAAACAAATCCTGGGAAGTGACCCTAATCTTTTGAAATCATAGTTTGACGACCGTCAACCTCCATTCTGCTGTCATTTAATGTTGTAAGTACCTCACTAGTACACGTAGCCTAAAGTCGAATCTACACAAAAATTATGTCCCAGAAACTTCATTTCAGATGGAAGTATGTTTTAATAAAACTTGAGTATTGATAAAATTTCTCTGCTATCTTTTTCCATGAAACTTCAGATGTAGGAAACGGAAATAATTTTTTTTAAATATTACGTAAGCCCGACTTTATAAATTTTCTCAACTAGACAGATTGTAACGCCACTCTTAAGTTGAAATACTAAATTACATGACGCTGAATTCGTATAAAAAAATTGTAATTCTTTGTACTAGCGAATCTGAAAATCTATTATTTTAGATTTACCTTTTCGTTCCTTCTTAGTCTGAATAAACCTTTTAGCAATAGATGAATCGTTCTTCTTCCAAAATTTTATTAGATCATTCAACATTTCGTCGGACAAATCGTCATCTGTGAGAGAGAAAATAACAATCAATAAAATTGTGGTTGGCTTTTATTACCCCTCCCCTCCCCCACCCCCGATATTTTTCCGTTATATATAAAGTCACTCTCAAAACCAGAATATCCCTTTTTATCGATACGTTCCCTCAAAATGTAATAAAAATATCATAAAACTGTTTTGTTCATCACAGCCATGTCATCTGAAAATTGACTTACTGCACAAAACAAATGTATATATGTTTTCTTTTATCCCTCCAGAAATACTGTTTTGCCCGCTAGAAATACAAGACATTATAACAAAAAAAAAATACAAACAAGACAGTATACCTGGTACTCAATTGTTTTGCCAGCTCTCAATAAATATAGACTATTACACCCCATTTTCCATCAGTTTCGATGTCATGCCGAGACTCCCATATCAGCCCGATGCCTGGCCGAGGGATGATATCGGTTGTGGGATGATATCGTGACTGATATAGAAAATGTGGTGTCATAGACTGTTTATCATATATTTCCAATGTGACCAACAAACAACAAATTTTACCACTTTTCTCTCCAAAATCAATAATAAATTATTCTGCTTGACATTTGAACCGGAATGGGAAGAAGCAATACCTCAGTTTATCACATATTTTGATCTGATAAGTGCTTTTTTGCATAGCTGATATGACCAAGTTGGACCTCATATATCAAGAACTGAATTCTAATATGCGGTTCCATACGAATTTTCATTACAATTCCTTTATAAATCCGTATCAGCCCTCAGGTCCGATATGGGAATTCTATTCGAAATCCGTATCAGCCCGATATCGAACCTGAGGGCTGATACAGATTTATGATGGAATTCTACTGGAAATCCGTATTATGCACGATTGAGTATCATGAATAATAAATATTTATTTGAAAAAAATATATAAATGTGCAATTCGAAGAGTATCTGTTGGCAATTTCATTCGTCATATGCTTATTTCAAGGCAAAAATAATGTAAGCATTTTTGATTTGTATCATTTCACAAAATTAAAGCTGAGTTCTCTTACCATCATCGTCGTTATCATCCCCTCCTCTTGTGTTCTGTACACGAAGTCGACTCATCCGACGTCGAAGTGCAATATAGTCGGCATCTGTTTTCACATCCGGCAGTTCTAAAGTCGCCATCCTGTAAGTTCCTGAACAAAGTCTTCTTGTACAGTGCTACGGTGGTTGTTGCGTGTCTTCTTTATCACCTCTACCAAATTTTTCAGCAGCACAGACAGCACATGCAAAAAACGAATGATATTTCAAACTTCCGCTCTTGGCCTACAAAAACACAAATGTCTGTTTAATTCATTGGAATTTATCCGAATAATTTTAAGTGAAAACAAAGGGTTAATATGGTAAATTTATCGTATTAGTCAAGTACTTGTTTCTAAGGTAGGATAACAATTCACATTATTTTCATTATAATTTATGTCAATCTTGGGGTTTTCACTTTTTTAAATATCTGTCACCCTGCTGACCTTGACAATTCAACTATTGTTTAAAGTTCGTCCTATAGAAAATACGTCACCTGAACAAGGACACTTGTAGCTTTTGTTTCTGAACAAAGAAATATTATTAATTCAAGTTTGCTAATAAAGAAATATTACGTAGAAATTCTAGTATTTTAAAAATTTGAATGTTGTTTACAAAAAAGTCGTATATGCATTACCTCATATTGACGCATGTCACTTTTATTAAACTACTGAAAAACTGTGCAACATCGACGTGTCGCATATTTCTGTTTCAAAGGCATATAGGACAAGTATTTTCTTTTATTCCTATAATGCCGCGTACTGGGCACGAAAATAACACTTTCAACGCAAGTGGGTAGTTTCGGTGCACACGAACCGTACCAATGCAAACCGTTTGTACCAAGTCAAACTATGATTATGATCCTGTGTTGAGTACGTTTTGGGATATTGTTTTCCTCATATTCGATCATGAGCACAAATGATAAGACGAAAATCGACGAAATGTGCACATCATTTATAATCAAAATTAGTAACATAATACATATTAGTACCACCGATTGGATGCCTCTGCTGCTAGGCTTGCTAGAACTTCGATACCAGCATTAAATTATATCTTAAAATCAACTTTTATAAGAATGTAGAATTTTGTAATAACTAAGGATACCTCCCTCGTTTATAGTGCTGTCTATGGTTGGTTTTGGCTTTAAAATTTTGTTTTTTGTAGGGAAGCATTTGGTGGTAAAAAAGGGATTGTTGGTATATGACAAAAACCCAATATAAGTAGATACCCAAACTTACAGAAAGAGGGCTAAATTCAGCCTTCAAAAACACCAATTAGACAACAGATCGGTACGAAAAGGCGACTAATTCCTAAAAGTTGAATAGTGGTGGCATTTGCCATGCATCGACCGGTAAATATAATCAGTCTTTTGACTTGATTGTTACAAGATTGACGTATAGCTTATATCCTTTCATTTTCATAGATCAACTGATATAAAAAAAAATATAAAGTTATATTATAACTCTTGGTTTTTCTATTGAGAAGATATCAGTTTACAGGAAAAATTTAATAAAAGTTCTTCATTTTTTTCATTTTTTTTCTCCTTTTAATTTTTAATATTTCATACATTCTATTTTAATTCAAATAACCTTGCTGTCTTAATAAACAATGGTATCGGATAACAATTATTGTCTTTTGTCCATTCATTGGTAAAATATACGTCATACATTTCATTCATATTATTTCTTATTTATTATTTACAGAGGGCTAGATTTTAAAAGTTACGATAACACTGCTGGCCTGAATTATTAACATTTAAAGTGAAATTTGTCACACAATTTCGTTTTTATGCACTCATTACAACGCAGAAAATGTTTGAGTGTAGTGAAAAGAACGTACTACATAGGTTTTTGTATCTTATCGTGAAATTCCGACTTTAAAGGGTGAAATTTATCTTTCGGAAGTAGTACCATTTCAATTCAAAAAGCAGTGTCTGATAAGGAAGCAATCATTTGATTTTATTGGGAGGGGGAGGGGGAGGGTAAGATGAAATGTTTTATCCTGCCTATTTTTTTTCTCGGAAATGTTGGTCCTGGATTTTTTTTCCTTCATTTAAACCAAAAAAGTTCCTGTTTGACACAGTTCCTTTTTTTGTGCCTAAAGTGATCCTGGCTAATATTTTGCCAAAAACCTTTTTATTACAAATTAGATCCTAGCCCCAACCCACAAAAATCAAATGGTTGCTCCCTAATAGCTTCACCTTTAACTGCATGAAAAAAATCCGGCTATTAAATTAACGACGAACAACGGGCGTTGTGTGGGAACTGGGGCGGATTTGCTGGCGGGCGGCTCTAAAAAGTTATGAAGGAAAACTCGGTTTTTTTCAATGAATATCAGTTTTTTTTCCTTGATCCGTGGTAACCAGAAATTCATTAAAAAAACATTAAAACCTAAACATGCATTCATTTTGTATCCTTAACATTTTGTGTAGTGTAAAGCTTGGATAAATTTCTCAGCTTTTAACAGCGAGTTGGTGTATCATTTGACTTGCAAAGACATGAGAAATACACAAAAAATTGTGCATTGTGCAAGGTGTTGTGCACTGATGATTTAATTTTTTAGTAATATTTTCATGACTCAATTGGATGTCATATTCACATCATAAATTGATAAGAATAAAATTTCAAAATGATAAAAGGTTCAACTCTCCCCACCCGTACTAAATCGAAATATTGGATACACCTTTTTCCGTTAATACAAATGTAATAGTATTTGGCTTTTGAAAATTTAACTTTTCATTTAAAGCAATCATATAGATATATACAATAAATCTAAAAATTCTCATAAAATTTGTAAAAAAAATGGGTTTTCTTACCTTTATTTGGGAACTATCGCACCTTTAATACCTTTGTAACACCTGTATTCCCGATTTTAATCAACTTTCCATTTTATCTCAGACAAATGATTGGCAATAACACAAAAACTGTTAAATATTCAATCTCGGAGAACGTCAGTCCTATTAGAGTTTATCTAAGAATTTGATGTATTGTGTAATGGAATATCTGATAATCCAAAGATGTGTATTGAGATCAAAGAAAAGCTACGTCAAATCCAGGTCCGGTCCGGTCGATCAGGGCGTTATGTTGTCGGGATTAATGATTTCTGTCTTTTTATCGTCGCATTGCCGTCATCTTGTTATAATAGAAAAATATCATTTATATCATTTAAAAATGTAGCATGTTTTGTAATTTGGTCTAGTTCATTCATTTGAATGATTTGAAAATAGATAAACATGGTAAATTTATATAAAAAAATAAACGGTTTCCAATGGATGGCAATACAATTTATATTGTTTGAACAAGGATGCTGAATGTTTCAGCAATTTGATGGACTAAAATCACCGGCTAACCTGGCAGTATATGGGAAGTGGTGTGAAATTGATAAATCACGGCAGTAAAATTGTGCAAATTTCCATCACTTCACACTGTCCTTAAGGAGCAACCGTTTGATTTATCTTTTTTTTCTTTTTTTTTTTTTTTTTTTGGGGGGGGGGGGTGTATTTTGAAATAAATAAGCAGGACCAGGATTATTGCAAAATAAAAAGACATGATCATCTTAGGTGTGAAACCCCCCTCCCCCTCCTCCATAAATATCAAATGGTTGCTCCCTTACCTTTTAAGCTAGTTGTAGATTTGAATGTACTCATATTATTTCTTCAGTTTGCCACATATTGCTGGGCCTTGAGCATTGTGCTTAAGGGACATGCTATATTGCAATAGCATGTCAGTAAAAAATTCTATAAATTCATTGGTGTAAGTTCGATCACATGATATTTAGAAATGCTACGGGTGCAAAAATCTGGTATTACCTGGACCGCTATAGTTCTCAGATATGATAGAGTTATTTCCCGTGAAATAAACACTCTGATTAATGAGACATGACGTAATTGGTGAACGTTTTGCCATGCTCCCTGAGGATGAAAAACTGAGTGTGAAGTATTGTCAATGAGACTACAACCACTCAGTCCAAATTTAAAAATACAAAAACAACTCTGAATGTTTTAAAGGTCTACCATTGGTCATTTGTTCTTTAATGCAATTGACACAATAGTTACTGATGCTGAGGGCAATATCACGGTACATGGACTGCCCTTGGAAAGCGGTATGAACCAGGAAAACTGATATGTATAAAATAGAAAATTGCATCATGGGATGTTCATTGCTACCAGTTGCTTGTTGTCTATAAAATCATGGAATGTCTTGAAACAAATGTGTTTGTATCCTAGATCAAAGGCCTGTCCTTAGATGGTATCTGGTGATGGGTTTTTGGGTTTTTGGATCATTTTGAAATTAATTTGCTCAGCAACACTTTAAGGTTATTATTAGATGAGATTAAACATTTGACGTGGTTTTGACAATTTTTATTTAGAGAGTTCGATATTTGAACATGCTTATTTCGCTGCCTTGATATATTTCCACAAGACTACAACCCAGTTTGTATTATGGGTATGTAAGAAAATCTAAAGCCTGATTATCAATACAACTTATCTAATTTTTGTTTTTCAATACTTTTTGACAACATCGCTCACTTAACAGGCTTTTTAAAACTCATAATTGTTGATAAATCTATATCAAGATAACCAAACGGGTTGGAGGGTGAACATAGTGGCAGCGAACTCTGGTAGGAAGACCTACGATTTGGCAGGTTGAGATGAGCTCAAGGTAACACTTTATCCATAGAAAAACATAAGCTTTTATTTCAAAATTGCTTACGTGCATGTTTTGGAGTATACCATAGTAATTAAGAACTATATCAAAACGCAAAAAACAGTATGACTGAAAATACTACTGCTTGAAAAACAAGGAAATGGGAATTCCCCGTAAACAAATTGAAACTCTACTTTTGAAAATAAACGTCATTGAAGATATTCGATAGTAATTTGGGCTATATTTAAGTGTAAGATTACATGTTTTTTGACGTACCATGAAAGTCATGTCATAGAGTTTTCTATGCTCTGTTTATAGTTTAAAGCTCACAACACGTTGTGTTTACAATTCTGTTGAATCGTACTTAATAGGGACTAATAAAACCATAAGTTTGTCGAAATATATGCTAAACAATGCAAGAACACACACACGAGCGGTCGGGTTAGTAAAAACAAATGTATCTTTTCTTGTTCTAATATAAATGACAATATGTGAAGCTGCTTAAAGTATTGAATTACAAAAACTAATAGCCTGAAAACATTTTTAATAGAATTGATATAAAAACTTAACAAAATAATCACAGAAATCATCGGTTTTATACATGGGTTTGGCACTCGAAATAAATATTGGAATACGTCAATAGTCCCTGTCCCTGACGAATAAAACAATGTGGAAAAAAACATGTACAGTGCTATTTCAATACACAAAAATAATGAAGTCTCCATCAAGCTTCACATTTATATCAGATGAAATTTCAGAATTTAACTGGATCATAAAATTTCAACGAATATTTAAAGCATAATCTAATCTTGATACAGACAGAAAATTAATAGAGCAAACATTTATAGTCTCGTTGCTTTTACTTATCGGGTAATGTCAACCCATCTTTATCAAATTTTGGAGTGGGAGTCCTGCGTTTGCTAGATCCAGGGCGAGTTATATGACAATAGCAAGGTCTGTATCTAAATATCTTTAAACCGTGTGATCCAGATATGCTAAACTCTGTCACTATCAGATGTCCTTCCTCGCCTATTGCGCATGTCTGAATAGCACCAGCTGCATCAGCTGGACAAAGAGCCTGTTTTAGCAATGCGCCTCGCTCTGAATAGACATTCACGGTATGGTTTAGTGAATCGGCAACTACAAGTTCACCGGTCCTATCCACACAAATTCCCGACGGAACCATTGTTAAGCCTTCGCCAGTACTTCTAGGTGTAAACTTGTACAGAAGTCGTCCATCGTAGGTAAAGTATTTGATTAAACTGTCAATGGGATCACAAACTATAACCTCAGATTTGTTATTGACACAAATTTGACATCCAGTTTTAGTTTTGTTTGTGCCTCCGAGTGAAAAATTATGCAACATTTTCCCTACTCTTCTGTATATTTCTATAGTTCGGGCGCATGTGCAAACGACAAGATTAAAACTGTCATCGCACTTGATACAAAATGGTTCATTGGTTACTGAAAATTTATATTTAAAATCACCTCTTGAAGAAAACACTTGGACTCGTCTGTTGTTCTTGTCAGCAACTGCAATGTCGCAGTTAGGCAATTCGGTTACGCCAGTGGGTTCGTTAAATTGTCCCTCCTCGGATCCTTTTTTTCCAAAAACTCTCAGAAACACACCAAACTGGTTAAACACCTGAACTCTATGATTCTTGGTGTCAGCCACTAAAATATTAGAGTCAACTGTTGCTGCAAGCCCTCTTGGATAATTAAAATCTCCGTCGGCTCTCCCTCGCATTCCAATATTGAACAGTAGCTTGTTTGGTCTGAAATTAAAAGACTATACTGTACGTGAACTCGAAAAAATAAAAAATAGATAAACTAATTTTTCATGAAATTTTCATTGCCTATATAATTTGCATGCAGAAACAGGTTAAAAAACTCACAAATATGTACAGCCAAGGATACAACGTGCCGTTCGCATCTTGTCAAATATAGCCAATATCACTATGCCAACACAATGATAATATAACGTGAACGTCATAGAAAACTGGTGACCATTGCACAAATTCCTTGTATACATACCTTATTTACAACTTGAGGTGCATACTTAGAATTTTGTTTGGTGGAGGAGGACGGAGGATCCGTATACAATATGTAAAAAATCTGAAACAAAAGTATCATGCAATAGATGTTAAACCATTGTACCCGCTTAAAGTGAATTCCGCCACTTAGATAGTTCCTTTTATTATCTCAAATTTTACGCTTTGTAAAATTTCTGGAAGTATAAGCAATAAATATGATAACAGGCGTTTCCCGTAATTCAGTGTAAAGGTGATTAACGGCTTTTCACATAAAATTTATATACAGCCCTTTGTTCACACATCAACATTTCCCTATAAAAAAATTAACTGTAACTTTTACACACTTGCTGATGCCATCTGAGTTTTTATCGTCTTTCTTGATATAAAGACTGCTAGAACTTTTTCTGGTTTCGGCTAAACCCTTGGCTAACATCCACGCCTCCCATTCTTTTTTATCCCTAAAATCTTTCATGGACTCCTGCCGACAGTCATGTGCTGCAAATAATTGATTGATTGTTTATCACATTGTTAATTTTTAAGATGAAATCTGCCGTTATTGTGTTACCTTTTTTTCAAATGTAACAAGTTTGCAACTTTAACGAAAATCTTACACAATTGGACTTTCATTGTAGTGGTTTTACTAAAATACTAAAAAAAAAAATCAATGAAAATGAGAAAAAAAAAGATTTCGCTTTTATTTTCACGAATGAAAATTGTGCTGCTAGTCTTGTACGGAAAAAAGGGAAAATAGATGATCAGGATATATTGCTGTTTTCGTAGAAAGAAATGTTCTATTGATTCTTGGCGCGGGTTTACTTGAAATTAGATATTCGCTACTTGGTAATATTTTTTGTACCAAATATGTATTATCTTTTTTTGCCCTGAAAGAAAATTGAGCTGTACAACCAAAACATTCCCAACATATTAATTCTATAATTTGAAATTAATAATACTGAAAAACACCCATAGTTTTGTTACAAAATAATGGTAAAAAAAATTTCTAAAATATAAATCAATATGATATATAAAATGTTTTATGTAACATCCCGAAACCACAATTATTACTCTTTGATCAAACAAATCCTTATGCTTCTATTGATCATAGCCTTCCACATATATCCTACTTCTATTTAGCTAATCTAAAATACATGTAACTTTATATACATACTTTCCCACTCAGTTTCTATGAAAAAAAAAATGAATATAAAGAATATTAAAATTTTTGTTGGTAGATATTCTTTTATCTGATATATTTCTTTTAAGCCGTTTCGGTTGTAGTGTAAACTTTTCAGTGAAACATACTTTAAACAGACGGTAGAATAAAGTAATAATTTCATACGAGAAATGTAGAATAAGGGCATTTCAATCTAGGGGGAATTTTTCTCTTAGATTCGTCCTCGGTGGAAAAAAGTCAAATGTATAACATGCATGTTATATTTTTATAGCATAATGATAATATATTTCACTTTTTGGGGTTTTTATTAGTTTTACCGCCTGTGGTAAATTTGGCATTTTTGCATGGATATTCACGAGTTTAACCAGAAATTGATTCTCAAAAGTTGCTATTATTATGTTAAGAAACTAAGGAGTATCTCTCTCATGAATAGCCCAATTTCCTAAAAATAGATTTTACTTCTTCCATTTTCGTTCATTTTGGTCTCTAACTTTTTGTTTTTTTAGCGTTTTGGATTTCCATATTTTCGGTCTTCAGCACTACCGAAGAAATGAATTGTTGAAATATGTACACATAGTGCATTAAAATTGGTATCAGAGAATGTTATTCCAAGGCAAGTTGTTTTTACTTGCAGTAAAAATACCTTTTGGTCTCCTGTGGAATATATACGGTGTTCGGTCGTGGTACAGCTCCTTATATGTTGGTACAGGGTACCGGATATCCGGTGACGTATACCCATGGCCATATAGTCTATACCGAGATTGATAGTCAACCATTTCAGCTTATCTGAAAAGTATGTACATTTCAAGGATGGATTTGCACTCTGTCAATTTGTTGATTTTTAAAGTTTTCACATTCAGAATTCAACAATACTAAAATTATACTTACTAGTGGACCTCCTCGGCATCTGTTTTGATTATTAATTTAAATATCTGGATAGTATGTTGCTTAACTTCCTAATCACAAGAGAAGCTGACTTGAGGAAATTCCATTTCAGAAACAAAATAAATCTTATTTTTATTGAAAGAAAGGATTAACCCGAAAAGGAGCCCCAAAAGAAGATGGTATGATTTCAGCCATTATTTCCCCATCTGACATAAAAATTTAAAATTAAGATTTTTCGGATTCGAATTTGTGTCATTTTTATCGTATTTGATCGAACGTTCACAATCTATCAATCCTTCCCATGTTGCAACATCGACGTCATGAGCGTCTGATAAATCAAGGATTTGAAGAAAATTGTTTTCACAACTAGATTTTGGTCAAAAGAACTATGAACAGCAGCCCGAAAATATTTCTTGACATAATGTTTGTCTAAAGCCCCCTTTACACTGGTCGAAGACTGTGCTACGCTCTCCACGACCTCTACGATCGCCAAGATCGCAGTAGGGTCGTGGAAAAATTTGAAAACCATCTTCAGTGTAAAGGTATTCACGACATCCCTACGCTTACCATACGATCAAAATACGTTTTTTCGATAATCTTTCACGTTGCTACTACGCTCTCCTACGTTTTCGCTGCGATGCCTGCGTTTGTGGTTCGTTCAAGCTACGACAATAACACGATCACTCGACGCCCCTAGGCCGATGTTGTACGACCTCACACGATTGTGACACGACATCGATACGCGCTTGACGATCGTAATACGTTGTCACTACGCTGCTACCACGAGTATTACGACCTTGCTATGTTGTTCTCACGATCTAGCCATGATCAGCAAATAAACTATATAAAAGGACAATTTCTTGCTTGAATGTATATTAGTTCTCACTACGATGTCTCACTACGATGTCTCTGCGCTTCCTCTACGACCAGCCAATAAACTATATAAAAGGACAATTTCTTGCTTGAATGTATATACGATGTCTCACTACGATCTCACTACGATGTCTCTGCGCTTCCTCTACGACAGCGGTACGATGTCTGTACGATCAAAAGTGGCGACGACCTCGCTACGTAAATTTTGAGCATGTTCAAAACAGTCGTGGCACCTGGAGATTCTACTACGACCTATCACGCGCAATGCCGACCACACTACGCTACTTGAAGACCTCAGTACGACCCCACTAAGATGTTCCACGATCAAAACATTTTTTATGGTCGTAGTGCAGTCTTCGTTCAGTGTAAAGGGGGCTTAACATAGATGCTTGTCAATGAAATACCCTTTTGGGCAAGCCTTTACTCATATGAAAATTTTAAATCAAAGGTCCAAAAATTTTGTGTTTTTCATTGATTTCTTGACAATTAGCCATCTTTGACAGCATATTGACGCTATTACAGAAAGTTTTGGTTGAAAACAAAACATGTTCCTTAAAATGCAACATTTTAAGAGTACTTAATGATAGCTGAGAGTAAGTATTTCATTATTTTTTTATTATCAAATTCAAGTGGCGAACTGAAATCAGGCCAAATCATACCAAGCCATTTGGTTGGAATAGGAAGGATATCAAATATAAGTAGTATTTTTGGGAGAGAAAAAAATCTGGCATGATCATGCTGCAAACAAAAATATTCCAGGATAGGTTTTCCAATCGTTTCATTGACTTGAGAACCCAGTCATGCCATGGGATTTCAAATTCCAATCTTTTCTTTGATCACTTAATAAGTGCTGTATATTAGCCAACGATTGCATGTACTCATAATTCTGTTACCCGGGGAAATTATTTGAAATATGATCGAATTAACATCGAAATGGACTTTCTGTGTATCAAAATTAGCACATTTAACTTTCATAGTATTTGATTTCAAAGCTTAAAATTCAAAGGGAAGAGATTTGTAAAGAATCTTTACAAAAGGCTAGTAGTTAATTCGTGTGGTATTCAATGTGTCGCAAAAATCAATTAATCCTAGTATTGATTTGTAAATAATTATGATTTAAATGTCTGATAAACAAACAAAGTATAAAGATTTGAAAATTTACCAGTTATAGTGTTGTGATAAAAAAAAAAAGGGGGGGGGGGGGGGTAAAACTGATAAACAAACATGACAAATTCTTATGATGTATATGTAATCGTTTACCCAGGTAAGATATTTAAATTCACCCTTGTTTGCACTAAGTTCAATTAAATTTAAAATGTAAACACATAAATTTACCTGACATATCTAACTACGAAACATTTAATTGATTTTAAAAGTTGAAGAACGTATATATAAATGTAACTTTCAAACATTTTTTTTTTAAATAGCTCAAGAATATCTTTTTTCAAATCAGAAATCCCAGTATAATTTATTGTTAAAATGTTGAAAAGAAATGGAATAAGTCAATTGTTAAATTTAATCCGTGTATTATCCGTACATTCCAGACAACGACATGTCCTTTATGCACATACCCCTCAAAAGTCAATAGTAAATTATTAAATGAAAGTAAACAATTAAAATCACATACCTGGTTGAAAAAGATTCAATGAAAAGATCTGATCCTTTAAAAATCTCAGATTTCCATATCAGTATTTGACAGTCAATCGGGGTAGCTTCGATAGCAACGGAAGTCTCGAAGCAAGATCGAACACGCTTACCTAACAAACCAATACACGGTAAATATTTAACTTTTTTTAAAAATTGAATTACTGAAGGTAGATATACTTGTCAATCAAAGTAAAAAATAATACAATCAGCATTGTCATTTATTATATTAATTAGTTGGTAATTATTTAGCTTAAAACAGTGATTTCCGTAAATCCGTGGCGGGTAATGGGAGACAATTGTCTTTTATTTTCTCCTATAGAACTAATTCGGAGAACAGAATATTGTATTTACCGATCTTCAAAGTGGTTTCAAAGGAAAAAGTTTATGACGACTACCACAACGACGATGGACATGACAATAATTTATTTTGGCCTTTCAGTGCCCAAGTAAACTAAAATTTACTAGAAAGATATTTTTTTGTTCAATTAATATCTCAGAAATTTAAAATAATAATTTGATTGTTCTCCGATTGTCTTTGTGGAATAAAAGGCAAAAACTTGCACCATCAACCATAGAAGAACAACAATCAGTTCGACCATCTCTTGTATTACTCTAATTTTATTTAAAATTAATAATCAATTAAAAATCAAGGGCTATTATCACCTTCACTTCTAGGAATCTCCTACTTAATTTTGAACGAGTTTGTAAAGCAGTTGCGGAGTAAAAAGTCTCTGACGAACATTACTGTATTGATAAATAATCTTAATGATTTATGCTGTAATAACAATGTGACGAATTTAGTCTATTCATTTTGATTTTGAGGTATCACTCAGGAGAGAAAGGACACGTCCCTCTCCACTTTCTATATACTAGATTACTATAAAAACAACGGAAAAACAAATTGCAAGTGCTTAGGTGCTGCACAACATCCAACGATGTGAAATTAGATACATTTAAAAAAAATATTGAGAAATAACAATTTTCTGGTACAAAAACCCTTTCTTGTATTTTGGCCAGTGTGGGGTAGTATGAGATCAAAGTATTGCGCATGTCTGAATAGCACCAGAGCCATCAGTTGGGCAAAGAGCCTGTTTAGCAATACGTCTCACTCTGAATAGACATTAAGGCAAAAAAATAAGCAAATCGGGTGTCAGCTATGACATTACAGAGGCAAAGGATTTTAATTGTTGAGTTCATTAGCAAAACTTCGTGTACTCTGATAATTTTAATGTACTGTCTAGTCTGAACATTTGGTTTTAATTTTTCTGCTTTGTTTTTGTATTTCAACTCTCCACATTTAAAAAAGATTTTTTTTATTTATTTATGTTTTTGGTAGAGTGATATTCCAACGATTTCTGGAAATATTTGATATACATGTATGTACTATACAGTTTTAATAGTCTGTATATCATAAACAATATTCGTCAAGTAAAAGTTCTAATCTTTTCTAAAATCAAAAGTAAATTCACATCCATGGTAACTTTCCTGAGCTTGAACTTTTATATAGCCATGATCTGCCAATATGCTGACGTCATCATAAGGATCAAACAACTGTGTATATTCCAAGGAAGATATTAGCCCGTGTTGACTTCCATAGTCCAATTCAAAATAATATCCATAAACTTTATCTTGATGACGCTTGCCATCACTATCTGGCCAATCAACCTGTTTAAGAAATTAATACATATAGCTTGAATGATGATGTAAAACATTTTGTAGCTCCTCTGGAGTGTTCATAGGAAATACATTGGAATTTATTTTGCCCAATATTATTTTCCCATTCTATTTTTTATGAAAAAATCCCAAGAAAAAATTTTCCCGCCAAAAATCCGAACTTTTCAGTTGATGATATCTCAAAAACATGTAAACGAGAACATATACTTTTTAGCTCACCTGGCCAGGTGAGCTATTGCTATCACTTGGCGTCCGTCGTCGTCGTCGTTAACATTTATACAAAACTCTTCTCCTCTGAAACTACTTGACTAATTAAAACCAAACTTGGTATGAATGTTCCTTGGGGTAGGTACTCTGCATAGAACTGATCTGGGGATTTTTGATTCGTCGAAAAACAAGGCCGCTGTTACTAAAAATAGAACATAGGGGTAAATTGCTGTTTTTTGCTAATAACTCAAAAACCGTTACAGATATCGAAAATCTGACTGGGATTAAATTGATCAGCATGACAAGATCTACCTACCCTGAAATTTTGAAGGAAATTCCAAAACCCATTTCGGAGTTATTGCCCTTTTTCGTCAAATTTTCAAAATTTTAACATTTTTCGTCATTTATCTCCAAAACTATTTGAGATAGAAGTGAAATGTAAATTTGAAAAATGTTTGCCATGTTGAGATCTACCTACCCTTAAATTTTAAAGGAAATCCCAAAACCCATTTAGGAGTTTTGCCCTTTTTTCGTCAAATTTTCAAAATTTAACATTTTTGTCATTTATCTCGAAAACTATTTGAGATAGAAGTGAAATGTAAATTTGAAAAATGTTTGCCATGTTCAGATCTACATACCCTGAAATTTAAAAGGAAATCCCAAAACCCATTTAGGAGTTATTGCCCTTTTTTGTCAAATTTTCAAAATTTTAACATTTTTGCATTTATCTCCAAAACTATTTGAGATAGAAGTGAAATATAAATTGAAAAATGTTTGCCATGTTGAGATCTACCTACCCTGAAATTTTGAAGGGAATCCCAAATTCTATTTAGGAGTTATTGGTTTGTGTAATTTGAGGTCGGGTTCTGTTACGTTTATTTAAGGTTCACCCTTATTCCTGGTCAATTTTGTCAACTTCCTGCCAGGACTACCACCACCAGGGAACATATTTTAACATTAAAACTTATGAAAAATAATCTTCAACAAATTTTCCCTGAACAATTGAACCAATTGCAACAAACTTGGTCAAATAGTTGATTAATTGTCCAATGAAAACCAGACTCCAGGTGAGCGATACAGGCTCTGCTGAGCCTCTTGTTTGTTTATGATTTTAAAGTCTTTCACATTCACTTGTAAAAAATGTATAATTTAGGAAAACGTTGTTATTTTGAACTTTAGGAGCGAACGTCCTTAAATTCAATAATTTGTGATACTGCATAAGTATAATAAACCAAAACAAAACTTATGTGGGGAATAGCAGCATTATCATAACTGCTTCAAGAATACATGTACGTTTAAAACTGGTCTTTTTTATTTTCTGTTATGTTAAACTTTCTTGTCTGATCTGGACTTATTATACCCTGTAATCTTTAAATACTTTAATGGTTACCATAAAGCTTTGCGTTTCGCCATCCAAGTTGTAGCCAATCAAAACGACCGATCTGTTGGAAGTAGAATGGAAAGAACAGTTGCTTATGATTGGTCTTCTAAAATCACGTGAAATCTCTTCGCTTAATGAAATTTTGTAGTTGTAGGTTGGGCAGGTAAATTCTGGGTCGTAAGCAAATGCAATAACCTTCTGCACAGTAGCTCCGCTAGCAGTTAAAGAATAATCTATTCTTGACTTTGATGCTCTATTCATTATAGCTGAATTTCCGGAATCTTTAGGATCGGCAGGCATGCATTGGTCATCTTGGAGATCCTCTTCAGTTTCCAACATCAACCATAGATCTGAAGTTGCCTTTTTTAAATCTTTGTATTTTCGTATTTCTAGGAAAAGCTGTCAATAAACAAAAAGAGAATTAAATAATAAAAATTCGCTGGTACCATTACGACTTATCAGGTATGCTCGATTAAGGGAAAAGAAAAGGGGTTCAGGGTTTGAACATGCATTCCTCACGAAACCTACAACCAAGTTATTCTGTTGTTTTTAGTCTTCTGTCTACGAGAACAATTTATATGACGTAATTGAATCACCAAAGGCAGCCATGCGAGATAACAAATCAAAGAATTCCAAAGATTCATTGGATCAAGTTTTACGGAGTCCTGTAGATGGGCTCCAGACGAACCCCTTTAGTAGTTGCATATTTTGTAGTTTGTTTTTGTTCGTTTATTATTGAACAATTTGATTTCACTACTCATCAATATCTAGCAATATTTTTGATATGCGTCTAAAGATGAATGACAGGAACAATTGGCCAAATAACTATATATAGCACATCGAAACGAACCCATTTTGTTATGCAGCAACATTATATCATTAAAAAAGACAAATTGCATATGACCGCAGGTACTGCATTAAAGAGTACGCGAAGACAGCGATGAAAAGCAACACACAGGTTTTATTCTAAAGTTGACGCTATTAAGGGTACCATATCGGACGAGCGATTCACTAAATCGCAATGAAAAAAATGTACTTTTTATGATTAATTCCAGTTTTTTTTTCAGTTAATAATAAAATTAAACGAACTGGTCACTCAAAGTTAAATAATAGGTGTTGGGTCAATACACATCAGAATCAAGCGATACAATACTGAAGATACAACAAACAACCATCAGCATCGCTTTTACTGCTGTCATCTTCATTTCTAAATAAGTGCATAGAAAATTAGTATATGTTTTCATGTTCCCACAGTAATTCTACATTCATAAGCCAGATCTGTTAACGGCAAGACAATATTTACTCTTTCGCTCCCAATAACAATATTTGTTATGGACCCTGAGTACATCGTATTGTTTTAAATCATACCTCCTGAACACTTCCTGTGAAGACTTCGTCGTATGTCGCATTCTCTTTAATCATTTGATATCTCTTTCTTAAGATCTGCAGTAGTATTGGATCTGAATTAAAAATTGTTTGATTTATCTGTGTTGGCCAATAATACCCTGCTTTGCCATAGCCACGCCCGTCGTGTACAGCAATGATGTCAACATTGGTGGTTGCTAGGTCAGACATCATGGAGAATCCCCTGATATGTTGAGCAACAGTTTTATTCAAACTAAACTTGTTAAGGTCTATGTCGGCTGATGCAATGATCTTCTTGTTGACAGTGTGCACACAGTAAGAAAGCAACTGATAGAACTGTATTTTATCTGAGTTCATTTCGGACAGCATTATCTCGTCACGTGCGAAGTATCCATATATGGAGTTGTACAAAGACGAATACCGTGCTTTGTGATCTTTAACTACTCGTGTTATCCAGTCAAAATATGCCGGATAAAGATAGAATTCAGAAGCAGTTGTGTTTTTAGGTTTTGCCGGAAGTCCAAATACGACTGAGACGTTCTGAATGGCAGCGCTCTTCAGTGCTATTTCGTGAGGGTCAACTCCATTAAATACCGTCAGCAGAACAACAACTGGGGTACCATTTTCAAACTGATATTCTCCACTGAAACAGAAAAGAGCTGGTATTACATCAGAATTACAGTGCTGTCGCTCAGTTGAGAGATGACCAGCTCGACTGCTAGTATTTCGATGTTCGTGTGAAATAATTGTAAGATATTTGAAATAAGAAAACAGAAATTAAAATATTTGGAAGCCAGTAAATGATACAGAAAATTGTTTAGTCAAAAAGTTGTTCAGAATTTCGCTACAATGGAGGTTAAATCACACTTGTGGTTTATGCTCCATCATAAGGACAAAATTTTATATAAATGTTTAACAATGCTGCCTCAAATAGACTTTCAGATGACACTACAAATTTAAATGTTCGATTGTTTCATACTCACAGCAGTGGACTATTTTCGTGCATTTTCGTGCATTCGTGCATTTAGCGTAAAAAAACTGTTATCCAACAAAGGATGGATGTAAATCCAAGTAAAAATTTTCTACACAGAAACGAGCGTTTACTGCTGTGTAACACGGATGGTACAATTCTTTAATTTTAAGTGCTACTATTGCGCAGAAATCGTACATTAATTCTTTAAATTCTGTTATAAAAGTCTTTTTAAAAATCTTGAAAGTAATCAGTATCTCTTTTATGTAGAACTCTATCCGTAGACATGTTAGATAATTATTAGCTTTTTCTTTTTTCCACTGTTTGGATCCGAATGTTTGGATTATTGTTTCGAATTTTCTCATAATTGATCTCGATCACGTACCGCTAATGAGAAGAGATTTCTTAAAACATGCGTCAAGTAATGGTGTCCATCTCTGTGGTATTTAGCTACTGTAAAACTTTTGTATGAGCTTCCTTTAAGATTTAAGAAAAAATTCGGTTTTTTGTGGAAATAAAAGTTTGTTATAAAAAATACTAAAATAATCATGGGTTAAATTACCTTGAAAAGAATGCTGGTAGGGCTATTCTGTAGTATTTTTTGTTATCTGTGCTAGGTAGAACTTTGTCATACTCTGGATGACTAATTATGCTGGATCCATAGTTTTCATCATAGCTATACTTTACTACAGCAATAATATTAAAACCTTTTATGATTAAATCTTTCGTAGCTACCTCGTAACAGCTAAAGTTACCATTACAAGATGTAAAGTCCGAGTCATTGTCTAGACTTTCCTTCGTACGAACTTCCATGGATGGAGCGCGAAAGACAATGGTGTCGCCACCTTGCTTTTTAAACTGATCAAGTGTTTTATTCCATTCGTCAAAAGAGTATCTGTCCTTGAAAATGGCTGCTGTAATCGGGTACACAGGTCCAAATGGAGATGATAAAACAATTCCAAAGAGTATGAACGCACAGATAGACCATATTGTTAGAATTACCATGATTATTTATACATAAACAGTATAGATAAAGCATTACTGTCAATTTGTCCATTAAATAGAGCAACGATAGGATACTACAGAAGACGTCTGTATTCAGCTAAATATCTTGGTGTGGAATCGGTAAATTGTTCCATATGATTCACATGCTTGGTCCCTGATATGCTTCTTAGAGTGCACACAACAGTTTTTCTTAGTAATTTTCACGACGTCATGAATTGAAGGAACATACTCAACAAATTGATAACTGGACAATTGGCTGTATCATATACCCATAGACAACCACATACCAAATAAAACATATTTCTTCAAGCTTTCACTGTATATAAGTATTTTTTAAGAAATTCCTTTCCGAATTCTTACCATTACAGAAAGATATCTGACAAAAAATAGGCCCCCCCTTTCAAATATTTCAAAAACAGACCAACCTCAGAGCATCCTAGCAAGGATTCCTGCGTAATTTAGAGAACTGAGTATAAGTGTTTTCCAAAGTACACATTCAACTGGTTCAACACATGTAGTTTCAGGGTACATTCGCCGCCTTTTAAAATTGCTACATGAAGTGGTATAAAAATGTTGTGTTTTCACCTACCCTATTTTTGGATGTTTTCGGAGTAGTCTCCTATTAATAAAACTTTTCAGAAAAAAAAATACTTTTTTACATTTCATGCATTTTTTTAACGTAAAATAAAGCCAAGACTCTAATTTAAATAATGAAACCAAAAAACAATCAGAAATCAATATCTAGAACTTATAAATAGAGGGAATTCCATACCTAAGACATAATATATTTAGGGAAAAATACGAAACTGTTGTTTGCATTCTTGTAGTTGTTTACTTCTTGCTCTTGGGAGAATATCCCTTGATGATACACTCCAATTTTCAATTTGGCAGTGTATGTGAATTGAATTTACGCAGTATATTAGTTTTTGCACATTCTTCTGAATCCCTTACCTCAAAGTTCCAGCACATGCATTGGGTGTGTTCTGTGATTGACATTTTTGTTTGTCTTGTACATTTTTACCGAACGGATGATAGTATTTGAAAAAAAAACTTGACCACTAGTTTATTTAATGATTTATTTGTATTTCCCTATGTGTCAAAATAAGGAGGCACGTTTAGCGTTCATCGGAGAATAGTATCGCTGAAGTCTCAGCAAGGGTTGTCCTCATCTTCCTGTCTTTATTGTGTCTTGACCATGCTGGCTCCATGGCATGAGGTTTGGCTCATCACCCATCTTAATCTTGGGTTTATGGTGAGTTGATTGTGCTGGCTGTATGGTGTAATCATATGACTGTATGGTGTTAGCCTTTGGCTCAACTCTTTGTGGGCTACAGGTATGGCGTGAGCATTTATTTCATCATTGAAGACCTTTCAGCGACTTTCAACATGAAGAACAGAAATAAAAGCCATTTCACCTTTTAAACTATTTTTCAAGTTTCGAATGAGTTGGCTTCTCGTGTGCAAAAACTCGAAGAAGAACGTCATTCTCTTTGCACATCACTGGGTGCTCGAAGTTTAGACATTTTCGTGTGTAGTATATGACCGTTGGGCTGTCTTGTTGTATACCAATCATTGCTTGAATTCCTTATAACAAAACATTTTCTGTCAGAAGCCCAGTTAAAAAGAAAACTTGAGGCTCAGACAGCTGAGCCTGTTTCGCTCACCTGGAATGAAGGCCGTTTTTATTGATGTACCTCAAAGAGAGAAGTCACTTCTCACTATCATTATGAAGTGTGGTAAGCCTTGTAGGGACCCAAATATTCTTAATCAAAGTTGTTCTACATACAGGTCAGCATATTCTTAAATTCAGTGGTTCTCCAGAAGATTTTTGCATGTATTTCCCATATGGTTTTATGTTGACCTAAATCCTTTGCTGTTGGCCATCTTGAATGAGGAATTGACACTTATGGGGAATGTTCAGACCATGTTTGGTTTCAATCAATTCTGCGGTTCTGTAGATTGGTGTTATAAGTAATAGACACTTTCTGTCAAGTTTGGCTCTATTTTGCCTAGCAGTTTCACGGGAAAAAATTCTTTTAATCAACCAATCAGAAACAAATGTTGCCGTTGGCGGCCATGTTGGTCACCTGATCTGGACAAAATGAGGAAACTTTGTAAAAAAACCTCCCACAGATGCTTCCTGTCAAGCTTCGTTCCATTTGGCAAAGCGGTTTCAGAGAAGAACGTTCTTTATATCAGCCAATCAGAAACAATAATTGTCCATGGCAGCCATGCTTGTTGCCCAATCAGAATGAAAAAAAAAATTATTTCATAAAAGACGTTCCATGGATACTTCCTCTTTAGTTTGGCTGACAGTTTTGGCCAAGCAGTTCCAGAGAAAAGATGTTTTTTAATCAACCAATGAGAAACAAGAATTGCCCATGATTGCCATGTTTGTTGTCCGATCGGGACGAAATAAAGAAATCCCATAGATGCTTCCTTCCAAGTTTCGTTCCATTTGGCCCAGCGACTTCAGAGGAGACTATTGTTTTATATCAGCCAATCAGAAAAAGAATTGCCCATGGCGGCTATATTTGTAGTCCTATCGTGACGAAATGAGGAAACTTTATAAAGGACCTCCCATATATGCTTCCTGTCAAATTTAATCTTATATGGCCCAGTGGTTTCAGACAAGAAGATTAAAATGTGAAAAGTTAACGGACGGACGACAGACGCCAAGTGATGACAAAAGCTCACATGGCCTTTGGTCTGGCGTGCTTAATAAAGATTTTTTTTCAAACTGAAAAAAAAATTAATTGGAACAAAAGAAATTCTACAACCTAATTTTCACTATCCCTTAAATGAGGAGAAAATACTAGAGAAGGGATCATGGAGAAAGTCAAAGGTATCCGTAGCTGTCCGATCCATGTACATAATTTTTCCACTACAACACCGAATCAATGTATACCAATTTTGAAATTGTCTTTCTTTTAAAATGTATCTTTTGAAACATTTCATTTGTTTTTACTTATCAAATATATCAAATATTTGCATATTTTTTACATGAAATCTAAGTTTCACTTCAAAAAATGAGATATGCTTAATGAAAATGTCTTTATTAAAAATGTGTCTCATCCAAATTATTGTCACAATTCACAAGTATCATACATTCGAGGCGAGCATGGCAGTTTTCTTTTCGAAAAATGCTTTAATATTTTCATCTCATTCTGAAACATACTTTTCAAAATACCATCCATTTTGAAATGATCACTCGTATAAAAAACAAAGCAAAAAAAAAAAAATGAAAAAATCTTCAAGGGAAGCATTGAATTCAGCGAGGATGTGATCAAATGTTTTTTTTCTGTCTTTGTGTATACCCCCTATGTGCAGTCACGAGTTCTTGTTCACGAGAGATTTTCTAGCCACGTCTTGTAAATGGCAAGTAGTTAACTCTTGATCAGTGTTGATACCATCTTGATCTTGTTGTAAGGTGCGAGATTTTTCATATATGGCAAGAAATTAGTCCAAGTCAATTTTAATATACTTGGTTTGTACATTATTTATTACGTATTATGTATTACATGGATTAATTCTAATGTACTTTTAACACATATTATTATGTATCTATTCAGGATTTTGTTTGGTGCTTAACAAAATGTTGGGATTTATTCAGAGGTTTAAGAATGAATTGAAGAGACACTATGCAGCTATTAAAACTTTGGTCTCGACTAATAGCTCTGTGCATAAAGTTTTTTTACCTCTATTCCATGTTTGTTTCAGTCTGTTTCTGCTGATTTTACTTGCTAGTAGTACAACTTCCAATACAAAGTTTGTCTTTCTTTGTTCTGTGTAACATTGATTGCTTTGATGTTATTGGTAGGGTCACATAATTTCATATTGATATACTGCTGTATTTCCCAGATAATTTGTAAAATCTTTTTCTTAATAATATATGTAAAATATCCACACAAAAAAACATTGACTACTATTTGATGTACATAATTATTGCCTTTCTGATGCCTTGATTCCTGAAATTTTAAATGAAAGTTGATTTTCCCGTTTTCTATGGTCAAATCTAATGTCACCACACACAAATGTGATTTTTTTTAACAAGTATTCTTTCAAAAAGTTGACTTACAGAATGTGTCTGGTCCTTGTGTTAAATTGGGGAAATTTTAGCAAAACAATGACTTTTTCATCAATTCATCAATATATCAATTTATCAAGTATGTGGGACACATAGTTGAACTTTGCAAATATAGGACAGTGTGAATTCTGATACAGTGCTACAGAATACCTTGTACAGAATATTTCAAGGGCAATAACTCCAAATCTTTTTGTCTTTTTTGGAGGAACCCTTGTCTAAATATTGGTAAATCTGCTAAGAAACAAAGTATACAGTGTTTCTTCTAATGACCCCTGAATTTCTGAATACCTTCATTCCAGTATCTTTTACCCAACAATAATCTATTTTGAATTTCTATAACATCAGTTGTAAAATCCTCCAACCATATTTTATAAACTAATACAGTTGAACCTCTGTGAACCGAACAGCTATTGGAACATAGAAATTAGCTGGTTTCAGAGGTGCGAGTTTGGAGAGGTGTTAGACTTTACTGAAATCCGACCGGAAGTAAATAAATTAAAATATCGAAAGGCATGAAAATTACCCAATTACTATATTTGCATGGTTTTTTACTTAAATATTACTAAATCGTAGTCTTTTAGGTTAAATGTTATTTTTTGGTAGAAACAGTGTTGAAAACTGTTATCTAAACGGAGTTTTTCCCCTACATACCAATGAGGCTTAGTTTAAAATACGCTTCTCAATGAAGAGATTGAGAGTTCGGTCGGTTTTTAGAGGTGTATTTGACAGAAACATATATGTTTAGGACAACAAATTATCTCTGGTATTCAAAATTAAGAGGAGCCGGTTTTTGGAGGATTTTTTTACTTGAAAATATAGATGAAAATTCCGGACCAGAATAAAGCATTCGGTTTGCTTAGGAATCCGGTTTTCAGAGGGGCCAGTTTAACGTAGTTCCACAGTATCTCAAAAACCATAAATTTGTTTCACAAACTATCTACAAAAATAAAACACTAAAGCTGTTTTAAAAGACAAGACAGTTTTATTCACCAAAGAGAAAAAATTTCTACAGTAAAATAGTTGAATGATACACTAATGTGACCTTTATTTAACTTCTGTGACTGGCTTTGTCCATCAGTTCTATTACCAAGAAAATTATAAAAGAAGCTTTTTAACATTGTATTTTATGTGCTTTAAGATCAATCACTAATGACAACTTCTATACTAAAACTGAATCAGAATAGTAGTTCTAATTTGTCTTTAAATGAATTTTAAGTTAATTAGAGAAGATTATGTCAGTAGTCACGATGCCAGACTTACTTTGTTCACAAGTTAAGTCTTTGCGCACACAAATCCCTTATTATACTGAGTCAGAATGCACATATTTTTTATGTGTACTTTTTTAATGATCATTAGAAAATCTTTATTTAGTTAAATCTTTTTTTTAGATTACTGAATTTTTTCTGCTTGAGAGATGATAAAAGAAATGGAGAGCACTGGTTTATTTCTTTAGAATAAAAATACATAAGAAATTTGTGCATCATTTTTGAATTTTTTAAAGAGAAAAAATAGAAAGATGGACAAATTTAAATTTATTACCACAAAAAACAAATACTGTTTCATTTAATTCGTATTTCATAAAATAAACAATATCTTCTAATAAATAAACATAAATCTGGTCCCATACAACCATGGAATTAAATTAATTCCCAATAACTCAACTCATAATACTATCTAGAGTTGTCTCCCATTCCCAACCCTGAGAATAACTCAAAATTTATCCATATTAGGAATTCCTTGGGTTAAACAAACTTCTACAATAAAGAATTAAACATTATTTTGACTACTTGTTCACAACATAAAATTCTTCTTTTTACATACTTATTAATATACAACAATTTTTTTGTTATATTTTTGTTTTGGGGAGTAAATTTATTTACATTTTTACTTGACCTCTACGACCTCTTTACCAGTCCTCTAAATGCTAATCACCACCCATTACCCAGTTTTTAAGTAGGATATAATTTTTTTTCAAACAATATGGGAGAGATTGGTTGTGTAAATTCTACATGAACTGAACCATTTAAATGATCATTTAACTGTTTGAGATGAAAATGTGTGCATCTATTAACAAGTCTAATATCTTAAATGTTATTTTTAAAAATTTAAATATAAAAATCTGGGTTTTTTTTCACATCTAAGAACAATGCTTAATTTCAGGAATGTTTTCAGATAATATTTTATCTTTTTTTTTTTTCAAACTGCATATTCAAATTATCAAAATTGTCAAATTTCAATTTGTCAGTTTTAACTTTAACAATATCATCTATGTCATATCACATAAAATCTTCAACAAAAAAATCTATCACAGAAACAAATCACCGTCTTTCTACCTTTTTTTGTCAGAACATATCTACAAACAAAAATTTGAAAAATGAATTAAATTTTGTCTTTAATTTTTAATTTAGTAATATAATAACATACTACAAAATGAATCAACAATGGCTCATTGACTGTTCCTTTATAAATAAAAGTCTCCATCATATACTTTTTTACAGGGTATCAAGTCAAGAATTTTTTTGCACAAACTCAATGTAACTGTATGTTCTAGAAAAATTGATCATCTGCTTAAATCATCAAAGCTGGAATTTTTTAAATAGTTTGAAAGAAAAGTCTTTTGCCTCGTTAGTCCAGCTAACATATTCAAAATTAGAAATTTTTCATGCCTTGGGCAAAAACTTTTTGAAACTGGTTCCTATCAGTATAATTGGTACCAGTGTTATGTTCTGGTTCCTGGGCAGCCAGAATAATTACCAGGGAAAAGTATGATTCGGAAAGTATTTTTTTTCACATCACAACCTGTTACCTCAATATTTTCACATACTTCATTATGAAAAAGCATTAATTTTAAACTTGAACTCTCAGGATCAAAAACTTGAACTTTTAAACACTTTAATAATATTTATCTACAAACTTAGAGAAAAAATTTTAAAACATTAATTTTATATATACAACTGTGAAACAACGTTTTGTGATTTTTTCCAACAACAAAACAACTTATCAACAACTTTATGAAATGAAAAAAAAAACATCACATTAATAAAAATATCCGTATCAATTTTGACAGATCTTAAAATGAACACCTTTTTACAACTTAAAAATAGCACTTAGAATTGAAAAACAATTATTACTTCAAAGCTGTAAAATAATTTCACAATTTGTCCAGTTTATTTAGGAAGCTTTCCAATAAAAACAGATTGGATACAGATCATCAAATAAAACTAAAATTGAGTGGAGTAAAATAAGTACTACAATAACCTTGGTAAAATCTAATGTCTCAGTTATCTGTCAGGAATGTGACAAATCACATCAAATGAACACTTTACTCCAGGATCATTTTACCAGATCTTAAACAATCTATACACTTCATCATATTGTTACAATACATTAAAATATTACAGTGACTTAATGAATGTTATGAATTACAATAAATACATGGATTTATCTGTTGATTGCACAAGAAAATTCTACTGATCCTACAAAAGTTCTCTCCCTTTAATTCTTTTCAGGTACTTCCTGTAATGTGTGCCACTGTGCTATTGGTCTCCTTGGATTAGCAAGCATGTCACTCCAGTGACGTAACTCCGTTCCGCTTGAGTTGCAGCCCAGAACAACACGGCCGATTGGCTCAGATGTACCAATTCTGTCATAATCAACTACAGTGACTATCAAGGAAACTTTCTGTTGAATAAAAGCATAAAAAGAATAAATTGATGGTGATAGAAAGATGAGATTAAAATGAGTATTTAAAAAAAAAAAATCAGAAATCTTACCTGACATCTCACATTTTAAAATGAATTTATAAATTACCTTCCTTAAGAGTACAAAATATATTTTAAAATCAATTTTAAGCAGAATCAAACCAATGCATTAACTTCTCTAATAATAAAATTAGACCACATTATATATCCATTGTGTTTTGATTATGTTTGTCCCTATCATCATGGTCCAACTATTGAAGAAATTTCAGCCTTTTTTACTATTTCACAAATTCAATTTTGTTATAATGATATCCGTTTTGTAATTTTATCTATTGAAACAATACATCTTAACATAAGCTAAATAATATGGCCACCTTTACTAAAACGATAAACTTATCTGGGAGAAAATCAAAGATCAATAGATCAATCGTATTATCATTTGACTATCACAATTCTTGCTCCTTTAAGGAGTGAAAAAAAAGGAGAAGAAGAAAAGAAAAGCAAATTTTTTTGTCCTGTAACAGAATCATCTTTCAATCTGTGGTGTGATATAATCAAAACTTTTCTACTGCAACTTAACAACATTAAATTTTTTTTTATAATACCCAATTTAACAAATGACCTTTTTACAGACAGATCAATGAATAATTTTTGTTACTTTTTGAGCAAGTCTTACTACTTTATTTGCTTATGACATTCAGGATAGATTTTACAGTGACGTTAATGGCAACAACTACAATATGTATTGACCCCAACTTCTAACCTCAGGCAGTAGAACTTTCAAGACATAATATTTACAAATAAAATCTCCCAATGACTGCATAAAGTTGTAGAAATCTAAGTCTTTCAATTCTTGGTGTAAATTAACTTGAATAACACATTTGTGTATTCACTACACATTAATTAATCTTTTCATTAACATGTGATAGAAACATACATCATTTAATTATATTATACACAGTAACAGTTTCTGTTCACACAGTTAAGCTTAATCTAGCCTGTAGGTGACAAATTATGCAGAGGTAACTATCTAATTTTAAAATATCAGAATATTAATACCGAAGTATCCATGCATACATACAGTTAAATATAAACATAAATAAATATGTCCATTCACCACAATTTACAGCATGCCATCTTACCATTGGTTTAGTTCACAACACAATATCAAATAGTAACCACACGATATTGAAACAGTACAGTGAAACACAGTGGAGATACATCCTTAGAATCAAGAAATGGGGAGTTAATAATGAGTACTGGAAAGATAATTATTATTAAACAAAGCTCAGGTCTTGTTATTGACAAAATGGCTGTGTGATAAAAATCCACCCCCCCCCCCCCCCCCACAAATAAAAGAGAAGAAAGAAAGAATACTTCAAACCTTTTAAAAGCCCACTTTAAATATTAAAACAAACCACATATATTTCTTGTTGCTGATATCTGTCCATATCTGTTTCATGACAATTTGTTTTTATAGATTTGTATTTTGTAAGTCGATTACAGGTGTTGACAGGTAACAGAGTGATAGGAATTGGCCCTTGTATAAAATGCATACTATTTATATGGCCTACACAAGAAAGTCCTTAAGGATGACCTCTGGTCTAATAAGGAAATAAATAGAATTTGAAATAGGTGTTTTAGTTAGAGAGAACATATGAATTGTAAACAAATAAGCAAAAAAAAAATATAGGTTCATGTGCTCATTTTAGAGCTATACGGCCTTGAAAATTTGCGGAAAAATGGTTTTCTCTGGATTTTTCATTGTCTTTGCATTGACAACTTCAGTCTCTCAAAGATGTATGAAAAAATAAAAAGGATTTCATAAAATTTTGTCAAATACCATTTTAAGGTATACATGATTGAATTATAAAAGAAAAAGTTGGGGTTCATGGGCAAAAAATTTCATGTTTAAGAAATGGATAAAACCCGAGGATTCCGAAAATCTGACAAAAAGACCAAAACATGATCAGCGAGCATCCTTAACTATAATTTAAATAGAATGTATATAAGATCAAGATTCTAAGGAGCTTAGTGCAGTGTGCTTGAAATAAAACTTCAGTGAAAAAGTTAAAAGTGCAGTAAAGATTAAAAGAAAAATCTTTAAAGAAAGTTCTGTGATGCTTTGAAGTACAAACCAGAAGAAATCAACAAAGTATTAGTTAAGTGGTTTAATATTGAGAATCAGAGAGGAAGTAAGTTATCTGGATTAAGGGGGAGCAACTCTCTGTTGCAAATAATAAATATCCAAAATAAATCACTGACTGTTCATTTTACATTCCAACCACTGTATATTTGATACAAGCTTCAAACAACAGTAACAGCGGAAAATTGAAATTTATATTGTAGAATGCCTGTATATTCTTCTGCCCTCTTCTTTCATCAAAAAAGCCTCTCCTCCAAAGAAAAAACAATAAAACTTTGAAATTAAAATGTTATCCTTCTGGAATTTTTTTTTAACACTTCTACTAAAAATAATTAGAAAAATACCCCCCCTAAACCAAAACAAAAATATTGTAAGGGTTCCATGGAACCCAGTGTCTCATGTCATCTATGTTTTCAGTGTAATAGTTCAATCTACATAATTTTTCTCAACATGCTATTTATTGATCATGTAGAAGCTTCTGTCCAAGTTTGGTAAAAATCCAGGATGGTATAAGAAAGTAATTAATGTTCTAAAAACTTTAACTGCAGACTGTATGTAATGACACCGCCAATGGCACAGGCTTGACAAAAAAAAAAAGAAAAGAAAAAATCAACAAACATTTTTTCCAAACCATGAGGAGTTTTAAGAATAAAACTTTGTTTCAAAATCATTTACAAAATTAAAAGCCGAAAAATGTTGAAAATCAAACATCATCAGAGAATAAATGGATACTATAAAAAAAATTTCCAATTAAAGATTTTATGTCATTTCTTCAACAAATGATGAAAGAAGAAAGGCAGACGACGGTTACTATGACAACAGAGATTATATGTGTTAGTTGTCACTGGGAGCTATTTCTAAAGTGCAGCATTACTACGTTTGATACCTGAATTTGTTCAAAAGGAACTTCAAATGTGAAAGACTCATTATAGTACGGATTCAAAGTAAACTTCTTGATGGTGGTTTTCTTCTTTTTAACACGCTTCCCACCTAACATCAGACTTAGTTTAACGTACGGATCTGATAAAAAATAAAAATAAACATAATATAGTAAAAATGACACCAACATGCATGGAAATACAAAAATGCCCGACTCCTTTAGCAACCAATACTGATTGCTGGCAAGAAAATCAAACACCTGGGAAGAAAAAAAATGTGGAAAAGTTCACGAAGGGTCACATGGTGTGATTGTACCTGTATCTGTTCAAATGGAACTTCATACGTGAACGATTCATTGAAGTAAGGGTTCAGAGTACATTTCTTTATTGTCGTTTTCTTTTTCTTCAGTCGTTTGTTCCCCTGATACAAAGCGATTTTCACATATGGATCTATTAAATGAAATGAAATATGATTAGGCTTATACTAATTTATTCATTGAAAAAATAAGTATACAATGTAATGAAAATTTATGCTGACTTATTTCCATATACTTACCAATATCCCCTTAATGAATTTAAATGCCATGATTACAACAATACTGAACAAAAACAATATTTGTTATGAAAACCAGAGGATGAGCTAACAGATGAATGGTTGGGGCAGTTGGCAATCAGAAGATTAGCTAACATCTGATTGGTTGGGGCAGTGGCATGGCATTCAGAGGATTAGCTAACAGATGATGATGATTGGTTGCTTATTTATAGAAAATGAATTTGGGAAATAAAACACGACAGGAAAGAAACAGTTTGAACATTGTCTTGTTTTCAAATAATTGATTTTGCAACAAATAAGGCTACAAAAATTATATTCTTGTTTTACTATAGATCATCAGATAATTATAAGAAGTGTGTCCCAATTATCATTTTTAAAACACTTTTGTTTATGCTCAGTTTTAAGCATACCATTAAATTCCCACTCCATCTCAAAATATTTATGAAAACCTTAGAAAATTAATATTACCTGCAAAAGCTTGTGTAACTTGTCAGTGAAACTTAATTTCAACATAAAATTGTGACAACAATATAAAAGTTTCTGGTTTCATAAATAATATCCAGGAAAGATACATTAGTACATAAGTATCTTTCCTGGATATTATTTATGAAACCAGAAGTTGCATGAGTGACAATAAACTGAACTTTCCATCATCACTATTGACAACTACTTGCCTGCCCACCCTTTGTCTACTAATAACCAGTTTCCATTGGAAAATCCATATAATAAATATATTTACCCACCTATAATTAATTATCCAAGATGTTTGCACAGACAAATGCACTTTTACAGTAATTCAAATTTATTTCACCATATAGTTTCAGAAGAGAAGATTTTTTTAGATTAAACATTCATGCAAAAATATTATCTACTGCAGCAATATTATTTACAAAACTTTAACAAAGTACATGTCATTATGATCTCCATTTTGTAAAATTCATAGAAATTCATTCTTCAGGGTTATATATCCTTTGTGAAAGTGAGAACGTCAATAACTTTTACGACACTGTAGAAAAACACTCTTTTTAGTGCATTCTACATAAATTTAACCTGTATATAAAGACCACCTGTCTTTAGTGACCATAATTTTGCTCCCCCTTGGAAGGTCACATAAGACAGGTTTGACTGTATTATTAATTTCCTTTGCAAAATTAAATGACTAAAATAAATGCTTCATGTTGAATTATATATACTTTTCCTACTCATCCATGTTGGCTGTCTTACTAAAACAATTCATTTCACCATCAACAGTCTCACACTAAAGCTTCAGTTCTTTTGGCCGGAGACAAAGAATTTTACTGACCAGCAAAAATGATTTCAGATGCCAAGTAATGAAAAAACCTCACATGGTTTTATAGGTAAAATATAAAAATGAAACAAAAATAAATGTCTCGAAACCCCAATTTTCATAGACACCAGACATAATAATTCTGTCATTCAACAATTTTTTAAGTTGAACATTGCTAAATTTATCATTACAAACAGTAATTAATAATATAACTTTACAATAAATAATAAAATACTAATATATTGTGGTTGCTATGGTTACCTGATAATCCACCAACATCCATCTTTTTGAGGTTTTTGGCTTCAAGTATGACTACCGTTAGTTTCCCTGCAGTGGGTACATATCTCAGTGAAAAACATATATCTCCCAATTTATTCTCCTGAAAAATTTGGAAAAAAAAGATGCGTAAGTTTCAAAGATATAGATATATAAAGTTTACCTTGAGTCAATTATCTTCAAGATGACTGGTTGGGGGTATTGGCAATCAGAGGATTGGTAAACAGCTGATTGGTTGGGGCAGTTGGCATTCAGAGGATTGGTTGGGGCAGTTGGCATTCAGTGGATTGGCTAACAGATGATTGGTTGGGGCAGTTGGCATTCAGTGGATTGGCTAACAGATGATTGGTTGGGGCAGTTGGCATTCAGAGGATTGGTTAACAGGTGATTGGTTGGGGCAGTTGGCATTCAGAGGATTGGCTAACAGATGATTGGTTGGGGCAGTTGGCATTCAGTGGATTGGTTAACAGCTGATTGGTTGGGGCAGTTGGCATTCAGGGGATTAGGTAACAGATGATTGGTTGCTCATTTATAGAAAATGAATTAGGGAAATAAAACACAACAGCAAAGAAACAGTTTGAACATTGTCTTGTTTTCAAATAATTGATTTTGCAACAATTAAGAATACAAAATCATAATATTGTTGTTTTTCTATAGATGGTCAGATAATTAGAAGAAGTGTCTACCAATCATCATTTTTAAAACACTTTTATTTTTTCTCAATTTTAAGCCTACCGTCAAATTCCCACTCAATCTCAACAAGTTTAAAGTCTGTGCACTCAAATGTCTAAAAGCATTAAATTTGGAATAATTCAAATTGCCATTTTTGTTAAACTTTAGTATTTGGCATTAAAAATCATATGTTATTACATAATATTATGTGTTAGAGTAAGTTATCCTGATATATTATCAATAATTTCAACATTATTATTCAAAAATAGGTCTTTCTAATAGGCACCAAAAACATGAAAACAATAAGTTGCCATTAATATTTATTCCTAGTGGTTGTATGTAATTAGTAACAGATAAATGCATGTATTTAAGGTTCATTCAACTAAATCAAAAACCTAAGTAGCAACATTCCCTTAATTTTCACGAATGACACCATAAAATGACTAGGAAGACAAAATGATGTTATTATAGGATAAAAGCTATATATTATCCATATAATCTATTGATTCAGCTGTAGGATTGACGTCACAATTTCTAATTAAGAAATATTAATTTATTATATTCATAGGAATACCATCACTCTGATACTGGTTTCCATTTAATTTTTATTAATGCGTTAACGATATTGCTTGTATAAATAGCTTAGTAATGCCACATATAGAATACATTGTACCGTATAAAGTTCTTTGTATTGAGCCTAAATTCTTCAACTGTTGAAATAAACAGCTCTTAAAATCAATCTTAAAGTCCAAAGTTTAAAAAATATCTTACAGATTTTGTGTTTTTCGTCAAATTGGAGAGGCTAATGTATAAACTCTATAGCTAAACAAGATATACAGCCAAACATGTGTATAAAGGGGACTCATGTGACAGGAAAAAGTGAACTTCATGAAAAAATGCCCTTTATACAGAGATGTGTTCATGACAGGGACATTTTCAAAGTACCCTTATAGACCATGATTTGCTATACAGAGATGCCCTTTGAAGCAGGTTTGACTGTATTTTCAAGGGTATATCTAAACAGATTGGTTAGAGTAATTTCAATATTAAATGTCCTAGACATTTTTAATATTCACTGTCTATAAATCTGCATTAAATATGGTTATTAATAAGTCAGAGTTAAAATGTAGTAAAAACATCAAATGCTAACACCAACAACTTCTACATTACAAAACATTATAGGCTGTATTGTAGTACTCACTGGATGAAATTGACATCAAACCTATCAGCCTTTAAATTTGCATGGCACCTTCTAAAATCAAACTTTTAAAATGGGATCTTCAATGAAGCACTAAGGCAGGGTGGTTAAAAATCTATAACTTTAGTCATTTAACCATATATAACATGCTACCATTAGAAACTGCTCTCAGGAATTCCTCACCTTTTCAGCATCATTATCAGGACTAGCAACATCTCTCCATTCTTCAATGACTTGACACAGGTCAACAGAGTTAAGAGGGACTTGAACCTGTCCGATCTGGTCATGTTTAGAAAATCTGTCGAAGTCATATATAGCAAACACCAGTGTCTTAGATCCTGTTTCAGCATATGGGACATTCTAAAAATAAATAAATAATTTTATAGTAACCAAAACCAGACTTTTCATTTCAGCCAAAAAATAATGAATTAATTCACTCTAGACAAAACATTTTACTGTGTCATATGAAAATTTAAAGATATGTTGTATGCGTTAATAAGGCAACAAAATTTGGACTGAACTGCTTCTGCTCTCTGGTCAGGTTGTCGTCTCTTAGACACATTCCCCGTTTCCATTCTCTATTCTATAAACTATATGATACCAATTTGAAGTAGAACATGTGCACATTTTGTTAATTTGAGATTCATCAGTTGTGCTCAAGACTTAAAATGTTGAAATCCAAAACAATAATCCAAAACGTTAAAGAACAATATAAAAAAATACCGAAATGACCAAAAAAAAATTACCGAAATGACCCCAAAAAATTACCGAAATTACCAAAAAGGTCAATCTAAAATCATCTAAGAACTCAGTTATGGAGTATGTATAATAATAATATAATAAACATTGTATTAGAACTTTCAGTGTTAAATTACTTTACTTGCTGCCAAATTTGTTGGGGGTACTTGTTTGATTTCTAGTGAATGTGTCTGTGGAGGCAAATATAATTTGGAATATTTTAAGAAATTCTACATAAAAGCTGAGTTTTTAAGCTTGAAAATAAAAAGGTCCCTCTTGATTCAAAGGAAAGAATGGATTGCTAAATTCAGATCTTTTATAGCATTTCTTAAACAAAACATCTTTTCTATAAAACCCACACTTTGAGATAAATCTTATCAGAGATAATAAAATCTTAAAGCCTTTAATAAGGCTTAAAGATCAATGACATTTTAGACACGTTGACATTTTCATCCTTACACAAAACACAGCAAAATGACCTTTAGTTTGACCTCATGGTACCAGGTGTCTGTCTAACATATGTGTTTTTTATAATTTTATTTCATATTGAATTGTATTATATTCTTTTATTTTGATGTCATACATAACTTATTGATGTAAATCATTATTATAAGATAAAATATGAATATGAAGCCACATTTTTATAGGAGTGATGATTTACGATGGCATGGGTGGCAAAATTTGTTCTTTTATTTTTAAAATGTAATTGAATTAATCTAATTTTGTGTTTCCTACATTAACATAGTGATGAAGTGTACAGAATATTTGGTGAAAGAACTTATAATGGAGCCAATGGTATTAGAGATTTCATCCAAACCAAAACATGTGATGTCAAATCTGATTTTTCCTTAAACACTGTCTTAGACTGCCTTAGATTTCAAAAACCGAAGTAAAACACATTGATGACAGCTTACCTTAAAAATAAATGTCTCATTGAAGACGGGATTAAGAGTTTTTCTGTGGACTTTTGTTTCAAATTTCTTCTTTTTATCTGGCAGTAAGTAGACTTTTACATAAGGATCTGAAGTTCCCGACATATCCATTCCTGGCAGGTCTGCAGCTTGTATTACTCCAACGCTTAACTGAAAAATAAAACAGACTAAAGGTTTTTAAAAAGTACAGTAAAACCTATCAAAACAGCCTCCTGTTTCATGTCAGAACAACACATATTCTACATAAATTAACCTGTATAATCCAAACAATATCTTCAGTGACAAAATAAGTTCAGTGAAGTCAGGTTTTAGTGTATAGCCTTCAATCTCATTATTTCAGATCTTCTGCAGAATAAAGTTTGATGCTGTTTAGTTTATATGGGCATCCCTATATAATATAGAGAGTCGTACAGAAGGTATATGAATATGAATTAAGGCAAACTGGAAATGAAAATGTTATTCACAATACACTAAAAATAAAATTTGGCCTCAATGTTGCAGTTTTATCAATTTGCATGAAACTGCAAAAATGCTTCACAAAATAACAATCTATATATTGATATTTAACAAAAATACTATAGAACATTTCGGCTCTTAATCCATGAAGAAGATTTTAATTTTAAGGAAATGCTATATGCTATTTTAAACATACTGCCTTTAGTTGAGGGTGTTATGGTAGATTACCACACGAAGAAAAAATATCACCCGAGACGGAGTTGAGGGTGATATTGTTTCTGAGTGTTATTTTTTCTAAGTGTGGTAATCTACCATAACACCCTCAACTAAAGGCAGTATGTTTTTTATTATACTGAATGCCTTGGGGTAGGCAGAATAAAACAAAAAAAAAACACTGCAAATTACCACATTCTGAAGAACCAGTGGAATAACTGGATTACATCAGAAATTTGCATAAAGTATAATAATTTAAATTTGTCCCATTTCCATTCACCGACTAGTATCAAATAACATTATTACAAGAACCATCAACTTAAACAGATGGAACAGGGATATCGCTACATGGCTAAAAATTGGTTTTCTGAAACATATAGATTTCCTGTCGTCGTTTATATCTATAAATAGTTTATAATTCAAGAGGATATGAACCGATGCCATTCACCACATTACTGATTATATAATTAAATTTGGTTCCGATAAATGAATCAAGTCACACGAAATGTTTTCTGTATAAAGTCTCATTAATATCAGCTGGGATAGGTTAGCCTATTTGTTTACTTTGTCATTATCTCTAAGGATTTCGTTATTTATTTGAAATCTCTTCCGCAGATTTACTAGCTCCAACACTGACCAAACTTGATTTGAAAAACAATCAGTCTGTCAGAATCGATAAGAAATCTATTAATCTAATCACAAAACAAGAAACTGTCTGAGTGACAGTAAACCAGATTTTCCTCCATAATACTTGTAGCAGCCTGACCGTCTGCTGTACTTCACAAAACTTAGTATGTTGGCAAATCCAGTTAATAAGAAGCGCCTGGATATTAAGAAAAAGTCACTGAAATATTGAATATATTTAACATTTATTTGATGTTTAAAATTAATGCTTAAGTAAACACAGCTTTTTTGTTACAAAAAAAAAACTCCATTATTAAAAATACAATGAGGTAAAATTTATTAAAGTCCATTTTCAAGAAATACAACTCGCTACAATCTTGTTATACAATTAATTAAACATGGGGGTACTATAGTACAAAATAATTAGCAATTTGAAAAAGAATTCTGAAAGGATTCAAAGGGTCTTACTGAAGCTGAGATATGTATTTCATAAAAATTTATATCATATTTCATCTATTCATAAATATTTATATCGAATCCAATTCTCCCAACTTGTCTAAAAAGGTTAACTCATGCTAATCAGAGAAACAGATTTCACACTTACATTCTCCACTAATTTTGGCGTTCTTGTAATTCACATAGATGTATTTTTCACAATTTTACACTTAAACATTCACGCTTCAATTTTGAAAATTTGAAATTTGCATACGAATGCATTATTCCTTTTAATGGGAGGTAACTTGTATAAAATGTGTTTCCAATATACAAATTGTTTATAATATCAGAGTTATTATTGATCTCAACTTATCAACTCAGTTAATATGTCGAAAAGTAAAATATCTTTTCAAACTTGGTTTTAATAGGAAAAATCAATGGACACATGCCTGTTCGGAGTGAAATATGTAATTTTTTGTCCATGTTTATTTTCACTTTCTTTTAGTATCAAGGGAAATTTTGTACGCAGCGGTCATAAAATCAATGAGTTTATTTGTCTAGTGCGTGGACGTATTCAATACAATTTATCAAGAATAATGTTTAACATAAGTTACAATGATACCAATTGAATCTGTTCAAAACAATTGATTCTGAGATGATGTTATAATTTATAGCCATACCTCTAGATATATTGATTTCGCATTTATAAGTAAAATATCGACTTTTGTCATACATCCTATCAAATTCTGGAATTACTTGTGATTATCTATAAAGATAACTACCAAATATAGACTTTTTTTTAGACAAATTGTCAAAACTGTCTCACATTGATAAATACAAAATTAGAAATAGCCAAAAATATGTTATATGATTAGGTTAAAATACTAGGGTGTTTGTACTGTTAATAATCAAGGTATTTCTGTTTTCAAAAAATCCATTTTTTTTTGTGACAACAACTGTAAACATCCTGGAAGTTAAAAATGATATTTGATAAAAGTCAATATTTTGTATTGCAAGTAAGATAATCAGAAATTTATTTGAGAAAATATCCATCAATGTACCGGTATGTATGCACTTCACAACAACAATTAATAACAAGAAATTATCTGTCAAACCGACAGCTTAACCAGATTTTCTTTCATCACTGTTTAGAGCCGCCCGCCCACCACAAATTGCAAACTCATGACAGCATTTTCCCATTAGAAAATCTGACTATAAAAATACATGTATTAAAATAAAAAATGAAAGAAAGAGGTATAAAGAAAGAGTCATCCATAATTGACATTTTTCACAAGTTTACAAAGAGCACTCTTTTTGGTAAAACCCCCACTCCCCTCAAAAAGTGTACATCAAAATTTTTTAACATTGTAGCTGTGAACAAGTACCACTTCATACTCAGAAAGAGGATCTACGAACATCATTACATCCATTAAAAATGCATGTACCAAGTTCAAAGCACGAGTCACATATTGATATGCTCAAGTGATTTGTCTTTTTTTTAGCATTTTTGTGACCTAATATAGTGTACAGAACTGTGTCAAAATCATGAATTCTATAAATATTTAAACCAATTTTTTTTAAGTGTATGCTAAAAAATGTTTGAATTTGATTCCCCCTTTCTAAAATGATGACAATTATGGATGATCACTAATTAAGCTACCTTTTCAACTCCAGGAACTGCCAAATTTCTAAAACACGCAATCATTAAAATATGTGCCGCAAAGTTTTTTCTGAAACATTTTGTATTGATAGATTTCTCACCTTTTTATGATAAAATTTACACTGAGTTGTCTTTCTTGAAAATGGGCCATGTTTTTGGATCCATTTTAGTAATTTTTGTCAATTACCACACACAATTGTGTGATTTAACACTGTGAATTTTTGGGAAACAGAGATGCTTTTGCTTATTGTCAATAAAGCAGAAATGGACAAATTTGAAAATGTGGAGATCCGTTTACAAACAGAATAAAATAATCTGTCAGGAAACTGCATTAATGAATTTTTTTCTATCTAAAATTTTAGCCCACGTAAATGCAAATTAGTTACATGTATTGTCTCACAGATACTGCTACAAAAATTCCCACAAATCTTGTAATTCTAAGCATATCATACAAAATTGCTGACTTTTATAAATGGAGGCAGTCACTAGCATGCAGTGATTTGAGATATTCAAGTTTTTAGCAATACATGAATTAAAAAATTCTGAGACTCAGAAAACTGATATTTTGGCAGAAAAAAATGGCCTCGTATCACACTCCTTCCCTTGTCAAAACTGTAATTAACCAAATTCTGTTCAAATCCATATTCATAATCAAATTTATACTGACATCCCAGCAGTATTTACTCCATTTATATTCATTTTCCTTTGACAATGTTCAATATTCATTTCAGGAACTTCAATCAATTCTAAGTGGAATTTCCAATATCACTGACAGCTGATTACAATAAGCAGTCATTTGAAGGACAAGTTAAATACAAGTTTTCTAAATAAGCTGGCCTATCCTTAACTCTAGAAAGCAACCACACTGAATATTGGAATTTTTAATTACATTTCTTAAAATACTTGGTTTATGTACTAATCATAATAAGTAAACTTCTTCTATTAAATTAACATAAGCTTTTATAATTTGTAACTGGTTTTAGTAATTTCGGTAAAACCTGTCCAAACAGATACCTGTGTAAACTGGCCTCTTGCATCAGGACATACATGTACAGGTTAGTTATTCAATCTAATTTGACACAACCAAAGCAAGGTCAAGGGGATATCCCACACCCTCTAAAAATTCACTTATATAAATTTTGGAAATATTCTACATATTTTGACTTCCAACATACCTGATATAAAACCTTAATCAAAGCAACGCTGACCTCTACCATTGCTCTTTCCTGGACATACTGACAGTCATCAATGCCCCAAAACACTCAAAAATCACATTGCAAACCTCCCCTTACCCCCATGTAATTACCTGGCTATAACCTGAATGGGTAAACTGACAGACAGTCTGTCTAAACTGAACAAAATCTCTCCAGTCCTAACATGGTTGGGTTTATACTAATTTATTAATATCAAAATTATTATTACTGCATGTCAAAGAAGCCTCAAAGGAGTTGAAGCCATGAAACAAAACATTTTCTTATAACTAATCTCTTTTTCTTAGATTTTAACTTCCTGCTTCAAAACCAATGATAAAACTATTATTTCATACTAAAAATGTTGATTTAAATATGTTTTCCCTAAAGGAAACTTAAAATCTAATCACAGAATTTAAGCAACATAAAAATCATTTGATAGACCCTTGGTGATGTACCTATATAAAATTATGTCTATAACACACTTGATAGGATAGAATTCCTACAAAACATAATTATTGATTTCAGTAATTATTGATGCGTTTTGACGGAACTTTTCTCCGATTAATCAATAGCCTCCAACTGAAAATTCTCCCTAAGCTGATTGTAAGCCTGACAAGCGTTTCTATTCATCGACAATTAATTCTTCCAAACTGATATTTCTTGCTAAGCCTCAAGTGATCCAGACCGAGCTTTTCATTTTATTGACGATTAATTCTTCCAATATTACATCACTGTATAATTACTCAGATTCATTTAATCCAAAAACATCAGTCTTGTTATTTAACTGATAATTCGAGTAAGATTCTGTTACCATGGGAACATAAATTATGGCGTGACATTACCTTATTTAGGTATTTGTCTGTTTTATTTTATTCCTTTTTTTTGTCAGCATATAAAATGATTACTCTTCACGTGATTTCACATCACGTTTTTTTTCCATCTAGGCCAATACCAATTGATGCAAATTTTATTTGAATGCGCTTTGTGATTCTCTAAAATTGTTGTTTTTAGAACTTGCCAAATAACAAGATTTTTGTCCACCATTTTTAGATTTGGATCTGATGCATTTTTCCAATTATCTCACTGCTTTGGTGTCTTTTGTACACCCTATAAATACACCTATCTGCTCTAGCCATAATTTATTGACAATTTTACCACCACGTACCACAAACATGATACATCAATTTTTCCTGTCATTTCCTGTTTTATTGACTTTCGTCTTTCTGTTGCACCATAAAAAGACATAAGTCACTTTAGATCAAATTATTATTGCAAGAAAATTACCATGTATGGTTTTATCGTAAAACCATTGTCTGCCAGTGATAGTCAAACTCCATTAACTAAAAGATGCTTCTGTTTGTGCAGTTTCATTATTTTTTAGCTATATCTGACAAATCTTTGAAAGATAATAAATCAATTCTTATATTGTGTAATGGCTACCATTGAGGTTTATAAATCATGCAAAAATTTACTCTGTTAAAAATGTTTGAAAAAAAAAATTATAATGAAAGCACTTCCAGATTTTTTACTTTGCTTAGCCACGTGATAAAAAGAGCTTGTATTTTTGATTGAATAAAAATGCATCGGAAGGCACACATTCTGACAGCAAAGAAACAACAAGGGATTTTGTCATGCATTTTCATATACTGAGCATCAGAAGAAACGTGCCACTTCTTTTGCGATGCCCATTTATCACAGTCTTTAATACTGACTCAGAATGTTCTGCGCCCCTGGTTGAATATGAGCAGAGTTAGTGGATGAATTTCTGTTTTTGTTGGGACTACGGGGATATCACCAGTGAAAAGTTGAAAATCAAAAATCTGATATCATTGATTTCCCAAATGGGTCAATATGAAAACAATCGATTAGCAAACTGAAAAACAAAGCCCTTTTCATTCTTTCCTGATAAAAAGACAGATATGGAATCAATTATTGACAATCTGGTCACATTTTTCATCCAAAAATTAATTCAGAAATTCTTCGTTTTCACAGAATTTAATGCTATGGCTCTTTAAAGCATTGTATCAAATTTCAGTTCATTTTAACAATTATTTTGGAAGATATATGCATTTGAAATTTATACTCCAAAGATCTAAACAGAAAAGGGGCATTTCTTCCAATTTGGAGTATATCATATGATAGACGTATTTTTATTTACAACACAGTTTTATATATATAATTTGTCTATTAACAAAGTTGCTTGTATAAAATTATTATGTTCATATTTAAGACAAAAGTATCTGGACATTATTAGATTTGCCATTTTATAACTTTAAAAAAAAGTTATCTTCCAAATGTAATGGTCACTATGGCATTAATAAATAAATATGGCATAAAGTACACAGTTCTGTCATACATAAAATTTGATCGATATGACACTGCAAATCTAAGTGCATTGTGCATTTACATATTCCTATCAAAAATTTCCATTGAATAATTCATGAGCATTTGCAATCATACTGTCAAAGGCTCAAAGGGAAGCTATTTTATTTTTGTTGGTTTTCAGCAAACAGTAATATAAATACAGACTCTGATAATTTTTTCCCAATTGTAATACCCCTTACCTCTCCCTTTTGGAAATCATAGTCGAGTTGGAACTGTAATTTCCCTAGTTTGACCTCAGATTTTGTGCTCTCTGCGTCTTCATTGTCTTCCATGTTTAAGTTGAGATTCTCTAAATCGGGCTGTACCTAAAATTACAACAGGACTTCTTAACACAAATGTAAATCACTATGTTTACAACCATGTGGGATAAATGTATAATTTCTGCACATTGTCGGAAAATATGCAGTTTATTTGTACGAGCCTTAGAAACAGGTAGAAAATACAAGGTTTACTGAGAATTTATCACCTCTTTTCACAGCGAGTACAAATATAATGTATATTTTGCAACAATGTACATATGTTTTTATCCGGCAGTGATAAAATTGTTATATATTCTAAAATATCATGAAAATAGAACATTATCAATATCTTGACTTAGCGCTAGTGAATTTTTTCTTCTTCTTCCAATTTTTATATCATTAAAAGGAAGTAATTTTTGACAGTTCTGTTTTATTGCCTTATTGTGAAAAAGCTAATGAAATTTTTGCATTGGGAATGGAAAAATATAAATTAGATATTGCTATTGGATAAAAGTAGAAAATTTTAATAATATCCTGGTCATTCAAAGCCTGGGTATGATTTTATTACCTTTGGTTCTTTTAATCTTAGATTCCGATTAATGCTTATACTAGAAATTTTAATACGCGGGGGAAAATAATATCCTGATATATAAGGAGACAGAACTAACAAAGTGGTTTATAGCAATTCTTTCATACAATGATCATTTTGAATAATTACATTTTTTTCAATAGAGATACTATACACTGAAACCTGTGTAATTAGAACCCTCAGGTGTAAACTGAACTCTTATATCAGAATTTACAAATTCAGCAATTAACCCATGGAAACAAAATATATTTTTATTCCTTAGGTTTAAAAGGGGATTGGTTAAAACTGGTTTCAATGTGTATAAATTCTCAATCAAAGATCGAAAGGACTTCGTCAGTATCAGTACTGATTATGTGTTACACCTGTCAACTGACATAAAGTGATCAAGTTCACAGGTGTTAATTTAATGATATAATTCTTCATATACTCCAGTGTTACATGTTTTTTACACCTATCTTAGGTGTGAATGTAATATCACATGCTTTTCACACCTCTAATGCTATAAACAAATGAAATGTGAAAACCCTGGATCTTCAATGAAATTTACTAAAATTGCTTTAATGGCAGTTACATAAACATATATTTTGTTTTCTGTTTGTTTTACCCACACAGTAACATTCTTTTATTTGAAAATAAATATTGGGTTTTGTACACACATAGGCTGAAACTACTAAAGTAGAGTCAATAAATTGTAACATACAATACATTTTAACATGATCACCTTTCAACCAATCAAAAGACTTTATTTGAAGCTTTAAACTTTATAGTACATAATTTTTCATGATTATAAAATGATATGCATGATCAACTATCTTGCCTTGGGCAATATATATCATGAAACATGGAAAACAACTCTTGAACCTACACGTATACATAGATCAGAGATAAAACATGTGGATACCAGAATCCTGATTACCTGTAGCTACTCAGTATATTTTGTACACTGGCCATTATAAAATGAGGATAACATGTGTTGGAGACCAGTTCTGGCAAAATTACTTATTTCATTAAAATTTTATTTGTCTCTGAATGTGAAAATGATATTCATTTGTAGTAAAAATCTCCATGCTACAGGGTACTGAATACAAGCACCTTATATAAATTTATTTTGTAAGTTTATCTTTTGGTGTCCATTCCTTTACCACTGAACAGAAATTCTGCACAATTACTGTTTCATTAATAGATGAAATAATTTTGTTTTTCTGATTTTAGGAACAAAATTTTTGTTTCTTTTTACAACAGACTTATTAAAAAATTTAAAAAGCTGCCTAGCAAAGTAAGGACCTTTGCAATAGAATAGAGAATGGAATCGGGGAATGTGTCAAAGAGACAACAGCCAGACCAAAGAGCAGAAAACAGCCCAAGGCTAACAATGGGTCTTCAATGCAGTGAAGAAAATCCTGCACCCGGAGGTGGGCTTCAGCTGGCCTTTAAACAATAATGCATACTAGTTCAACAAAATGGACGCCACACTAAACTCCAAAACATACAGATGAACCAGAATTAACAAAACACACAAGACTAACAAGGCTATAGGTACCTGACTTGGGACTGGTGCAAAAATGCAGCGGGGTTAAAGACAATCCCCAATGAATTTTCAAACGACTTCAATGGTAATCTGAAGAAAAGTTTTGTATTTTGCATCCATTCTGGATATGCCAAAAATATGAATAAAGGGGTCCATTCTGCTTGAGATGCTAGATCCTCTGTAACCAATTTCTAGAATAACACAAATCCTCTACATGTATACACCTTTTAAATTCTTACCTTTTCTTTGTATGAATTTCCTAGTAATGCCACATTCCGTAAATCGACCGTCCCTTTCAGTCCTTTTTTGCCTTCCTTCTTTTTCTTCTTTCGACAAATACATCGTTTACATATACAATAACAACAACAGCCAAGTACTAATAACGTGCCAGCTCCTATTAATATCAATGCCCAAATTGGTACTGAAAATAATAAATATATTTAATATATTGATAAATTTTTATTTCATTTTTATCACTTGTAATTTTCAATATCATATTCTGTCATGATAAAGCTCTTTTTCTGTTCAATTAAGCTGAACTTTCTATTCTTGGTACATTGTAATGACAATCATATATGTTGGTACTGTAAGAAATAATTTGAATCGGAACGAGACAATGACCATTTCACAAAACTATTGTTCCCATTGGCTAAGTAAGGTTTCGCAGGAAATGATTTTTTCTAATTTAAAACAGGTTGACAGACGAGAGACAACGGACAATAACCCTTACTGATCTCAGTAATAAATCTCACTTTCATGTTTCCCCTTAAAGGTATGTCAGATCTAGGAGTTCTAATATTTGATAATACATGTATTTAGGTATATCAGATTTAGGAGTTCTAAAATCTGATAATACATGTATTAAACGAGAAATGAGATGTCAAACTGATAGCAAACCAGATTTTTCTTCATAATTATTTGGAGCCATTAGAAAATCCAGTTAAAATTGCATGCAATCTAATTTTGCACTTCTGAATGAACAAAACAAGAACTTTTGCTTGAAAACCATTTTAAATTTGTAGTCCTTCAAGCCAATTAAAGTTTACTGATAGTTTATCATCCCTCCCAGGGCCTCGGTGACCGAGTTGTCTACGTAGTTCATCATGACTACTAATGATCACTAGCCTGTCAACACTGAGGTTGTGAATTTGAATCTCAACAGTGGCGGGGTGTGTTCGACTCCGACCTTAATTGACAAGGATTGCCAATTTTCCTACCGAAGGTCTGTGGTTCTATCCAGGTACTCCGGCTTCCTCCATAACTAGCCACCGCGAAATAGCCAAATGTGCTGAAAACAGCGTTAAACCCCAACTAAACGAACAAACAAATAATCCCTTCCAGTCCCTCAACAATTGGCTCCCCCATATCCATTTTATTTTAACAAAAAAAAAATTCCAGAATTTAGCTTTTTTTGTGTACGTTTATCAGAAAATCTTTGTTTTGAATTATACAATGACTTTGTGAATGGACAAATTGAACACAATTGCATACCCAGAATCTCGCAGACAGCAAGAATTTCCCTGAAAATTGGCCTTGCCAAAGATGGGTTGATGACATAAATAGATCAATGTTCAAAAAATAAAAGTCTCCTATCTGCCCCATACCTTTTAGAAGAGTTTGATAATAATCTATCATTAACTTGAATTGGCCTAACAACTGAAAAACATCAATATTTACAACTTCAGTCAACTGGAAATAACACTAATGAAATAAGAATATAAATACAACTTTCTTCAGTACATGGCCAAAACAGTAACTTCACCAAAATTGTTCCTTTTAAAAATCATCATTCCTTGTGTGATTTTCTCTATGATAATGATACTGTCCCATGAAGAATCATAATACTGTTTAGCAGTTTCTATTTGTAAATGTGACAATTTCTTTTGTTTTATCTTTGAGATTTTAAAATATTGAAATTCCAAGCTAAGCATCAGTTGCATCTCTTTGAGAACAATGTAAAAGTTAGAAAAAAACTCTTTAATTACTAGTATACAGAAAAACTTTAATACAATCAAAATAGGAAATGCCTTTGAAAATTTTTAAGATAAGTAATGTTATTTCCAAGTACTGGATATGTTTGGCCATAAACTGAGAATTAAGAAACTTGCCTGCTTTGGCAGCTACATAAAAACATACAAAGTCATGCTGATTACAGATACACAAAACTCGATCTATTTTGACTTATAAATCCAACCAACAATATGGCATGAGACTAAACTGGACATTTAACTCAGAACACATTGATTGTAAACAATATTAGATGTGACAAACTACCGCAAACCAATCTAACATTGAAATTCAAAACTATCCCGACCTTCAAGGCCATAAAAAACTCCCACCAACTTAGCCATTTATGACATGTCCCTCCAAGTATTTAAAGCTATTCTTCAATGACATTCACATGATTCGTACAAATTAATAATGTAATATTTATAGCATAACTTATCTTAAAATTTGAATACCTATAAATCTATGACTTACCGAACAACACATTAATTCATGAAAGTGAATAGCGCATGAGGGAATTATTAGTGTTTTTCGGTCACAAGTTGTAGATTTTGGTATTTGAATTTCGAGATTAGTTATTCTATTTATTACATTGACATATTCCATGGATTCATAAGATTTGACGAGAAATACAAGGGATTATGTTTTATGTGACTACGCATTGACCTTTGTATAGCAACGTTTGTTGGAGACGGCTGTTGTTACGTCACCTCCTAGAGTGAAATATGACTTTCAATTTCACTGGGTGAATTATCGGATTTAATTTCACTGGGAAATCCCGGTATTTCACTACACTTAATGTAATAAGTATATTTACTACATTCCGTTACAAACACATTGAAAAAATTATTTTTTATTTTTTTCATCCCATGGAACTTTTCCAAGAAATCAAATGTTTTCAAATGTTTTCATATATTAGGTTAACAACATATTATATATATAAATAAAAAAATCCATATGAATACAAAATCTGCCAATGTCAACGTGTTTCAAACAGTTGTTCCAAGCTGTCCCCAATCAATATATAGTTAAAATGTATAGATTTAGTATGAATATATTTGTAAATTCATTTACAACCAATTAGTCAAATTAGATGTAAACATAGTAACTTAAAGAAATCATGTTAGCATAATGTACAAAAAAAAATCTGTTTATAGCGCGAAAGAATAAACTGTAGCCCATCCTCCCAAGTCAGGGATTCTGAGTCCATGTAGTTCTCTCAAAACCTCTGAAATTGAGGGAATGATGTGGACTCAGAACCTCTAAAATGGGACAATGACTGCAGCAAAAACATTAAAGCAGTTTAAAATAGGCTTGGATAATTACTGGACAAATAAAGAATTCAAAATTGACTTTAAAAATGACATATACTTCTTAAAGTCATGAAAAGTAATTAGAAAAAGAATTAGAGGCAAACATAGTGCACATGGCTTAAGCCATATATTTACTGATATACTTTAAAACCACATAAAGTCAAATGAAGTCACAAACAATGAGTCAGAATAAGAATTAGAGGCAAACAAAGTGGCTTATAAGCCTGTGCCCACTGATGTTCCTAAGGTAAATGTATCGTATATGTGTTTTTTTTTCACAGGTATTTAATTTTCGATTTGTTCGCGACTAAACACGAAAATTTTATTACGTGTTTTATTCCACGCCTAAAATGGTAAATTTGATTTCTCTCCCTTTAAGTTTACCAAAATTAGATTTCAATCAATATATACAGTTAATCTGCTCATTATCAAAACATTTTGTTTGTTCTCCTGTTTGACAAATTAAAACAGTTTGTTTAATCATTAATTAATTACAGTTTTTATGTGTAATAAAAAGACTTTGTCAATTGTCAAAATGTTCAAAGTAAAAAAAAATTTCAATTGTAGTATAAGCTGCTTTTCAGTTACATATATTAAATTTATATTATGTTCCAAATTATAGTATCCGGTCGTGTTTTTAGTTTTAAAATACATAAAAAATTATTTTACCCCCATTGTTGATTGCTAAAAATACATCTCGCTAAAATAAAATCTCCCTGTTTTTATGGATTACCTCGAATTTTGGCTCCCACTCAAAAAAACCACTTACACTTTATTAAATTCATGTAAAACTAGTAACGTGGGAGAGACAGAACAAGTTCTCATTTCTCATTCTTGCTTTTTTCAACAATGATGAACTACAGTGAGATCAGACCCTTGAGGAAAATAAAACACCAAGCCATGCATTAGTGTTTCCTTAAATATTCAATAATTGTAAAATATACTCCTTGGATGTTTGAGGAAACAATTCTATCTTTCAGTACAAATCTGGGTGAGTAGTGTCTCTGGATTTGAATACACAATACATATTGGCCAAATTAAGAGTACCGAAGCGACAAAACAGTTGGAAAAGTCCACAAACTCGAAGTCAAAGCAAAAGACAAAGTCAGGTGAATGGAACAAAAAAAACAAATGCCACAAGGACATATGCACAACCAAAAGAATGAAAACCATATAACAAACTAAACAAAACTAGATCAAGACAGCACAGAAACCAAAGGACTAGCAATGGGAGTGACATCAGGTGCCTGGAAAGGTAAGCGTGTCCTGCCCATTAACAACACCCATCACATTGCAAGTTGGAACGAACTGACTGTCAATAAAAATAATAACTGCAAAACATACACAAAAAAGAAGTACAACAATTCGAGAAAAAACTAGCAATGTGAACTCCAACAAAAAACCAGGTGTCACATCAGGTGCAACCAAAGGGTAAGCATTATCTTATCTGATACTAGCATAGATCAAGAATTCTATAATTACCATTCCTGGTTTATATTGTTAGTTGGGTATGTTAAATAAATGAAGCTTATCAATCAAGAAATTAATTCAAGTATTTTATGGGTACTTTTATTACAAATGAGAACAGATGACTTTGCCATTTTTATTCCTCCCACATAAATTTAATTATGGTAACTGTTAATGGGGTGCTAATTAATTTCCCTATTTGCCCATATATATTTTCTAATTGCTTTAATAATAGCATTTCTATTCTTGGAAACTAAATACAATGTAAGACCGAACTATACATCAATTCACCATTGCATGTAGCATGTGAATGAATGATTAATGTTGTTTGGTCACGGGTGGTAGACGTAGAACTGAAAGGCAATATAGGTAAATGTCGATTAGACAATAACTCAGAAATAGAACCCATAAAAGTTCAAAAAGAGGTTGTTTTACAGCCTTCAACATGGCACACAAACCTACAATGTATATAATGCTATTAAATGTCCCACATAAAAATAGTGTGTAGAAATTTACCAAAAGTAACCACAAAATGTCTGAATAAATTTTATACTGTAGAACATAAAAATAAAACATCAAAACATACAACCATGCATGGACTTCAAATTTAATGTGTAAATTTTAAAAATTATCTATTTTGTTTATTAAATTGATGAATTGTTAAGTTTAAATTAAATAATACTACGTACAAGTATTGTGTTTAGGGCCAATTAGAATTAAATGATTTCTGTCTACCCTACAAAAAAATTCATGCCCAAATTCTTATTTTTTATTTTCAGTAAATATCAATTTTGAAGGAATTTGTTCATTTTCATTCAAGAAACCCAAATGAAATATGTTTTTTGTTAATTTGCTGTTGTAATTTTTGCTTTTAATACATACAATTGATACTTGAGTTAAAATGTTACATGCCCCTTTTCAAGAAATTGGACAGTACTTTGGCCACTATGTTAAATGTCATAATAAATGAGTAAATAAGAAAGATTGGAAAACTTATTTTTAAGATGAAATATTGCAAACTTACAAGAATTAATTTCATCCATAATTTTGTTCTGTAGATTTTCAATGGCAGAGGGTTTGGCGGTAGAGGCAGCAAGATCTGCAGCAACTGTACCGGATCCTGCACCATCATTATCAGCCGATGGCGCTGTTGATTCATCGACATCACGACGAAATCGTTGAAATGGATCCATATTCAACACAGGCATCTTTTAAAATCCTGAAAAACAAAATGACATTTCACTGAACAATTTTTCTACCAAATTTCATAATTTATTCCAATGAAGAATGAAGTCTCTGAATAAAGATGTAGTTTTAACACCCGTATTCTCATCAAGTCTCTAGGATAACATCAAAACAAGTAGATTTTGTACATTGAATTAACTCCAATATTAATGTAAACAGACTATGCTGAGCAAACAATGCCCTCCTTTTGCAAAAGATGCAGCACAAAACAAGATTAAATCCTGTATTTTTCACATTCTACTCTGAAATTCAATTTATATACCATTATTAGGCAGAGAATCAATTCAACTCTCCTTAAACATTGAAATCTTCTGTGCAACAAGCTAATCACTTTTGGTATAACTTTAAAATCTTTATACTTTTTGAATATATTGGTTAAACCAAAGAGTTCCTTTTTAAAAAAAAAACTTATATTTTTAGGCCATAAAAATGAATTCTTAGTTTCTCATTCATAATTGATGTAATATTTTACACCAACTTTTAAAGCTATTTTATTGAATTTTTTCATTTTTCCACATATTCAGTAAAGAAGGTAAAAAATTAAATTCTTTCAACAGCTCCATATATTTCTTAGGTATAAGGAGTTTTTTTTTTTATTTGTGTCTCTCAAAAGAGGCAGACCTAACTATTCCCATAAAGCATGACTTCTAGAATTAAAGAAAATAAAGACGTTTTATACTGATGTCAACCCATAAATAAAAATAAACACTTCAAACGAATCAACTTCAGAAAATAATAACTCTGAAAATACCAATCAATAGGACTTTTTCATCTTATTTACAATTAAATACAATTATTCTGGAACAAAATCAATTTCGTTTTTTCTGATATTCACTAATTTTATTCTTCTCTCGTTATGGGACAGTCAATAAATTCTCAATTAATGAATACATACAGTTTTTTAATCATTAAATAACATAAAAGGATGCAATGCATTTGATAAATTCAAACAGAATATTACGACTTATTTAAACACTGCACGCTCCTCGACAACAACAATAACAAAACTAAAGACGGTGAAAATCAATTGTTACTTAACAACTAGAAATTGACGTCATTCATTCATCACAAAATCCATTACTGACAGGATATGAAGGTTTCTACAATTTCTCTGGACTAATCATTACAAAAACATCACAGTTTTTTATCAGTTCCTAGAAAGTTTTACCAGATATTCAGCAGCAATAAACTAGTCAAGAAGATATTATTCTTTCGTGGCAAAATGATTTAAAACATTACTAGCTCATATCTCACAGATTATTGGATCTAGTGTTGTGTCCACTGATATATCAACTTGGTTTGTTTGAAAGGGCTATTTAAGGCCTGACATATGGTCGGGAACCTCTTTATTCATTTTGGAGATGTGATCTTGTTACCAAACATTTACCTCATATGCACTGTTTTTCATATTCTATGAAGCTGTATTAAAATTAATTTGCTTTCCATACTATTCTTTCTACTTAAATAGTTATATCTACGTGTTCTGCAAACAGCAAACTGCAAATTCAAAACTTGATATAAAGGCAAACATTTCTCCCAAACCATTCTACTCCAAAGTGTTTTTTTCAACTATCTATATGAAAAAAATTCTTGAAAATTGTGCAGCAACACATGTATTCCATTGCAGATTTTGCAGGATAGAAATGGTGGACTATGAGACCCTTAATACATGCCATACCATTTTTGCAAAGTATTAAATGAAGTCAAATTAACCATATCCAACCTCTATGTAAAATAATAATAATGAGAAAAAAAAAAGAAAAAAAATTTTGTGTCGGTGGCACACGGATGCCCTGCTTATAAATATGCAAGAGTCTATGTACTAATTCACACCTACTGACGTTTTGTTTTCTTAAAAACTTAATGATTAAAAGTCATAGATTTTGGCAATTATCAGTTTATAGAGGGGCATAACACAAGAATGATGAAAATGACACCACTCAAATTCGAACTTGATCAGTGTTTGGTGGTAATAAGCAATAACGTTTGGTTGAGGTAAGTAATGTTAGTGTGCGGTAACAGCAAATTTTGCAATTTTTCAATTTAAAAAGGGACATAACCTAAGAACGGTAAAAGTGGCACCACCCATATTCGAACTTGATCTGTTTTGGTGGTAATAAGCATTGTGTATAAGTTTCATAATATCTGGTTTAGGCAAAGTAAGTTAGAGTGCAGAAACAGCAAATTCAGCAATTTTTCTATTTATAAAGGGGCATAACTCCAGAACGGTGCATTTGACCCCACCCATATTCAAACTTGATTTGTGTTTGGTGGTAAAAACATTGTGTATAAGTTTCATAGCATTTGATTGAGGCAAACTAAAGTTAAAGATCGGAAACCAATTTCGCGATGTACGTACAGACAGACGGACAAGGGTAAACCTTAATGCCTCCATCGCCTAGCAGCAGAGGCATAAAAAAATAAAAAATTAAGAGATCGTTTCTGAGAAAACTTTTACCTGCATGTACTTAAAGTGATCTACACTATCTTGTAATTTTTGAAAGTTGAATTTCTTTTAAACATAACTCAGTACTGCTTTCTCACATGACCTGAATTCTATTGTTCATTATGTGATTTATACAAATATATATTAAAGTATTACAACACATAGAGATGTAATAACCACACTTAATATAATTATAATGGTAGTAAAAATGGACAGGCTTACTTGTGAAGTTATTATATATACAGAAAAATAGCATCTGACCTGGATTTAATATCAATATATTTCATTTTTTTTAACAAGCTAAAATCATAAACAGATAAAAATCTTATCAAAAGTAATAAGAACATCAAAACAAAACAGAAATAAAACAATACATTTCATTTCTGAAGAGTGATTTCTACATTTATTGCCTTTTCTCACCTTTTAAGCTAACCATACACTGGACATAAAATCTAAACTGACAATGAGATGCCAGAGTATTCTCATGACAAAATTTGGTTCTGCCTTCCCCAAAGTAACATGAAAAAATATTTAAAATAATTTATTTCTATTTTGCTTGATTGGAAGATTTCTACTTTGCTACACAGACCTATTAATATGAACAAAAATTCAAAGAAACTTCAGATGAATACCAGCAATAGAATATATATACAGAACACAAAACCCAAAGACAGGGTGAAAAAGGTAAGAATAATGAAAAAAGAGCATTGGTAGAAATAATGCGCCTTCAAAATTCATTACACGGTAAACAAGTTTTCCCTGGTGTATATTTCTTCTGACAACTAAAATTTAAGTCTGACATCCTAATCTACTGGTTTAACAAATGGGCTTAACTGGTCAATATTTTTATGCTGTTTACAAAATTGAACATTCATTTTTATTTTGAAGAGGGGGAGGGGAGGGGTAATCCATTATAAGGCTGGACCTCAAATTTGGGTGACTAATATTCAACAAAAAAAAAATATAGTTTCTTTGAAACGTTTAAAAAAAATCATGATAATTGTTAACCATTTAAGATAAGTGAATCCAGTGTTAAAAATCATCAAATTTTCTTCTTTTAAAGATAATTTTTTATAATATAAGTCTTGATTTCATACATGCAACAACTTTCAAAGGTTTGTACAATTTGTGTTATTAACAGATATTTTTTGGCCTGAATAACACTTTGTAAATTTTGATTCAAAGAAGGGTAAATGTCACTCCCTTAGTCTGAAATATACATGTAACATATAGGCTATAATGCCATTTTGGTCTTTAATTCTAGAGTCTATAATTTACTGTTTGTTTAAAAGTACCAGAAAACACACAGAACAGATTTTGCTTCATGCTGAAGGTCCAAATATGACTTTTAAGATGAAAAAATTCTAATAAAATTGTTGTTAATCTGGTTAATCTTCTGTTATGTGCAAATAGGGATTTTTTACAAGAATTCATCCTTTTTCACAATATTCAGTATATTATTTTTATAACAAATAAGAAATCAAAATGACATTTAAAACATGTGTAAAAATGAAATGACAGTATGATTTGTTTCTAACGACTTGCTTTACACCTCAAATCACATTACGACCACAACCCTTCCTTCCCCTAAGAAAATTAATTTCTTTCTGAAAATGTCAAAACATCTTTCTTCCATCATGTCCATATATACCGACCAAAAATCAATATAAATGGCCGACTTTATAATCATTTCAATTACTTAGATATAACTCTATGTATGTCCCCTACCTGCCTGTTCTCTTGTCAACAAAAAACTTCTCAGTTAAAACCCAAGTCACAATTTTAAATAATCCCTCATGTCACATTTCGGAATATTAAAATTAAGTCCAAATTTACAGCAAAGAATTTTCCTCCACAATCATAATAACTATAGTAGTATTGACTGAGATGCTGACAACAGTAATGGGATCAATAACCACAATGCATTATGGGATATATTATTGACGAAGCATCAGTTCTGGATAAAACACAAGGCAACTGATGGCACTGGTCAATAATTTACACAACTACTTTACCTTAAGGGGTAGATGGGAAAAATGTTAGTTCCTGAAAATTGACAAATCTTCTGTGAAATTTCATTAAATCATGATTACATGATTAATCTTATGTCAAGCAAAATTAACAAGTTCAAGCAGGTGGTAATCAAGGTGACAGATTTGTGATCAACTGTAATAACTAATTAATTCATGATTTAATTGTTTTGGGAAAACATTAGTTTTATAGTTTAAGCTGAGAAACAACATTTGTCATATACGATGAAAAATTTATTAATTAAAAATCTACTGTTTACTGGGCCATTTAATGGTTGCCATGTGATGAGGGTGGCTGCTCTCGTTGAAGTCCACAAAACAAACTCTAGATGTAATAAATTCGTTCCCTTGTTTAGACCTATGAGGTATTGTCTTATTGTTGCCTACCCCATATCCTTACATTTGCATACAGCATAAATTTTTTGGGATCAAATTAAAGGATTTTAAAATTTTCATTCTAAGAAATAATAATTAAACATGCTATCAATACTGAAAATAAACTACTGAAAGTTGAAGCTATGGGTTATGTTGAAATCTATTATGGAAATGAACATTTTAAGGTCTCTCTTAATTGGTCATTACAATTAAAAATTTTACCAAGAGTTGATACACAGGTCATGTTGAAATCTGTTATGGGAATGAAAATTCCAAGACTGTTTTTGATAAGCTCCTACATGGAATAATTTTACCAAAAGTTGAAGCACAGGTCATGTTGAAATCTATTATAGGAGCGAAAATTCTAAGACGATTCTCTTGATTTATTGAACTGCCAGACTGTAAAATTCATTATCATTAGGAAATGAAGCAGACTGTACTTCAGAGATTAGACCAATTTTGTAACCTATATAGCATACAAATAGTGGTACAAACAATTACAGCAAACTGCAAAAACTGATTTTCTGAAGCAATGGAGCCAAAAAAGGTGCTGAATATCATCACTTGTCAGCAGTTTACTACATAGGTAATGTCCAGAAGATTAACAGAACTTCTAGAATTGTCAAATCAACTGACAGGAGTTAATACTTAGAATTGTGGTCTGGTCAGAACTCAAACCACTGTACTGGGAAATATCTTAGAAAATACCTATGTGATAAACTTTGAACCTCGGATCAGGCAATTTGTAAATTTCAATCAGTAGTTTAGGCTAAATTTATAGTAATTCCATCTTTTTCCTGGAAAATTATGCAAAAATTTTCTAAATGTGATTTAAAAATAGCAAATTTTTATCAAGAGTAAATAAATACAGTAGATCTCTAACAAAGAAGGACATCATTTCCTTTTCAAAGCATTGAATATCATATGCCAACCCATCCATAGGAATTCACATTAATTTGATTTTAATTTTTTGTTGTCTTATTCTGTTTTTGCTTTAAATTTGGTCTTTTGAACTATTCCTTTTGTTCTGTTCAACTGCTAATATTTGTATGTATTGTTAGAAATCAGGACCAAAGTAAAAATCTACCAATATTAACATGCTGACCCAAGCATTGGCATCAAAGTTTAAAGCTATGATCCGATCAACATTACATCATTTAAGATCCAGACAATTATAGATCTGATGAATACAATGAATAATTCATAGGGTCTCAATCTGGACATATGTTCAATTAATGGTTATTATTACAAATCATATATATTGTCAGACATATAATATCTTTCTAATTAACTTGACAAATGAAAATTAATGATTAGCAAGAAAACAATAATATAGTCTTCATTGTTTTCATAGATTTTCTGCCACCAAGTGAAGCTTCTCAAATTTCCCATTCTTATCTATAGTTTACATGTTATATGAGACGATTTAAATACTGTTGCTTGTTATTGAGCATGAATGGGCTAAAAATTCTCGAAAAAATTTCAGGGCTTTTAAATACTGAAAATTTACTACCGGTATCCTGATACATTTTAGGTCAAACAACTACCTATGAACTTGTGGAACATATGGAAATTTGCAAGCTGGGGTATATGCAATTGATCAATAGCATTATAAGTGATAGGCACAATAAAATTCAGTTGGTCATCAGGCTTTAACTTTCATGAAATATGATATCCTGGCAATAAGTACCACTAGTCCTGCATGTTGGGTTTGTTTTATTTTCAACCCCTGAATGCTGATCCTAACAAATTTTGAAAAGAAGAAATACAATTGAGCATACATGTGACACTTCTTAACAGCCCCAAGACAAACTCAGAAGATTGTCAATTCATGTAAAAGGGAGACCAAGTGTTTTGAAAGCTGCGTTTTTTCTCAATGCCATTTCATATTGTTTTTATTTTACATCTAGAAAATTACAAATTCAAAAAAAATTGGCATTTCAAAATAACAAATTTTAACTAATTCAATAAATTTTATATCAACAGAAATATATGACTATTATTAACAGTTATGATAAATATCACCAACTAATAACCTCCCACACACATCTCATTGAATAAAAATAATATCCAGTCCATATTGATTATAGTATCTAATGTATATTGTTGCAATAAAACAATTATTAAAATAATATTAATAATATTATCAATATGGGAAAATGGTTTTAAGCTTTGCCATTTTGGTTATTTTAGCACATAAATCTTACTCTACAATGTTTTAGGATAATTGTTTTTCGCAAAACGTTACAAGCTGTAAATTTGGCAAAATATATGTGTACCTTGTATCAAAATGGTACCATTATATTCATAATTTTCAAACTGACTATAAATCTAGCATAAACAAACAATATTCCCTTTTTATAATATACTGCAATTAAATTTATGAAGAATACAACAGCTACAAACACTGCAAACAAAACCAAGGGCCATTACTCTAAAAAGTGAATATCAAACTTGTCCCTCCAGCAACTTTACTAGTTTAATCACAGAATCTGTAGTAAATATGAACTAAAAACAGCCATACAAACAAGCAATCATCGATAATCTAACACCTTATTACAGTTAATATGATGAGTAATAAATAAAAACTGATAATGACTTCCTATACAAACCTTATTTGTCAGCAAATTATTTTCAGCTACTAATAGTAATCCAGCATAAAGGTATATAATATTCCATAACTGTGTTTTGTCTTTAATATTGAAAAATGGTGTTTTATGTTATCAGTTACTTTTGTTGCAAATTGTGAGCAATTTGCAAAACATACAATTCCAATTTTTCAATATTAAAGATAAAACACAGTTGTGGGGACATAAGAAACAAACCCATACAATACTGGAACATAACACAAAAATAAAGTGAATAGTGTGTTCTATTACCGTTCTTTATCTTGAAAGTTTCAAAATAAAGCTTAAAGTTCAAATCATACAGCAATAACAAGGTCAGACATCACATACTTGTAAAACTGAGCAAAGTTTATATACCGGTACAGTAACAAGACATTTAGTGAAAAGTTGCACCTTTATGTACGGTTTCACTGCTTCTTTTGCATACAGCGTATCCTGATTGCATAAAAATGTAAGCTTAAGGCCCCAACTTTTTTTTACCATGCTCGTGATCAAGACCATATTGGTCGAAACGTTGGGTATTTTTAACTTTTTAGCTTGATTGTTGTTTTTTTTACAATTTTATTTTTGGTTTTGTTCGACTTGTGTATTTTATACATTTATGTCGTTTTATGCCCCTTTTGACAGCTCACCATTTCCATTTATTTTCCTTGTTATCTATTGTCGCATGAGCTGATTCGCAACATACATATTTTTTTTCCATTCCATTTGTTTTGTTAGTATTAGTCCTCTATGACTGTTAGATACAACAACTTCCATGATAATATTACATCAGGCCTACCAATTTTGTGCACTAAACTATCGACCTATAATAACAGACGATTTCATTACTTCTGTAATTGCATTCGTTTTTTGCCTTGTTGGCTACAAATTATGTCCGTCTGTGAAGAACATTACTAGAATCCTTTAACCTACAAAGAACATCAAAATCTAAAGACCACTCATCAATGTTCAAACACAACAGAAACCCTGAAAGCAGACGACAAGGCAAAATTTGATGACCATGCACTTTTTGGTTCTAATTATGGCTGAAATATTTTCCATTTAACCTTAAGCAATTATTGACCTATCAATCTAATAGCTCAATGAATCGCAATGATTCGATGAAACTGAAAGCAAAATGTTGGAAGATTTCTGTTAGGCCAAACAAAAACAAAACAGTTTTATCAAGACTATATGGTGAGAAAGAACAATTTGTTGATTATTTTATTTTGTATCTCTGAAATAGCTGGTAAGACGTTTAAAATGTGTATCCAGAAAGAAAAGAATTTTTTTAAATATATTTCTGTAATGTGTTTGTGATAAAAAAAATTCTGCAGTGAAATATAATATATAACAGACAAACTACAGGTGTAGATCATGGAATATGATTTTTTTGTTAGAAGATGGGCATGGCCTGAAAACTGTTGATTTATATCTTCATATTTCTCCCCCCCCAAAAAAATTTGTAATTAATTATTAAGGATTTCAGAGAAAGGTTTTCCTAGTCAAATCAACACCTACATGTAACTGTATCAGCTGATCTGGTTGCCACTTCAAACATGCAAATAACATTTGCTCCATTGCACTCCACTGAAATAGTGCTTTTAGGATGGTAAATGAGAACTTAGTATGGTACATTGAATGAAATTCTAATTTCAGACTAGTTTTTATTCTAATTCCAGTTTCGTACAAAATGTATACTACATTTGGAGTCTATTTCGGGGAGGTATTTATAGTTCAAGATCAATCAAATGTACATTTTAAAACATTTTTGCTATTTGTATAATGATCCCTTATGTAAAAAAACTATAAAATCAAATTTCATCAGTTAGCCTCTTAGCAACCATGACGCAAGTTTCTCCAAACTGTCAATTACCAACAGTCCATATAAAAAAACAGATAAATCTAACAATCTAAGCATAAAAGACCAATTACAGACTGTGCCAAAAAGAACCATTGAAATAATTTCATAGATGTATCAATAAAATTGATTTAATAGTACAAATATATTCCTGATGGACCCCAAGGTTAATAAACAGCTGTGTTGACAAACAATTGAATGACCATGTTTCAAGGAAAAAATTAAAAATTGATCCCACAATTTGACAAATATGAAATCTCTTCAATCAAGCTGTATTAATTATACATAAAAGAAGTCAGCAACCTCAAATGTTACTGACATGTGATGTAAAAGTCTATTTGGTATATTAATCAAGACTTAATTTACAATACAAAGGAAAACAATGAATGTCATATATGTAACTGTAAAAATAGTTCTTTTTTACAATGATATTGCATTATTCTGCCTTCATCAACATCAATGTACTGCTGATGCACAGCAAATGGTGTTTTAATTACGCATTTGACATTTTACAGCATAACATGACATTCAGTTTTCACTGTGGAGGAAGAAGAGATATGAAAAGAATGCTTGTAGGTTACAACAGACCATAGAATTTTCACTTTAAGCTGCCATTTTAAGGGATCAAGATTTTGTTCCAAAATGAATATAACACTCATCTCTGATTGGTCAATATTTATAATATTTATTATTTACAAGAAAGAGTGTCTTTGTTCGAAATATGTTCAATACGCTATTTCACATTGATGTTTGAAAATATGGGAAATTTGAAATTTCAAAGGTGGAGCCCAGATTTTGGGAAAATTGCATCTCTCCTTTATGTCAACCTCACTTTCTGACAAGAAAATCGATATATAATATAGATATTTTTAATGCCATTGATATCAATCCATTATTATTTTCACTACGAAACTGCTGTAATTTCAAAAGGAATAATTAAAAAAAAAATTATTTCATTTTTAAGTAACCCCATATGGAAAATGACACAGATATGCTCTGCAGTTACAATTACAACACAATCCTTATATGTCCAGGCTGTGGTTAAAAAAAAGGAAGATAATAATAAAAGTGAAAGTATATTGAGCCTTAACCAATTGTCTACTCAAAGAACAGAAAATGTATATTGTAAAGAACAGTAAATAAAACTAGTACTGTACTGAAAGGGACTACATTGTAATATGCCACTTAGCAACATGTCTGTTTTGAAGCCTATACAAGTTCAAATCATCATATTTTTCAAAGTACTTGCCCAAACAGAAAACCCTGACAATATGCACATCTCCATAATGTGATCTAACATTCCATAAAGTTTCATGAAAATCATGCAAGTAATGTAGGAGGAGTTGCAGACAACACATGGAACGAAGTTTTGTTAAAAAATTCCTAAGTCCAAACAGCATATCTTTTACATTTCTTGTCCAAACAGAAATTCCTGACAATACGCACATCTCCATAGAGTGATCTAACACTCTAGAAAGTTTCATGAGAATCCTGCAGAAATTTAAGAGGAGTTGCGGACAATGTTATTTTGGACAGACAGACAGACTGAAACCTATATACCCTCAAATAATAAATTATTCACAATTAATGTAACATGTTACAGGCAATTGGACTGGCTATAGGCCAGGGTACACCATGCAGAAGTGATATCGAGGACAAACTCTATTTTATTTTAAAGTGTAAAGAATTTGATCATACAAAGAATAACATGTTTGAGGAAATTAACTCTATTACTGTGTATGCCTAGTTCCCAAGACAAATCAAAAAGTTTGAATTATTATTATCTAGTAATGACTATGATTTAATGAAAATTTATGTGGTAAAAATAAATGATATGTACTACAAAAGAAAAGAAAGATGTTGATTAAAATTTAATATCCTTGTTATTTTTACCTACAGATTTTTGTATTATTTGCAAATAACCTAATTTGGGTTTTAATATTGTAGTAAAGTTTATTAGACTTGTACCTATACCTATCGCATTTTTAAATAGGAAATACCTTAATTAATTAGTCCCCCTCCTCAGCCAAACACATTACTCCTCCTTTATGTCTTTTTGCATTTGATTACATGTATGTACTGTGTTGTATTGTTGTTTGACAATATTTTTGTTGGATTTTAATTTAATAAATATTCTGATTCTGAGAATGAAAACAAAATTCTATGAGTTTGATTACTTTTGTGTATTATCTTGATGAAAACTTAAACTTTATCTTAGTTGTATGAAAAGATCGGAAATGTGAAAAGATGTACTAACTAAGGGGAGACAACTCTCTAATCGTCCTGATCCTAGCAGAGGGAAAATCCAAAATTTTTGTGTCAGGTATTGAGGTAATGTAGCAATTTTGGTAGCTGCCAAATGTATCCTGAAACTATATGTTTTAAAAACAGATTTATATACCTTTCAAATGCCTGTAATAATACACCTCCAAATTCCAAACATATTACTACTATATTGGTCTAAAAACAGCCAAACTTCGGGATTTTTGTAAGGGGTTGGGGGCTGTATTTTGTCAATTTTCATCATTTGAAAAAGTTATCTTCACCTATAGACCATCAATTCACAACATCATATGAAATTAAGTAACACCCAGCTCTACTGAGGTGTAAATATCATATAATTTTTAAACCAAGACACCCTAGAGAAATGGAGGTATAAACTGTTATTTGCCAAACTTAATCACACATTAACATAAAAATTAGTTTATTCATATTTTTCATAACTGTAACTGAAATTGCTGATTTCTTTACAGAGTATTCACTGTATGCTAAACTGACAATTCAGAGTTTCAATTAAACTGGCTATAGTCACATAGCAAATAAATTCGTTATAACTATCAATGCAAATGTTATCAAGAAGTCTTGAAAACAACTGTATTTACAAGATGGTAGCACTCTGTATGAAAATTGTCATGGATTTGTTTAGTTTGTTTAGTTGGGGTTTTATGCCGTTTTCAGCACATTTGGCTATTTAGCAGTGGCCAGTTTTTATTGGTGGAGGAAGCCGGAGTACACGGAGAGAACAACCGACCTTCGGTAGGAAAATTGGCAATCCTGGTCAATTTAGATCGGAGCTGAACACACCCCGCCACAGGTGAGATTCGAACTCACAACCCCAGTGTTGACAGGCTAATGATCATTAGTATAGTCATCACGAACTAGCTAGACCACTCGGCCAACGAGGCCCCCAAATTGTCATGGAAAACTAATCATTAGAATCAAGTACTCAACACAGAGGCAACATAAAATGATTACCCTACCTTTTGGTTTGTGTTTGACAGGCCCTTAGTAACCCATGACTGCCATCACTTGAGGCAAGCCGCCTCAGCCCTGAACAAATATGCTGCTAAGATTGCTGGTCAGGACAAGTAAAACAATAGTAACTTGAGAATGACGACAGAAGAGACAGCTGTCTATTATGCTACACATACTAGCAAATAAATTTTCTCTATTGACAAATAGCCAAAACATAAACCTTAAATATCTATCGGACAAACTGCAACTGATTACTATTTGAATGAAAATCAGAATCTATGTCCAATAAATTGTATTTCCAACATTAGAATTCTCTGTGGGTACGGACGTGTCAATCAAATGTTACAAACATAAAACAGAAAACAAATTAACATTATTGGTTTTCATCTGAAGTCAACACATCTTTTACAGAATAGTAGACTGGTATATACACAATGATAGTCAATACAGAATAAGTTTAAAACTGATATCAGTAAGAGGTACACTGAGGGGAAAGTTTTCAGTATTAAAGGTTTCACATATATATATCCCTTTGAGCTTTCAAAGTCCAGGAGGACTGGATGGGTCTTAACTAAAATAAAGGCAACGCAAATCGTGGCATTCCCTTGCTGTGAAAACATTTGACCCTGAAAAATCTTTAGGCTTTTAGATCTTGATAAATCTAAACTTTGTATAATGTTAGGGAAAAATCAATTGAAGGCTGTTGATTCTAGAATGTTCACAATAATGTCATGAACAATTGTGATCCTGTGACCTTGACCTTGACCTTTAACCTTGAAAATCAATAGCGCTCCAGATTTTCCCAACGACTAAGTGGTACGTAGTTGGATTTAAGTATCTACCAAGTTTGGTCAAAATCCATTGAAGGATGTTGCTTCTCGAGTGTTCACAAGGTTGTAAAGAATTTACAAGTTTCACTGTGACCTTCACCTTTGACCTATGACCTTGAAAATCAATAGGGTTCTAGATATTCATAAGGACTAAGTATATGCCAAGTTTAGTTTTCAATTTTTTTTTTATTGTCATATAAATCATATTGATTTGTAACACATATAAACAAAGAACATACTAGCAAGTATGAACAAATAAACATACGAAATCTAAATCAATAACACTACATTTGTTTATAGGTCCCCTGTCCTCAGTGGTAATGACCGTTTAAAAAAGAACCAAGGTTTTCTACTTGCTAGAGTGTTAATGGATTCAAAATATAATGAATTTTTTCTTTATCATCTTTAAGATCAAAATTAATTGAAGGGTTTTCTGTTTTGGTTTTCTGCAAATAGTTTTTTCGTATTTCTAAATTTCTTGTGCAATATAGCAGGAAATGTTTTTCATTTAGTCAAAATCCCTTGAAGGATTTTGAGTCTAGAGTGTTCACAAGGGTGTTACGGACGGAAGGATGGAATGACGGACGGTAGCATTACTATATCCCTTTGCAACTTTGTTGGCGAGGGGATATCAAAAATTTAGTGACAGATTTCAAAATGATCTCGAGCACTGCAATGTAGTATGTACATATAATTAGAATGCCACCATAAATTTATCTGTTTTAATAAATCATTTTCAACTAGGCATAATCACAAAAAAATCCAGTCTATTGGTCACTTTACAAAATAATAAAATGTTTGACAAACAAGACTCTAACTTTGAAATGAACATTGGGAAAAAGCAGCTTTCTTTTTCAACAAAACAATAAATTCAAGTTCTTTACCAATTTTAACCGATACAATATATATATACAATGTACCATTCCCTCCGAGATTTAGAGAACATTGGCAAACATGAAAACATGTCTAATGAGCATTCTTATCTATTCCCAAACGAATATTTCTTAGTTCCTTTAACTGTGAATCAATAGACCAGTCAGGTCTTCCTTATCTACAGTATGCTAACCGTCAATAATATCCCAGTCTAAACTACCGTAGTTAAAAAAGTCAATAGTTTCACGGGATTGATCCACAGACATACCAACACTAAATCCTGAATATGCGATGTATTGCCATAAAGTTGTAAACAAAAACAGAAATGAAATATATTTCAACAGAAGATGATAAATGATAAGGTTGCTGACTGAAGATCAGTGTTTAAGTAAAAAGCCTCAAAACCTTCTAGTCAACAAACAATTCGCAAATTTAGTTGATCCTTTGAACAAGACATAATGACTTCTAGTCCAACTGTACCATCAGATTACATTAACTGCACATAGTACCCAACTTGCATGCATTGCCTTTAGTATGCAAAAGAGCAAAAATTAGCTGCAAATCTGACCATGAGTGGCATATCTGAAACTAATAGAGGACAGTGATAATAACCAAAAAAGGCTTGGTGTACAGCATGTGATTTTTACTATCCATGCTTTGGACAAGAGTTAATTACTCATGCGCGAAGTATTTTACGAGAAGGCATTACATTGTACAGCAGTGGAAAGGATGATAGTGAAAAGCCTGTACTAATTCACATCTTTTATGGTAAATGATAATCCATAGAAATAAAATTATACTTTGGCACATGAAATGGGTGTTGCAGCTATTTCCTTGTTGCTAATACAATTTTTAAGGGTTCATTCCTTGTATTGCACATGGTAGATCTCCTTAGCTGAAATTTGGCTTCCTATTTCGGTATTTTTGGTTGAGTACTTCTTGTTTAATATAAGTTTGGTTTTTGGTCTTCCAAATGTTTCGGTTTTAATGCTGCTGATGAGAGGTAACTCCTTGAAATGTGTCGTATACAGCATAGTATAAATTAACTATATCTAATATCAGTATCTTTGGATTGTTATTTTTCTTCTGTTTTTAGCCAAGTTAGTATCAAACATATTTGTTCACTCATTATCACACACTTTGCAGATATAAGAAAAGGAAAAAAAATTGTTTTTAGATGGAGGTATAATGATGCAGACTTTTGACATCGATTATGTTCATCTGCACAGAAATTAATTTATATCAAACATCAAATGAAGAATTTAATATCTGAAATGTTTCTGTGAGGTCTCATATTTACAGCTGTAAATTATTATGCAATTTTATTACCCCCGTGAACATCTCTGTTGGCAATATGCAATATGGCACAATAAGTTTATCCATTAAAACAAAAGAGACTGTGAAAAACAGAGGAAATTCCTGGTACCATATAATGTGAATTAATGGTTTCTTTCAGAAAGAAATTGAAAGAGAGAGGACTGACAACTGACCAAAAATGAATTACAATAGTGGACACAAAGTTTTAGACAAGATCACCTGAAATAAATCTTTAAATCTATATAAATTTTTTAAAAAAAAACATGTTGGGTTCCAACAAAAAAAAATGTAAATAAATTTGGTGTTACAGTTTAAAACTTGGAAAAGGTTAGAACATTTCATTCTGTGTGACTTTAAGAAATAGAAACACTGATTGGCCTTTTTGTCATGTGCATGTAGGACTTTGTGTCAAGAAATAGGATAAATATACCTAAAGAGCAATAAAAAAAACGTAATCCATTGGACAGACAAACCCAGAAAGACAAATGAACAACCACAAGCACAACAAATAAACACAGAATACTAAAAAACAATGAACAACACAAACTCCTATAAAACCAGTAGTGAACCCAGGTGCTCCAATCAAACATAAGTTCTTCCAATATTATGAAAAAGTCTTAATGAACATATTTTTTTTCTTCAATATTCTACTATCTCCAAATATTGATGAACGAGTCTGAGAATAATCAAATGTAAAGGGGTTGTGATACTAAAATGACTTCAAAGTCATATATCAGAGGGCAAAGAGCAAACATGTCTAAGATGGATGAATGTAAAAGTATCATGATTTCCAGCCAATAATTGTTATGATTAGAGATGATAGAAAGAATAAAACTGCATGTCCCCATATGCAGGGTTACAAAAACATCATGGCAGACTATGTTTTTGTTGACTACTTCATGATACATTGTGTATCCAAAGTGAACTAGAGGCTAAAGGTGTCAGCATGAAACTACTTACATGGCAGTTGTATAATCCTATCCATTTATTTTTTTAGAGTTTTTTCAAAAGGGGAGAAAACTGGGATAAAAAATTGTTTGCATTATTCCAAATTTCTTAGCTCATAAAGTCGTTCTCTCAGAATATGTAAGCTTTGCAACCAAATTGATGATGAACTACATTTCTTCTTCACTTGCAAATATAATGAAAATATTAGAAATAATTTTTATTCAAATTTCACTAAACAACATGAAAATTTTCAACATTTAGACAATTTTAGTAAAATTAATATCATTTTAAACCCGTCAACACCATTACAAATTAAGGCTGTATCGTCTTTTATAGAACAGTCATTAGAACTGAGGAAAGAAGACCCTAATCAGTCTTAGTTTATTAAATTGTAATAACTTCTTTGTATGTTTATATGTCTTGTAATTTGTCATTGTATCGCCATGACTTGTAGTCTTGTGTTGCGTTAATAAAGAGTTTATAAACAGTTTGATTTACAAATTTTACCAATCAAAACTGAAATCATTCTACAGTGAATATTTCTATATGTTCATAGAAACCATCCAATGCTGTCAATTTCAGTTCACTTTGCCATTCAGCTTCAAAGAAGATTTTTCAAATTTTATCAATCATAAACAATAATTGACAAATTAAAACTTGGTTTTTCCTAAATATTCTGATAGATAATGCCGATACAACAAATGGAAAAAAATCAGATTTTTATTAATTCATAATATTGAAATAAAATCTTCAGTTATCTGGATAAAGCAATACTCAAATTACAGAAAATACTATGATTACCTACACTAATTTGTGAAATACACAAAATACAGGAAGGTCCTAAAATTGACTTTGTTGATGAATTCTACTGTCATTTTTGGTAAACCTCCAATATGGTTATTTTTCTACATTATCAGAGGGGATAGCTCTGGAAAAACTAATGTGAAAACTTAACTTCATCTGTGGTAGATGGTATTGATAATGTAAAGAAAGAAATTATTGATTGTTGAGAAGAAACCTCAATTTTGGCTATCTGCCAAGTTAAGAAGGGCAATAAATTTTGAACTGACAAATGTTTTACATGTAGAATTCCATGTCCATCCTTTTAAGTGGTCCCCAATAACATTTTCAAAGTTTAAATTATTTATTCAATGCTAATACGTGTACCGGTATTTAATGGAAATTAATTTGATGAATGAAATAATTACATACATAAAAGTCTATAAACATACAGAGAGACAAAGGTAAAATTTATTACCCCTTAAACTCTTTGGCCATGGCACAAAATATAACATTGCAGGTGTTTTGAAGAAAGTTTTGAATAATGTAAACACAACTGATATTTCACAACTCTGCTTATAGGATACTGGATTTTTCAGACTCTGCTAGCAGATTTTTAACACTCTGTAATCATGCTTTTTCAGTCGACTTACTTTTTGATAGAGTGAAGGTTGCAAAACTATCCATACGGTAAATCTACTTTCCCAAATGAGCGCTTTTACAGTTGTATTTGAATGATTTTCCTGTATAACACAACACTGATAAAATCAGGGATGGCTTCTTCGTTATGCAAATATTTTCAAAACAATCAGGTTCATTGGTCCATTTTTGTTTTTTCAGTAGTTTAATATATGTCCCGATGATGACAAATTTTATAATCTAATGAACAAATTATTGATATCTAAAGAATTTAAATTATAATGAGGTATATCATAATCACAATATTTTACCTTACCTCAGCTAATATAAATCCATAATTCAATCTTGCTCCTAATTCACTAATTAACGCTGACAGAAATCAGAGCCAACCTATAAACAGAAATTGTATAAACAAGTAAATACAAAAGCCTCTTTTGATATATCGTCAAAAATCAATGACGAACCGACCAATCAAATTTTGTCTTGGAGAAAATGAAATTACAACAGCATTGGGAATTGACGCAGAATCGCTTTCTGACATTTAAATAACAAAGGATTGTAATTATCAAGTGTAACTGTTTATTTGAATCTTCCTGAATAATTTTTTTTCAGAATTTCTGCTACGTAATTCTTCGCAAAGTAACGCTGGATAAAATATAACTCTATAGAGAATTCCATATCGTAAACCTTCTATACAGAAGTAGTTTAGGAAATTATGATGAATTTTTACATTATAATACATATAAGTATGCTATTCAGCTTGTTTTGTCAGAATCTTTGGCAAAATACCATAAAATTTCATTTTGCACAAAATCTTCAAAATAGTGCCCTTTTGCAAAGATTTAGGGCCTTCCATGGGTACATGGATGGGAGAAAAGAGGAAGGCCACCACCATGTGTCCATACCCCACAACTCCTCCCCCTCTCTCCCCAAGAAAAATGCTTTTTTTGGATACTTTTTTTACCTTTAAATTGATTTAAAGAATCAGTTCAGGGTGTACTATTTCACTAATTCATTTTGAATAAATAAAAATTTGTTAAACCATAACAAAATTTCCAGTTTTGTACATAAAATGCTTTAACTGTTAAACAAACTGCACTTTTACTCTGTTACTTCAATAAAACTGACACACTTTAGAAGATAAATTTATTCAATAAATGCAGTAAGACACGATGAGGAAAGCTCGACAATAAAATTCTATTGAACAAATTGACGGCTACATGATATAGCTGAAAACCAATAAACTTAAATTTGTAAGAATTAGGTTCTTGATCGATTTTGTCAAATACTTCTAAGTAATTTAAATGACTTTTATCTGAAATGAGAATTTCAATTACAGATGTGAGAAACTGAATAATATCATTACAGAGTTAAATGTCATGTTCACAATAATAACATGAATATGTACTATAGAAACAAGTGCAGTATCAACTGATAAACGGAAATAAGCCAAAGAAACCATTGTATGTATACTAGAGGTGTAACCATACACTTCAGAGATAAACAATACATACTGTGATATTTGGTAAGATAAATGATACATATTGCAATACGTATTGTAGAAAAAGAGGCTCTCAAAAGCCTGTATCGCTCACCTGAAAATTTAAGTGTAGTGGTTATCTTGGCTGGTTTTCCCATAGGTACAATGTTAAACAAAGTTAGAATGTGGTGGCCATCTTAGTAGACATTCAAGGTTATCAAACACAATTCTGAAAGAGGACCATTGCTGTCATTTGTCTGATTTAAGATGGCCAAGTTTAAGGTATGATGATCTGCAAATTAAATTTTCCCATAAGGTCCAAAGTTAAACTAAGTTCAGCTTTGGTGACCATGTTGATTGACAGCAAAGGTCTAAAAGGGGACCATCTAATGACCATTGCTGCCAACTTTGGTTCCAATTGGCTCAGTAGAAATTAACAATTCAGGGGCAATAACCCAACAAAGGATTGACCAATTGATCTGAAAATTTCATGGCAGGTAGATATTTTATTATTTATTTTTTACCCTGGTCAGTTTTGCTCTAAATGCTTTAGTTTTTGAGATTTAAGTCAAAAACTGCAGTTTAGCCCTATGTTCTATTTATGGACATGGCGGCCATGTTGGTTGGCAGGCGGGGTCATCGGATATATTTTTTAAACTAAATACCCAAATGACGCTTTTGGCCAAGTTTGGTTCCATTTGGCCCAGTAGTTTCAGAGAAGATTTTAGTAAAAGTTAATGGACGACGGTCGACAGACGCCAAGTGATGAGAAAAGTTCACTTGACCCTGTGGTCCCTTCAGTTTTGTAAAAATTTGTTAGATATGCATGAGGTTTTTACCAATTTTTTTGGGAAAGTAGAATGTGCTTCCAAAATTTTTCCATCAGATAACTGCATGATTTATTAATTTTACACGAAAAATAATTGGGTATTTTTAAAATTATTATCACACGTTTTAATATACAGTGGAACCTCTGTGGGACCAGAGAATTCGGCCGGTTTTCAGAGGGTCCGGTTTTAGGAGGTTCCGGCAAAGACGTATCTGATCCAGAGAGTGAAACCGGAAGTATATTACAATGTATTATAACGATGTTGTAAAATTGTGCCATGTGCTTACATATGTACATGTACCACGCGCACATTATTTTAATACAATTAATTGTTTTTAATTTCAATCCGACGTTTTTATTGATGCCTGATTATTGTTTGATTAACGACTTTCACACCTTTTTTTTAAAATGGTTATTTAGTTTAATGATGTCAATCATCGATCGATTAAGGATGACATGTATTACGGTTCACTGATTTTCCAGGTAATACATGATTTCGGCCGGTTTCTGGAGGTTAATTTGACAAGAATATATATGTTTTTTACCGGAAAGTACGGCCGGTGTTCGGAATTCAGAGGGTCCGGTTTTCAGAGGATTTTTTTACTTGAATATATAGGCAAAAATTTCGGACCAAAAGTAAACGTTCGGTTTTCAGAGGAATCCGGTTTTCAGAGGGGCCGGTTTTCGGGGGTTTCACTGTATACCTCATAGGTCAGTATCGTTTGTATTGTAACCATGATGGAAAATACTGCAATTCGGTACTGAATGGTGAATCATTACATCTCTAGTATATACCGTTAACTGAGTGGCTTTATTTTAGTTTACTTGGCACCTATTCTAAATGTGCCAAAATTAAACAAAAACAAACAAAAAAATAAAAAAAACAAAAAACAAATCCAAAAAAATAAAGTTCCAAAATACTTTAAAATGGTTTTAAACTGGAAAAGTTTTATGAATCTTGCTTTTAGTTGTTATTCTTTAACTGATATTAATTTTGTTAAAGATAAAATGCTGCAATATAAAATTATGGCCCTCATTTGAAGTAGACATTAAGATTTAGCAACCTGTCAAGGGTTGCAAAATCTGAATGTCTACCTCAAATGGGGAGCGTAATTGTTTTATTATTTTTTCCACAGGAGCAAGACATAATTTGACTCTCATGACTTTTAATGCAGAAGAATTACAAATCTGTCTCCCTTGTGGGGGAAATTGGGATGTTTGGAGGTGAACAATAGGGTTGTTTCACACGATTATGCAGTTGTCTCCCTTGCAGGGGAAAACTGGATGTTTGGAGGTGAACAATAGGGTTGTTTCCTGCAATGTTCAATTTCTGTTAAAGCATTCAATTTATTTTTGAATCACATGACAGTTTTCATCCAATGAGAGTATTTTAAAAAATAATAATAATATTTGTCTAATTAAAACAATTGAAATCATGAAGATTTTTAAAACAATAACCACCAAGTAAACATCATGACAGCTGGTGGTGACAACATTACTTCTATTAAGTAAATTATACCCACATAAAAGCTAGTCTTATTTTCATTTTATTTTTTATTTTATATTTAATTTTTATAAAATTGCCAAAATTAGTTACTTATTCAAAATTGACAAATTTTAACACAACAAAATTTAAAATTCATGTTTTCAGCAAAAAAAAACAGTCAAATTATCCCTACACCAAAACATCCCGATTTATGGTAAAACATTTTACCATTTCAATAATGCATTGTGCATTATGTTCAGATGTAGTCCGAGATTGCTCAGATGTCTGATGGCCCCAGCATATCACAAAAAAGACAATGACAATAACACTGCCATTCCTTTTCTTGTATTTTTGTTTATTTTAAACTTATTTACTACTAATGGAATTGGAAGCAAATTATACCAACTTATGCTAATCCCTCTCCACATGGCAGGTGCGAGAGGGTCCCCTCTAGCGGTATTTCAGCTTAACCTACTACAGGAGAGTCTTCAACATGCTAAGAAGGGTTTTGCTCTTCCTTAACACGGGGCAGCCATTTTTCCATCCCCATCCGATGGACTAGCATCTTTTATCGAGAATATACTTTGCAAATGGTGTTGATAGGGAGTTGCAAATTTGATTCCCTGAATGGCCTGAAATAATCTTCCCAATCGGGAATTAAATCAGGGACTTTTGGCTTCATAGTCTGTTGCGCTAGCCAATACACCATGGCGCTGTGAACTTTTGTAGCACATGGCCATGTCATGATCACATTTCAAGAATTCATCAGCCCTATCATATCTTACCCAACACGGTGTAAGTTCCATCAACAAGTAAAGTAATTCTGCTGAAGATTTGTATCGCAACTAAGTGTCCGAAAATCGTAAGAAATTAATTTCTTGAAGGAAATATTTGTAGTTTACCTAAATATTACACAAATGTATTTCAAAACAAGGAACAGGCATATCCTGAAATACATTGTAGTTCATATTTTTGAGAAAAATAATTATTCAACATAACATTTGTTATGGCGACTTCAGATTTTACACAAACACCATTGAATTGTGCACAGAAAAATGGAAATTGGTACTACTCATCATGAATTCCTATACAAATGTTTTACCTTCTAATCTTAACATTATAAATCAATAGTAGAAGAGCGAGCCTATCTGGAAAGTACCTTTGTGACATATTACACAACGGCATAAAACTACCGAGGTCAACCCTAATTTAACTTACCAGCAATCTGACAGTTCATTATTTATGTTTAAAAATGTTTAAAAATTTAGAAGTATGATTAAATAAGTATTTTATCAAACCCAAACCCAACCCCCCCTTCCCCTCTCCCTCCCAACCTTTAACTTTATTTTTTACAGAAAATGTGTTGATAAGAAACATACCTAAACAATTGGCTCTGTCTACTGGCTAACCTTCCTTGACAACCTTAATGATACTTTCTCAGCTTCTTTCTCTTGAACTTCCTAGTTTTTCTTTTACTGGAGCCTTCTAGTCTCTTGCTTACAATCAATTTTACTGGAATTTCCTATCCTTTTCTCAACAAACAATGACCTACTTATGATCCATTGTATTCCCTACCTGAAATTGAACAAAAAAAATTAAAGAGCCAGTTCCATTCAAAACAAGAAACAAGCTGTAAAACTGACAGGAAACCGGATTTTCTTCCATGGCTGTTCGAGGCCACCTGCCTGGTTTTTTCTCTAGAAAATTCTACTTAAATAATATTATTGACAATTATAATAATTATATGTAGTATTTTTACCAAATATATTAAAATCTGTGATGGTGGCACATTTCTAAAACACTCAGTCAATTTAATTTTAGATACATAGTTTTCCATCATTATAACCTACAAGTAAAATTTGAAAAAAAAAATTAAGGTTTTTGCCAATTTCAATGAATTCTGATAGAAAAGAAAAAATATGGGGTAAAAGTTGATAAGAAGCAATGCCAAAACAGAGTTCAAAAGTACAACAAGAGGCTCTCAAGAGCCTGAATCGCTCACCTGACAAACAATGCACTATAAACTAAATTAATATATTAATGTTTGTTGTAAATTAAACTGAGTATTAAAGGTCACGTAAAATTCTGAAAATACCTTTAAAAGCCTTTCAAGAACCTCTGGAAAGAAATGGGCATGAGTTCTCCCTACGCTTGATTAAGATACAGTCATGGTCAATCTGATGACTCACAATACAAAATACAAGCTTTAATTCATCTTCAAATACAAGTATAAATCTTTTGGTCTATATGTTGTCTTCGTTTTTAAAATGTTTGAAAGAAGTTATATAAAAATTGTGGGTTAAGGCTTTTTATTGTACTTGAAAAGGAAATATTGCAGGAACAATCATGCTAAGTTTCATCCAAATCCCCCCAGTAGTTTCAGAGGAGAAGATGTTTGAAAATTTGTTAACAACGATGATGACGGACACCAAGTGATAGCATATTAAAAGCTCACATATTATGAAGTTTAATCATTGTTATACAACATTCTCATCATCACCATTCACTAAGGATACCATGTTTACTTTAAAAACCAAATATTGTTGAAATCCGAGCAAGTGTAAAAAATGGCGGGAAAATGGCCGTCCAAAACAAACTTTCATCATCACCATTCAACTCGGGATACCATGTTTGCCCTGAAAGTAGCTTTCATCTTCATTTTATTTCTATAATTCAGGAAAAAATAGCAAAAAACAGCATTTTGACCCCTATGTTCTATTTTTAGTAACGGTGGACATGTTTTTCGACCAATCAAAAATCCAAGCATTCACTTTTTGCAGGATACCCTAAGGAACAATCTTACCAAGTTTCATTTGATTTTGAATAGTAGTTTCAGAGAAGAAGATTTTTGAAATAATAACATAAAAAAAAGCCAAAAATGTCAAAAAGGGCAATAACTCTAACATCAGTTGACATATTTTCACGAAAATAAGCACACAGGTAGCTCTCATCATGCTGAACACTTTCAACTTGCCAGAATTTGCCGTAACCTAATGATTTTTGAGATATTTGCGAACAAGAGGCTGTCGAATGACAGCAAACCGGATTTTCCTGCATGGAAATGATGTTTGCAAATCTGGATTCCCAAACAGGATGAAGTAAAGAAATATAATGAATTTTTGTAGGGTTTTGTAGGGTTCAGAAATGGAAAGGCAAAAATCAATCTTGACCTCCTATTTATAGTAAGTGATAAATATTGGAATTTTTGAGAGTATATAAGTACACACACGGTGAAAGTGAAAATCGTCAATATCGGAACGGTGAAAGTGGAAATCGTCAATATCGAACTTGACCTCCATTTTGTCATCAGTAACAACATATTAAAATTTGAAAAGCTTTGGCTGAACAGTTCATAAGTTACCACAGGGATACCACTAGGAAAGCCATTTTTCAATCTTTCAAGAACCATAACTCCTGAACGGTGAAAGTGAAAATCGTCAATTTCGAACTTGACCTCCATTTTGTCATCAGTAACAACATATTAAAATTTGAAAAGCTTTGGTTGAATAGTTCATAAGTTATCATACGGACACCACTGGAAAAGCCATTTTTCAATCTTTCAAGAACCATAACTCTTGAACGGTGAAAGTGAAAATCGTCAATATCGAACTTGACCTCCATTTTGTCATCAGTAACAACATATTAAAATTTGAAAAGCTTTGGTTGAACAGTTCATAAGTTATCACACGGACACCACTGGGAAAGCCATTTTTCAATCTTTCAAGAACCATAACTCCTGAACGGTGAAAGTGAAAATCGTCAATATCGAACTTGACCTCCATTTTGTCATCAGTAACAACATATTAAAATTTGAAAAGCTTTGGTTAAACAGTTTATAAGTTATCACACGGACACCACTGGAAAAGCCATTTTTCAATCTTTCAAGAACCATAACTCTTGAACGGTGAAAGTGAAAATCGTCAATATCGAACTTGACCTCCATTTTGTCATCAGTAACAACATATTAAAATTTGAAAAGCTTTGGTTGAACAGTTCATAAGTTATTGCACGGACACTGTTTGGCAGCCGCCCGTCCGCCCGCCCGTCCGCCCGCCCGACCGGCCGCCCGCCCGCCCGCCGTACATCACCAATTTAATAACCGATATTTTCCTATGAAAATCCGGTTAAAAACTGTTGTTTGACTCCTATGTTCTATTTTTAGTAACAGTGGCCATGTTTTTCGACGGATCAAAAATCGAAGCATAAACTTTGTGCAGGATACCCTAAGGAACAATCATGCTAAGTTTTATCCAAATCCATTCAGTAGTTTCAGAGGAGAAGATTTTTGAAATAACATAAAAAAAAGCCAAAAATGTCAAAAAAAAATCAAGAAAAAGGGCAATAACTCCTACATGGGTGGTTACATCTTCTTCAAAATTTCAAAGCAGGTAGATCTTGAGGTGTTGAACACTTTAGCTTCCCATCAGAATTTTGATATCTGTCACCATTTTTGAGTTATTTGCAAAAAACTGCAATTTACCCCTATGTTCTATTTTTAGCCATGGCAGCCATGTTTTTTTACAAATCAAAAATCCAAACGACAGTTTAGTAGCACTCATGCCAAGGAACAACTACACTAAGTTTGGTTGCAATTAAACTTATGGTGTAAGAGGAGTTAACGATTTTATTACAATGAATAAAGACTGCAAAAATGGTCAATTTTGACGATCTAAGGGGAATAACTCCTAAAAGGAACGAACCTACAACTTCGATCCTGTTACAAATTTTGTAGATCTTTGTGTGCCTAACAATATGAAATTTAAATTTTTCAAATTTCCTTTATAGTATCCAAGATATTGAGCTTAATAAGTGCAAAATTTGGAAAAAATGCAGAAAAAGGGCAATAACTCCTACATGGGTCGTTGGATCTTCTTCAAAATTTCAGGGCAGGTAGATCTTGCGGTGCTGATCACTTTTACCCTATGCCAGAATTTTGATATCTGTGACCGTTTCTGACTTATTTGCAAAAAACTGCGATTTACCCCTATGTTCTATTTTTAGCCATGACGGCCATGTTTTTATACGAATCAAAAATCCAAACGATAGATTTGTAGTACCCATACCAATTAATAACTGTACCAAGTTTGGTTGCAGTTGGACTTATGGTGTTGGAGGAGTTAACGTTTGAAAAAGTTAACGGACGACGGACGGACGGACGGACGACGGACGGACGGACGACGGACGCCAAGTGATAGCAATAGCTCACATGACCCTTCAGGTCAGGTGAGCTAAAAAGAAGTCATCAAACACCATATGGCAATCAATATAGCCAAACCCAACATTCTGTGAAAAAAACAATTGACTGAAATAATGAGCACCTTTGCCAGACTCTGTTATTGGAAATAATCCATTTTCACTTTATTCAATAAATACCAAATAAAATAGACACAAGTTTTTTTAACTTAGGAAAGTCTTTTCCTGAATTCTGACAGATATTTGAAAAATCTTTATTTTCCATGGAAACTGGATGCACTGAAACATATCACATACGGTATTTTCCTGTACATTGTCAATCATTAATAAACATGAAAATCTTACAATCTTTCTTCATGCCACATTGAAGATAAATCTTACAATCTTTCTTCATGCCACATTGAAGATAAATCTTACAATCTTTCTTCATGCCACATTGAAGATAATGTCATGTTGAGATCTATTCCTGACTGTGATTTAAATACTGCTGCAAATTTAAACTGGTAGCTTTTAACTATTAATATGACTTTATGTTCAGATGTGGTACTCTTATAAAATCAACTGGTAGGTGGGGGTGGGGGAGGGACTGGAGGATGCATTGTCCCAGCAGTCAAAGTGAGTTCTTCTTCTAACTAATAATGATCACTAGCCTGCCAACACTTAGTTATGAGTTTGACTCCAGTTCATGGCTAGGTGCATTTGACTCTGTTATTGAAAAGGATTGCCAGTTTTCCTCTCTGGGTTTTCTGTCCCCCCCCCCCCCCCAGCCAACAAAAGCTGGCCACCATATTATAAATGCACAAGAGTGGACACACAAAAATGTCTCACCTGTCGTGTATCTCTAATGAAAGTAAATGCTATCAGTATTCGAAAAAAAGAGCAAAACACAAAAACTTAACTATACCCACTGAACCATGAAAATGAGGTCAAGGTCAGATGACTCATGTCAGTGAGACATGCACACCTTACAATCTTTCCATACACCAAATATAGTAGACCTTTTGCATACAGTATTTGAAAAACAGGCCAAAACACAAAACCTTAACTATAACCACTGAACCATGAAAATGAGGTAAAGGTCAGATGACACCTGCCAGTTGGACATGTAAACCTTACAATCTTCCATACACCAAAAATAGCAGACCTATTGCATACAGTATTCGAAAAACAGGCCAAAACACAAAAACTTAACTATAAACACTGAACCATGAAAATGAGGTCAAGGTCAGATGACACCTACAAGTTGAACATGTACACCTTACAATCCTTCCATACACCAAATATACTAGACCTATTGCTTATAGTATCTGAGATATGGACTTGACCACCAAAACTTAACCTTGTTCACTGATCCGTGAAATGGGGTAGAGGTCAATTGAAAACTGTCTAATGGGGATGAGGATCTTGCAAGGTACGCACATACCAAATATAGTGATCCTATTACTAATAATAAGAGAGAAATTAATATTACAAAAAATCTTAACTTTTTTTTCAAGTAGTCACTGAACCATGAAAATGAGGTCAAGGACAATGTACATATGACAGACGGAAACTTCGTAACATAAGGCATCTGTATACAAAGTATAAAGCATCCAGGTCTTCCACCTTCTAAAATATAAAGCTTTTAAGAAGTGAGCTAACGCCTGCCGCCGCCGCCGGATCACTATCCCTATGTCAAGCTTTCTGCGACTAAAGTCGCAGGCTCGACAAAAATGAATTAATCAATCAATCAATATAATCACACTGATCAGTGATTTCAAAAGTAGGCTGTAGACGGCATATTGACCTGCCACTGATGTCTAAGCCACATACCCAGCAAATTTTGCTCACAATATAAAGGCAGGTAGCAACCTATTTTTTTTTTGGTAAAGTAGTCTTTATCTGTTTGTTTGATTTTCATATGTACATGTAACACAATTGATGCTATTAAAACCAATTGATTGCTAAGAAAAATCTGCTGACCTTGAAGTATTTTCTAATCAACTTACACAATTTGGATATATTTCTAATTATTAAATCTTAGCAAATAACTATATCAAATTAATGAAGAAAATTCCTTGGAGCCCTGACTTTTGCGATTACAATTACAAAGCACATGATTGCATAATACACAATCAATCACATAAAAGTCCATCATATAACTAGAACAATCTTTTGTCGGTCACAGACTGACTACAGGCGATACAGATTATTGATGGTACTAAAAACTTTATGCTTTAACTGATTATCTGGAAATGGCATTTTTGGACCAGACCAACATTAGCTGTCTATCAAAATGTGATCCATTAAACAATGCCTGATTTTAAATTTCAATATTCCACAAATGTGTATGCATACATGTAGCTGCTAAAGGGTAAGGATTTAAATGAAATTAATGAAAAAAACAACTTTCTTATATATGATTTGTACATGTATATACTAGTTCAAGAAACATGCAGACTGATCATGCCAATAGGTGATAGGAAATAATACCAAAAACTGTTTCCAGCATTGAAATTTATCAACATAATTTACAAATGTAACTTCCATCAAATCAGTCATATATGTAAAAAGTACGTCAGTTATCTTATTCTTTTTTATTGTTAGGCCTACATGTATATATTTATTCCATCAATTAAATCTGACTCATCAAGAAAAAATTCAAAACTAGTTTTGTTGAAAATTTTAGAATTTCATTTCAAAATTGGAGATTAAAAATCTCTTCCTTGTCCTAATATCACAAAAATCCACACGGCGCTAAATTAGTTGTAATATCATAACCTCGAAGGACTGTCACAATGGAAATTCATCTATCACAGAATGTTGTTTTTGACTTCTGATGTTTACTTAATTGGCATCAGCTAACGTTTTCTAATATTAGTTTTAGTCAGATAATAGTTCAACAGCATCTTAATAGGACAAAGACCTGACGGCTGAATAGATCCAATAGCGGAACTCTGTCGATCATTCCAAAGTATAATTCTTAATCAAGTTTGAAAATGGTGACATGGCCAAGGTTTATTTTAAGAACATTGAACTTTTATTGTGTGATTTAGTATTAAGTTAGAGAGCAAAATCTCACACAACAAAAACAAGGATTTCAAAATTTGTGGCCGTGGTTTTTTTTTCGATATAAGAGAAAAGCATTTGCTATTCACAAATAGAAATGATCAATTTGAACTTGAAAATAACATTGCAAATCTACTGAAGTAGAAACAAATCTGTTTAATAAAAAATGGAATATATTTTTTTCTTTAACTAGTTTGAATAAGATGCTTGATGATTTGCTGTACCAAGCTTGGCATAAAAGGAGTCTCAAGCTCAAAGTATCTTATTAACCTAACATCTGTTGGTATCTTGTAAACATAAAGTTCATGAGACTATCTGATGGTGTGATTTGCATTCCCTCTCTGCTAGCCAAGGATTTAGGGTATGATCAGATAGAGTAAAGGCTCACTGCCATTGGCTAGTAAAGATGTTTATATTCAATACTCCTGAAAGTACTCTTCCAGTACGTAAAATGAATAACACAAACAAAAAAGAAAAAAAAGAAAAAATGAAAATTTAAAAAAATGACATGAAAATAAAGTTGTGTTTCTTCAGAGTTATTATCTTGCAAGTATCAACACTGTGTATAAATTAACAAATCTATAAGAAATATTTACAAATAAAACATCTTCAGACATGCACCAATAAACTAAAATATTTATCGAACGATGTCTGAAATGCATTTGTAAACAAATATAAACACATACTAAAAATACAATTAATTACTGCTGATTTAACAGTAACTTAAATAAGAAAACTTTACATGTTTAAAAACCATTTTGTGCAAATGTCCTGGATAAATAAAACCTTAAACGCTAGGTGTGTGACCACACTACCACACTGCATGCAATATTTTTACTTTATTAAAAGAGATACAACATGATATATGAAATAAAAATCAACTCTAAAAGAAACGAATGCCCAACTACTGACAAAGGTCTACACAAGAAAATTGATACCCAACATATGTGTACATTATATGTAAGAGATTTAATTCCAATTTTAGCCTGGAAAATATGTTTCTTACCAAGGTAAGTAATCCCAAAGTCCAGAATTAAACTTGTGCAACACGCAAAACTCATAGAATTAAATTTACATTTTCCTAGATCTGGACTGTAAATTGTGTCCCTAAATATGCCTGAAAGTCTATATCTTGAACACTACATATTCCCCTTACAAACTTCTTATAAGGGAGTACTTAATCTAGTCTTATTGTATGTTGTTGTAAAGATGTTTAAACATACATGAAAACAATTATGTCAGAAATGAACACAATCCTTATTTTTCACCTCTTTAAGACAACATTACAAAATCTTTCACATCAATTTATTTCTTGGTATTCAAAAATACTAATGGTCACTTTTTGACAAACTTTATTTACTTTGAAAAATAAATAACAAACAACAAACAAAACTAAACTTGTATGATAAAATAAAATAAACAACCTACGTGGACATATTTTTTACCTGTAGCCTGTATACAGGGTATCCATGTTTGATGTTTTAAAAATAAGTGCCCATAAAATGATTATTCATGTAGTGAACAGTTTCCGTCTTTATTTACTTCATGATAGGTAGATAATACCCTGTGACGTATTGAAAGTTTAAATTCTTTGCCTATATACGTCACAAAACTTTTAGGACTAGTTATTATCAAAAACATATATAAACCATCTTATCTTTCTGTAATAATTGGTTTGAAAATTTCTAAATTTTCCACGCATGAACTTACCTTTTAGATAACATCCTCTAACAACATTTACACTTCAAACTGTCTACATTCCCTGAAAAAAAATAATTTATATTTTTAAACAGTTAAACAAGTCAATTTGTAATACAAGTTTTTTTTTAATTCACGTTTTTTTTTCTTTATAAAATAATGTTACATTACAGAACTCCACAAGGTGATCAAAATTTGCGAGATCAAACTTTCTCTTATCCAAGTGTACCGGATACATTGTTTGTATATCCTTGTGTCTATTATGGTTCATAACGATACACATGTACAGTAGAAATTTAACGTATGTAGTTACTGCCTTGGTGAACATGTGTAAGTCAAATTGTCTCCGCTGTAAAATGTTGAAAAAGAATTATTTTGCTTCATGGATAATACATGTACTGGTACATGTAAGTCAAAAGGTAATGGTGCCCCCGCTCATATGTTTATATTGTAATCTACTACATGTACCTTTGAGGCGAAGCATTATTAAAATCTATAAGAAGGGTTGCCTTTACAATGCCAATATCATATGACAGATAAAATCTATGTCTAATTGTCTCCCCTGTAAAATTTTGGAAAAGAATTATTTTGTTTCAAGGATAATAAGTCAAATTAAAGTAAATGGTACCCTTACCCTAGTTCTACACATTTATAAGAACTCGAACCTCAATTGAGGGACATCTTTTGAGACTCAAACAAAATCTTGTCAACTTGTGTTTATAGATATAGAAAATTTCATGTTTCACATCTTGCTTAATTTCAAAGCCTTTAGTATTATAAAACACTGACACTGTTAATATCTAGTTTTAGTAATGTCATCATCATGAAGCCCTTAAAAAGTCTGTGACAAGTACTTAATGGGGTCATATTTCACTGATTTAAAGAAAGGGAGAGCAATATGGACAACACTTTTCTCTGGACTTGTTGGAACAATGATGTCTTGTATCATAGATTTCTTGAGAGAGAACTCAGTGTATACTGTCATTAATTAAATGTTTCAGATTCCAATATTCTATTGGTTTTAGTAATTAAGATATTGTGTCAAAGGAATACCTCTATGGTTTCAGTAATCTTTGAACTAACATTCTTCATTGATTTGTTATAAACACAGACTGTGGTAGGATCGATTGATAGCTTCTCTTAAAATTTATCTCATTTAGGCAGACATACCTTAATTTTATTTCATTTTTATGTTACATATTGTAAAAAATATTTAATCATATCCAGTCTTGTAATTTTATATTTCCTTATTCTAATGTAAGATATTTGTAGAAAAAAAGATAATCAAAACTTTTTTTAGTCATTATTGGACTTTATAACAGTTGATTTAACAAAGTTAATACATTGTACAACATTGTAAGGCCAAGGAAAATATTGTTTTCCTTAATTAGGGAGCAAAGGGCATACAAAGAGAGAAAACCAAAAAATTTACACTCACAATGAAGTCAATTTTTCAGTATCAAAACACGATAATCATAACATGAAAATGCTTGTCATTTGCTGAACAGGAACAAAACCACACATCACCATGATCATGATGTAATACAGTCAAACCTGTCTATAAAGGGCACCCAAGGGACCAGAAAAAAATTGTCCTTTATGAGCAGGTGCCCTCTATATAGAGATTAATTTTACAAGCCTTGTTCATGAATGGGATGCCCTTTATAGACAGTGATTTGCTATATAGAGGTGCCCTTTAAAGCAGGTTTGACTGTACATCTGTAACTACATTATATTTATTACCCTGTCTAATATCAAGACTTTCAATTATATAATTACCTAAATTACATTTTCATTAGTGTAAAGCCAAATGAATTTAGTATCATATGACAGACCTAAAAGTTGGAAAAGATATTATTACCAGTAATAGGTACTGTAAGCAAGCTCACAAATCATACCTCCCACTAAAAATATTGGGCTGCAATTATGTGTTGCAAAATTCATATCTTTATGCATTGAACTACCTTTGAGTGAAATACATTGTACATGTAATATTGAAACAACAATAGCGAGTGCAGCAATCGCTATAGGAGCATATGCATTTTCTACATACATGTATGGGTAATTTAGAAAAGTCTTTGTTTAATGGGGGCAGCCATATTGTGCTACATACTAAGGCTAGAAAAAGTTTTGTTTGCCGTAAGTAGGTAAAGTAAGGGAAATAAATTATAATTTTAGAGTCAGAATTGTGATACCGGAAATGAGTTTCTGGAAGGGGATAATATTGCTGTGCTTGCATCATTGGCCACGCCAACAGCATATCAGAAGTTACACTTACATTGTCAACAGCATAGGATGGATAAAATAATTGAGTGAGTCAGATTGTCTGCTTCATGATGTACTACATTGACCTTTATGTGAAGTTTCATTGAATTCCATCAAATTGTTCAGGATAGCTCCAATTATAAAGTCAATATCATAGGATAAATTGAATGCTAAAATCAAAATTATCTCCCCTTATGGATATCAACCAGAAATAACTTTCCTTCATGCACAGCTTATACTGGGTACAATTATGAAATTCAATCCAATACTTTAGGAGGATTTGCACTTATGGCATGATTTAAATACCGGTAAATGTTTAATTCCAATTATCTCCCCTTACAGAACATCATAGATATCATATCAATATGAACTTTTGTTTGAAGTTTTATTGATTTCAATCATATTGCTGCATTTAAACTGTCAATACAATATTATGAAGAAAATAAATGCCATTATCGGCAATTCATACATTTTTCCTTTGATCTTTTTGTCTAATATTTTCGAGTACATGTATCACTGAAAATATTAGACAATACATTACATGTTACGTGCGACGTAATGCAGAAGATCTACTTATCTGATCCTCCAATGAAAATGAATTACGGAAATTAATGATGTCACGCGCCAATGATTGGTCAGCCGCATTACAAACTTCTTCCGCTATGAAAAATAGTGCACATTAAAATTTGTTAAAATGGTGACATTTTTCAGAAAAAAATTAATTACCAATAATTAGAATAATAGGTAGTTTCGTTTTTGATATAGTCAGTATGAAAAAGAAATTACCTATTACATGTATTCTATATTTATCTGACCTTCAATAATTGGACTAGAATTATTTTGCTGTAAGTATCTTCATATGGTGTACTAATGTTTTGCAAAGGTCCATTAAATTCATCTGATGGTTTAGGAGATTTTGTGCATACAAGATTGATGGAATACCAACAGATGGACCAACTAAATTAAATTTGATAATAAAAAAGAGGGACAGGGAAAATTAAGTTGGTCCAGGTTTCTATAATGAAATATTTGTGAATTCATCCTGATTTTGCACCATGCAGTTCTTTCCCCAAAAATGCTTGTACATGTACCCTGATCAAAATAAAGAAGAGTGCAAATGGATTGGGAGTATTTTTGTTAACTCATCTCATCCAGGTGTCATGAAGTCACAAAAATTCTAAGATACAAATGTATACGCTTCAATAGTGGGACTCAACAGTATTTTGAAAATTGACAACCTGTCAAAAAACCTGATTGGGTTTTGTTTATTTGTGTGTATAACCATATAATTTGGTCAAATATGCCTTTTTTATATGTATGGAGATATCTGGTCATATCTGAGATACAGGGATTAAAACCATTATATGATGGAAGCTATGTTGTAAATATTCAGCTGTTTTGGTAAATTAACATTCTAAAATTCTTCATAGAAATCCTACGCATTTTCTCCATTTACCATATTTTCCATGAAGAAAATAAATCCACTCTGAACATTTAATTGAATATTTCTTAGACAATTATTTAAAATATGAACCCCTGTGGATTAATGATTATTAAAAACAGAGGTACAATTGGTAATTTCTTCTGATTACTGTCTTACTGATACATAAATTTTTCCTTATTCTGATACAAAACCCAATTATGTATACTATCAATTATCTATGTTTATAGCTGTGGGCATTGAGATTTTACGAACCGGAAACACTTCTGTGAAGTGAGGCGGAGCTGAAGGGTGGTGCAATCTCAATGCCCACAGCTTTAAATGTCGATAAAAGGATTTATTCCCAGGTTCAGACTTTTCTGTGATAAAAATATATGATTGTTTGTCGAAAAGCAAAATGTGAAGTCAATTTCATTACCCAATTACAAAAATATAAAATTTATGCAGAAAACCCTCTCCTTACCATATTGAGGATGGTACCTACATGTACATTTATGGTAGCCACTTCAGAGTTTTGTGGTTCTATTTAATTTTAACAACGAAATGGGTTGTATGGTGTTAATTCAATTTTTCAGCAAATGTGTAGAGAATGGAAATGGGGAATGTGTCAAAGAGACAACAACCCGACTAAAGAGCAGAAAACAGTTCAAGGCTACCAATGGGTCTTCAACGCAGTGAGAAAATCCCACACCCGGAGGCGGGCTTCAGCTTGCCCGTAAACAATAATGCATACTAGTTCAGCGAAATGGACGGCACACTAAATTCTGAAACATACATATGAACCAAAATTAAAAAAACACACCAGGCTAATAAAGGATAGAGGGTTCCTTACTTGGGACAGGCGCAAAAATGCGGTGGGGTTCAACATGTTTTGTGAGATCTCATCCCTCCCCCTATACCTCTAGCCAATGTGGAATAAACAAACACACGGCGATACACACAGTAAAACTCAGTTCAAAAGATGTCTGAGTCAGATGTTAAAAAAGATAACAGAAGAAACTAGATGTACTGTAAGCAAAGCTCACAAAGGATACCCCCCGCTTTGAAGTCCAATTATCTCCCTTAAGTGATATCGGAAAGCAAAGATTTTTCTTCATGCACATCTTTGATGATGTACTTCCTTTCTGTAAAATTTTGCTGAAATCCATTGAGCGGTCTTGGAGGAGTTGCGCTTACGAGGTTCATATATAATGTATAAGCGAAAAAGTTACTGACATGCCAGCTCAAGACCTCAATACTGTTTATTAACATTTTATTACATTCCTTATGATCTATACTTTGTCCTGCTAATTAATGCAGACTTCTGAATACATGTTGTATTATGGATACTTTTTAAGGACAGAAGCAAGCTCTTTTTCACAAAGAGAAAATCTTTCAAGCCTTATGACACATTCTTATGTCTATAATGTAGTATATACATTTTTGTAGGTAAATAAATATGTAAGTAATAGCACTTTATTTCAGAAACCTGTGCATAAATGTAGTTGTTTCGGACTGAGCTCAACTTTTACAGCCAGAAAATATTTCTGAAGTGTATTTGGCATTTATAATGCATAAATGACACTGATATGGTTCTGGGTTCTAGAATATGCAATATTGAAACATAGTTGATGACCTTGACTTTACATAAAGACACATTTGAACCTTATTTCACTACAAACCTTCTTAGCATCAATAATATCAAGCAGCAAGCACAATAGTGGTATCATCACAACTCAAAATTCTGCAAATTAACTCAACTGAATTTGCTTTGGATGCACCAAAATTTAATACTAGAGGCTCCCAGGAGTCTGTATCGCTCACCTGGACTATGTCCATCTTGACTGGCAATATGGAACACTGATGTCAAATTCCGACAGGCACACTGGTTTAAAACAAGATCTTTCAGTGATTATTGCCATTAGGTCCTATGTTAAACCATCTTCAGCCATCTGCAGCAATCTTCAATGGTTGACAGGGTCATCGGATACAATTCTGACAGAGGACCACCTAACAACCATGTTCCAATTGGGCCAGTGGATTCAAACAAAGAGATCTTTTAGTAACTTTCCCATAGGGTACTGTTAAACTATGTTTGGCTCTGGCAGCCATCTCTGATGACAGGCCCCATCATTGGATATAATTCTGAAAGAGGACCAACTAAGAACCATTGCTGCCAAGTTTAGGTCCAAATAGCCAAGTGTTTTCAGACAAGAAGATCTTTAAGAAAATTTCCCATAGGGTACTGTTAAACTATTTTCATCTGGCAGCCATCTTGAATGGTGGGCAGGATCATCAGAATTAATTCTGAAAGAGAACCACTTATTATAATTAAGGACCATTGCTTTTCAGTTTTTTTTCCAATTGGCCAAGCAGTTTCAGACAAGAATATCTTTCAGTAAACTCCTCATACATGTACATGTAGGGTCCGACATGTATGTTAAACTATGTTCAGCTCTGGCAGCCATCTTGGATGGTGGTCGGGGTCATTGGATACAAATCACAAAGAGGACCACCTAAGGACCATTGCTGCCAAGTTTTGTACCAATTGGTCCAGTCATTTCAGAAAAGAAGATCTTTAAGTAAATTCCCCGTAGGGTCATATACATTGTAGTTATGTATGACAAGAAGATCTTTAAATTTCCCATTGGGTCCTATGTTAAACTATGTTCGGCTCTGGTGGCCATCGGATATAATTCTGAACTAGAGGCTCAGAGGGCTGAGCCTGTATCGCTCATCTGGCTTGAAAGCCATTTTTATTGATGTACTTCAAACAGAGATGTCACTTCTCTCTATCATTATGAAGTCTGGTAAGCCTTGTAGGAACCAAATTTTTCTTCATCAAGGTCCTTCCACTTACAAGTCAGCATATTTGACGGTTCTCCAGAAGATTTTTGCATGTATTTCCCATAGGGTCTTATGCTAACCTAAGTCCTGTGCTAAAGGCCATTTTGAATTAGGGATCGGCACCAGAGTAACAACACTCAGTGAGCATCTTAGGACGAACATTCAGACCATGTTTGGTTTTAAACAATTATGCGGTTCTGTAGATGTTTGTTATATTTCATAAACACTTTCTGTCAACTTTGGCGCTATTTGGCCAAGCAGTTTAACAGAATTTTTTTTTTTAAATCAACCAATCAGAAACCAGAATTGCCCATGACTGCCATGTTTGTCCCTTTATCTGGACAAAATGAGGAAAGTTTGTAAAAAACCTCCCATAGATGCTTCCTGTCAAGTCTCGTTCCCTTTGGCCAAGCGGTTTTAAAGAAGAAGATTATCAACCGATGAAAGACAAGAACTGCCCATGATGGCCATGTTTGTTGCCTGATCAGGACAAAATGTTTTTGTAAAGAACCTCCCAATTAGATGCTTTCTGTCAAGTTTCGTTCAATTTGGCCAAGCGACTTCAGAGGAGAAGATTTTTTTATATCAGCCAATCAGAAACAAGAACTGCTCATGGCCACCATATCTGTATTCCAATCGGAACAAAATGAGGAAAATTTATAAAGGACCTCCCATATATGCTTCGTGTAAGGTTTCGTTCCATTTGGGCATGTGATTTCAGAGGAGAAGATTTTTTCATATTAGCCAATCAGAAACAAGAACTGCCAATGGTGATCATTTACAATGTATGTACTCCGATCAGGATGAAATAAAGAAATTTTGTACAGAACCTCCCATACATGTTTGTAGATGCTTCCTGTCAAGTTTCGTTCCATTTGGCCAAGCAGTTCCAGGGAAAAAAAATTTTTTAATCAACAAATGAAAAACAATTGCCTATGACGGCAATGTTTTTTGCCTGATCAGGACGAAATGAGGAAAATTTGTAAAGAACCTCCCATAGATGCTTCCTGTCAAGTTTTGTTCCATTTGGCTAAGCAGTTTTAGAGGAGATTTTTGAAAACTCAGCCAATCAGGAACAACAATTGCCCATGGTGGCCATGTTTGTTTTCTGATCAGGACGAAATGAGCAATCTTTATAAAGTACCTTACCTAGATGCTTCCTGTGAAATTTAATTCCATTTGGCTCAGTGGTTTAAGATGGAAAGATTAAAATGTGAAAAGTTAACGGACAACGGACCCCAAGTGATGACAAAAGCTCACATGGCCTTTGGCCAGGTGAGCTAAAAAGGACCAAATAAAGACCATTGCTGCCAAGATTTGTTCAAATTGGCCTTGTGGTTTCAGACAAGAAGATCTTTACGTAAATTTTCCATAGGGTCCTATGTTAAACTATATTCGGCTCTGACTGCCATCTTGGATGATTAGTAGGGTCATTGGATACAATTCTGAAAGAGGACCATCTAAGGAACATTGCTGCCAGGTTTTGTTCCAATTGGTCCAGAGGTTTCAGACAAGATCTTCAAGTAAATTTTCCATAGGGTCCAGTTAAACTATGTTCAGCTCTGACCACCATCCTGGATGATTAGTGGGGTCATCAGATATAATTGAATAATAATTCTGAAAGAGGACCACCTAAGGACCATTGCTGCCAGGTTTTGTTCCAATTGGCCCAGTGGTTTCAGACAAGAAGATCTTTAAGTAAATTTCCCATAGGGTCCTATGTTAAACTATGTTTCGGTTCTGGTAGCCATCTTGGATGACAGGCGGGGTCATCAGATATAATTCTGAAAGAGGACAGAGGGTTTATGCTTTTTATGAGGGATAAATTCCAAGTGCATTTAAAATAAATTTAAAAAATTCCAATTTTGAATTAAAAAGGCCACATCTGCATACAATTTGCTACACATTTTCTAAAACAACAGTATACAAATGTATGTATTTTATCTATTTAAAACAAAAACATGTCCAGGAAATATGGTAACTTCATGGAAATGTTGTGTTTTCTTTATTGCATTTTGGTGGTAGTAAATTTTGGAGAATTTGTTTATTCTTAATTAGAGAAATATCTAGTTCATAACAATTTGTTATACAGCTTACAGTCCGGCTTTAGAAACTCACATTCCACAGATACTTGTTTGATATATCTGTTGGACCATATTAAAACACAATCATCAAAGGGACTTTACACTGGTTGATAATGCTTGATCTACAAAAAGCTTTCGATACAGTCGATCACTATATATTATGTTATAAATTAAGAACTATAGGTATCAAGTCTACAAAATTCAGTGTAAATGGTACAGATTCAAATTTTCAAAATATAACATGTGGCATATGCCAAGGGGTATATTAGGGCCTCTATTATTTTTATACTACACATGTATGTTAATGATATATCAACTAGCATTAGTTCAGAAAGTAAATTATTATTATATTCTGATGATAGCACAATTTTATATTCTCATAGGAATCCTGAAGTTATTTCTACGAGACTAGGACAAGAACTACAGTCTTACAGCCAATGGCTTATTGAAAATCAATTGTCACTGCATTTGGATAAAACAGTATGTATTCTCCTTTGGCTCAAAGTGTAAGCTTTTAAAAATTTAGGTGCCAGCTTTGACACATTCCCCGTTTCCATTCTGTATTCTACATTTCAAGTTGTTTGCAATAATCATATTATTTCTTCACAAAATAGCATGAAATATTTAGGTCTTAAATCGATAAATTCCTCTAAGGGGAAATAATAGTTAATAACATTATTAAAAAAATTAAAGCAAGACTGAAGTTTTTATATAGACAAGGTCAATGCATGTCAGAAAATTTTTGAAAAACATTAGTGTCGGATCTAAAACAATGCCACTTTGAATATGCATGCTCCTCTTGGTATGATTCTATATGTAAAAAATTACAGCACAAATTACAGGTTTTTCAAAACAAATGTATTAGATTCATAAAGAACATGGGTCAAAGAACCAGTATAGAATGTAATGTTTTGGGTAGCATTGGGTTATTAAATTTAGAAAACAGAGTGAGGCAACTTCGGCTGAACCATGCTCATAAAATATTTTATAATAAAAGTCTGTCTTACATGAAATGTAACTTTACAAAAAATAGGGATTGTCATCAACACTATACAAGATCTAGTGAATTTAATTTCTGGATACCACCTATAAAAGATAAAAAAAAAAATCTACGTTTTATTATATGCTATTAAAGACTGGAAATTATTGTCAAAGTTTGAAAAGTATAAAAAAAAATATCAATGATTTTAAAATTGGTGTCAAACAATTCTTATCTGATAAATTTTGAACAAATTAACATTTTTTCTGCATCATCTTTTTGATGAAAACCTGCCAAAGTCATCAAATCTTTACTGTTTAGTTTGAGTCAAGTAAGATGCATGAGTGTCATCTGGCACCCCATTGGAAATACACATGTAAGCCATATGGCTCTGTCCTACTTGAATACGCCTGCAGAGAAAATATATATGCCTGCAGGTTTAATATCTTATTTTAAGTAAAAGTAGTGTTATATTTTTAAAGTAAATATTATTTTAATTGTATATTTCATGCTTTTATGAAGTTTATCGGGTTATTTTGAAAGTTAAATGATAATAAAAATTATAGTTTGCAGACATTCGTTAATCACGAGTGAGCATGTGCATATATGTGATAGAACTAATCTCATTTTTTATTGTGCTAATTACATTATCGGTAATTAACAATTGTTTATTAGCTTATATAACACTTGTTAGCTAATATCAGACAGGTGACACTTTAATTAAAGGTCGTTTATTGAATCATTGCAGACATACTTCCTGGTCTCTAAAAAACATTTAAAACTCTATTAAAATTGTGATTTAGCTATTCATTTTATATAAATATTCATCCATATTTATTATTTTTATCCTTTTTTATTACATTTAAAAAAAATTATACACAGTATTTTTTCTACTGCGGCTGTAAGATCGGTATACTGACAAAAAAGAGCGGAGGACAATTTTGACTCCATAACCTCTATAACCACATATAAATGCGAAAAATGTATTTATTTACCAGCTGATATCCATTCATTTTTATTGATTTTATTGTTAAATTCAACCATTTAAACCCGCAGGCGTATGTAAAATAACAGACATTAAGTGGGACCGATATGGCTTTCATGGGCTATCCTGATTAAATATCAACATAAATATATATTCTTACTTTTCAATGCTTAATGTAGTATTGGAATATATGATTACCAACTCTAATTAATAAATCATAAAATTTTAGGCTGTGATGAATGAAATATTTTACCTTATCAACTAGTTTTACTTTTTACTGCACTGTTTTACTCTGTCATGTAAATTGTATGTTTTATGTATTTGTACTGATTGTTGATAGTTGACCAAATAAATTTATCAATCTATTGTAAATCCAAAAATTGCAGTCTCACTAATTAGCGACAAGAAGCGTCATGAACCGACAAGAAGTGTCACGAACCGAAAAGAAGTGTCAAGAACCGACAAGAAGTATTTTTTTTAATTAATAAACTGAGAAGTTAATGTCTAATATGTCATTGTCAAGAAATATTACAGAGAGATCTAGATATTTATATACGACTGTCTTGACACCTCAGTTTGTAAAATGGATTTTTCAGGATTTGAATACCTTATTAATCAATATGAATTGTCTAATCACTTGGATGAAAGATGCAATGAGCTAAGTCGTTCAATCATGTCTTCCAGAGAAACCCCAAAAATATGCCTATGGAATTTTCAAATGTAAAAGGGAGATAACTCTTCCTATGAAATTTTGTAAAATTAAGTATTACAACCCCGTGATGTGCTTCATACCAAGTTTCAATTCACTTGGCCTAGGGGTTTCAGAGGAGAAGATCAAAATGTAAACGTTTACAGACACACGGATGGACGATGCCAAGTGATGACAAATGCTCCCATGGCCCTTTGGCATGTTTGGGCCAGGTGAGCTAAAAATACAATAAAGAAATAAAATAAAAAGATTCCTTAAATTACCCTATACATCACATGTTCACAACATGCAATAATTGTTTATTCTGTTTATTCAATATATAGAATATATATTGAAAATGTACTTTATTTAAGTTTTCTTTACGGTAATCCTTCTTGTTGCTTTCTTGTCACTTCTTGTTGGGTCGTGATGCTTCTTGTCGCTAATTAGTGAGACCCAAATATTGTTCTTTGGAAAAAGATGGAGAGTTTTACATGGATTTTTTACCTTTTAAAAAAGAACTCAATATTTAAAAAATTGATTATTTTATCACTTGAAATTTAACCCATGTTTGAGGGACATTCCTCAGGGCTATATCGTCAAATTTTCCCGTACATGTATGGGGAAATTTGATATGACCTATTGTGGACCAACCAAGAACGTCGAATGAAATGAATAAAAGATAGATTTTCAATAGTTTGGTTGTATTTGTATTTAAGGAAAATTCCCAGCACAGGAAATGTTACATTTTGTAAACAGACAGGGAAATTTAATTTCATCTTAGAACGAAATAAAGGTTAAGCAATGACATTTATTCCGTTATGTACAAAATGTATTAGTATAGGACACATATGAAATGTTTTTATCATTACATTTTTTTCAAAAGATAACATTTTTTCAGAACCAAATACATTTTTGTACGTGCAATTTTACTATATGCATTAAGAAAAATAGTATTGCAGACCAAACTAAAAAAACAAATCTCAATTGATGACATTTATTTAGTAATAAATTGTAATCTGATTTGAAGAAAATAACGAAAGAAAAGACAGACAGACAGTGCTAAAGAGTTAAACGGGGAAATTTGAGGAACAGTATATAAGACAGTGTTTCAGAGATACACGAGGAAATTTGAGGAACAGTATATAAGACAGTGTTTCAGTATATAAGACAGTGTTTCAGAGATTCAAAGGAAAATTTTTATTGATTTAAAATCCAACATAGGATTATCATCAAATTACAAATACACATGAAATATAACATAATTAGACAGACATACAATATAAACATGATATATATCAAGATAATACCTTACAAACTTGTTATCACAGCTGAGGATGTTTCAATTAGTATTACTATGGTTGTATATAAATATTTGAGATTATTCCCCAGATAATCAAATCAAATGAAAGGGGAAGTAAAGAAATATATAATATATATTAAACCATATTACCTACATATTTTAATTATCTGTTATTTGACTTTCTTTCTAAAATCATATATTTCACAAACTCTCTCAATACAAAGTTTTGTGATATCATAATCGTTATCTCTAAGTATAAAATGAAATTTATCCTTCTCAGACATTTTGTCAAATATAAGACAGTTTTTATTAGAAACGCACAGTATATAAGACGTCATTGGTAGAATATAAATATGTCTTTAAAATATCTTATTTATTGCACCCTTATCCAACTGTCTAAAAGGGTTTTATGGTGAGGAATATTTCAGAAAAAAGGGGCTTGGTATTTTTGAGGGGTACCTAAAGAAATAACATTTCAGTTAAAAATCTATCTTTTATTTAGATTTCTAAAGATTCCGAATGCATTTTTGAAATATCCCTGGTTTGGGACTGGACGGGGAGAATTGACGTATAGCCTTCCTCACTTCCTCAGATAAGAATCATTATCATCCTTCCCTGTGATTCTATCAGTCTGTTGAGCAGCTCCGTAAAATTCGTATCAAGAAGCACGTGCGCTGAGCAGGAGTTATCAACAGTCAGCAGGCATTATCAACAAATTCTCCCAACGTTTGGCAGCTTAGAACTTATTAAATAACTTTCAAAATTGCAAAATATTAATAAATATATCAAGATATGGTGTTCATTTTTTATATTATGGCGTTTTATTTAAATGAATGATGAAAAAATGTATAAAAGTGACATCAACAAAATGTGTCTTTCCTCGATGCTGATAATGTCTGCTGGGACTTCTTTCTGCTCTTTCCATTGCATTTCATTATTTGCGGTTAAAACAATTTATTAAACGTACGCTTTATATTTTTATGTCCATATTTTCGCCTGAATTAGTATTAATACAACTAAATGATGTTTAAAATTGTCGTCTCCTTGGTTAAAGTTGAGTGATTATTTAATGTTGCGCATATTTTAGTCAGAAGTTGTTTTGTAAGCGTAATTTCATTCCGCCGTGTATTTATTCCGGGTAACTGTTTTCACTAGGGAATATTGGATGTAAATAGTGTGAAAACGTCGATATTGATTTCGTTGTTTTGTTTACATTGGACTACTACTACTATTGTTTACTTTCTTTTCATACTTCATTGACCTTGCAATATATATTTTAATGAATTTAATATTTTGGTACTTTTTGTACATAGGATAAAACTCTCTAGTGTATATTTGACTGAGTAAGGACTCTCTTTTGTAAGTTACAAACAATACATGTATTGTGATTTTAGCTGATTTGAATAGTCTCCCTTTATTCGGTCTTGATAAATTTTTTTCTGAATAAGATGTTTAAAATAAGTTGAAACCTTTAATACAAATAAAATATAAATGAGCATTAGTTATCTAACTGTAAACCTTTTTTATTTTAAAATGCGTTCAGTATATTATTAAAATTTGTAATTTATTTTATTTTTTAATATCTTTTCTTTAAATTCACATGGGAAACATATTAGAATTTAAATTGAACACACTTCTGAATAGTAAATTTATTGTTTTAAATCATAGATACTTTATTGTAAATAGGATGAAATTACGTAGTATATTCCTGTCGCATTTTGAACTATGATTGGTTATTTACATGTCGCCGTGTATTTTATAAATGTGATTTGTGTGGATTAGCATTATCTCCATTTAATAGGTTCGGATTCATTTATCTTAATAAGATGTTATTTACAAGTTTGATTTGGCTTAAAACAGACTAAAATATTAAGAAGCTTTGATTATCTAAGTGTTAAAATATTTAAATTTTGATATGCATTCACTATTTATGAATATTCCATTGTTCAATATATTTGAAATACCTTATTTTTGATTTCACCTGATAAAGTTATAACAATTAAATCAGGAGATGTTGCGGTGGAGAGAATACCAGTCTTTCTTATGTTCCCTATACGTTCAGTGTAGAATTTTTTTTTTTTTTAAATTGTCAAATGTGAGACAGATTATTTTTTTCAATACAAGTGCAGACCAGAAATATTTTTTTTAACCAAAATCAGGGTCAGGATATTTTTTCTAAAAAACTCGCCCCTCACTAATTTAAAATGAGTACTTAAACACTTCATCATTGTCTGGATTTAAAGCACTAGTGTAATCATTCCTGGTTACAAATCACTAGTGTAATCATTCATGGTTCCAAATCACTAGTGTAATCATTCCGGGTACAAAAGGACTAGTGTAATCATTCCTGGATAAAAAAACACTAGATTATTTTGTCCATTTATCACATAAATCATTTATGCAAGTTTCAGTATATTCAAATACCCGCCAAAAATACCAAGCCCCATTTTTTATATAGTTCCCCTTCAAAAAAACCCTCTTTAGAATGTTAGGATGTGTGATGGATATTTTACACTGGATCCGGAGAAAAAAACCTAGGGATATTTTGTTGGTGGATAAAAAACACTAGGGGTATTCATCCGCCGGATAAAATACACTGGCGGAATCAAACCACTGTTACAGTTTCGCGAATGGAGACGGACTATGACGTCACGAGGTTGCAAGTATGAAAACGTGTGCTTTAGTTTCCCGGAAAATCATGAACAAAGATTTCCAGACTGATTTTGTTTTTAAAAAAAATGAAAATACACCCCAATGTATGTATTTATATCGTTTATAAGATATTTTACATGAACATTCAGGACATATATATACTTATTGGTATGGTAAACAGCGTACGTGTGTAACGGAAAACTTGTTGTCGTTGCGATGAAGAATCCATACTTTTCCCGCGATAGTTTGGGAGAATTTAGAAAGTTTACAAATATTTACGTTTCAGATAAGTAATTAAGATGATAAAAATATTATCTGCATTTTGACAGCTAGATATCGTAAAATATCATCCCGCTCGACAGAATATGAAGATTTGGGTCTCGTTCGCTATGCTCACTCGTCCCAAACTTCATATTCTGACTCACGGGATGATATTTTACAATATCTAGATGTCAAAATGCAGATAATATATACATCATCTGGAGGATTAGCATCACAGGCACTTGTTTCTATCAATGGGAAGGTCGACAATCCGTATATATGGATAGTCGACCTTCCCATTGATAGAAACCAGTGCTTGTGGTTACATGTAGCATCGTCTGTGAGTGTGAACAGTGAACAGGTGAGTAAGGTAACAACGTGCTGATTCTTTTGACAGTTCAAAAACTTTCTTTTCAAAAGCAAAGCAATAAGATTGAGACAAAATTTTGGATTTAACTGGGTGAGCCTTACAAATAAAAATACCGTTGAATTCTTAACCACTTTCTTGCGATTTTGCAGTTGAAGGGCAAGTAACTCTTTCTAATGAAATCTCTTTAGAAAGCGAATAAATTAAAAAAAAAACGTACAAATCAACTCAGCTGATTAGATTCTTATTTTTGAAATTATACAACCTTTCCACTATCACTGACTATTGATCAATGACCTTTTTTATATAAATTTAAACTGTTATAGTATTATTCTTCAAATTAAAATGTATTTCGTTTTGTCAAAAATTATATATCTTTGAAAATGTAGCAGAAGTAAAAATAACTATTAGGCAATTTGTTTGCTACTTTCAAAGAAATCTACACGGGAAATGGAATTTTTAAAAGATTTGGCAGCATCTCTTAGACGTGCAAGAACAGTAGAATTACCAGATGGTAACCATTAACCTTGACAATATTATATTCCAATTACAAATAAGATAATGTGTTTATTTCCTGATTCAATCATCAATGCATGTTTAAAAGTGTTTTGAACAATAAAAGAATTAAGCTCATTTGAGCGGAAGCTTCATTTTGTTCGCAAAAATTGAAGTTTGCCCTAGTACCTGTTTGCCTTGGGTCTATTCACCGTGAATTTTTATATTTATGTTTATATTTTAAAGGAATGCTTAATGCCAATAATGGTTAAATATGACTTGTATATAGTATTTGAATAGAAAGATTTTTTTTTTATTCCAGTGCCTATATTTTTGTTTCATTGATATTTGTCTCATGGAATGGAGCACTCTCTTCGTGTAAATACATGTGACTTATATTTTTGTTTTTTGTATGTCTTTATACATGGTGTAAATATTTTGTTTAATATGTTAATTAAAATACTTTTTCAGATGTAGGACATTGAGTGAAAATGGGATGGTGGTGGGATATGAATTTAAATAAAATGCTCCGCTGGGCGCAGCTAGATACGACCGCAGATGTCGAACCCTGAATAGTTGGGGCAATTATGAACACAACATTCAAGCTTGATACAATACTGAATTTGGATTGTGAATAAATATTTGACACAGCATAGGTTTCTGACACAGAATGAATGTTGTCTAAGAACTTAAAAATTTTTAATTTACCTATTCAAACCATATCAGTATTACTTGTTTTTATATATAAATCAGAAATAACCAATTTAAAATTTAAAATTGGGCACACATATCAATTTCTTGCTATTGCGCAATACTGTGTAATTGAAAATTTCTTCAAATATTTGACACATAATAGGTTTCTGACACAGAATAACTGAAATCAAAGAACTTAAAATTGGTCATATGATTTGAATTCATATTCAATTTTTTGCTTTTGTGTAATACAATATGCTGTGGAGAATTGCCCCCCACCCCCAAAAAAAAAATAATAATTTACCCCTTTTTTTAGCTTTTGTGCAATACACTATGAAGTTGCACATTGACCCCCCTCCCAAAAAAAAAAACAAAAAACAATAAAATTTATTGTAACCCCCCCCTTTTTTTTGCTAAAAAAAATTTGAAATTTTCTTTTTAATTTATGAAATATGAAATGAGAAAAAATTACCCCCTCCCCAATTTCTCATTTACCCCCCCCCCCCCCCCCAAATTTTGTTTTCACCCCCCCCCCCCCCCCCCCATTTCTTTATATTTTGCAACCATAACAGCCCATTTAAATACACCATAACATATTAAAATAGAAAATGACATCATAGTCATGGATGGCAAATTTTAAATATACATATTAAAAGCAGTTTAGATAAGATAAACAAAAAAGCTTCATCAGCACATTTTATATTGGCAAATTTCCAATGGAATTTGTTAATAATAAAGTTTTGATAACAGGGCACACATATCAATTTCTTGCTATTGCGCAATACTGTGCAATTGAAAATTTCTTCAAATATTTGACACATAATAGGTTTCTGACACAGAATAACTGAAATAAAGAACTTAGAATTGGTCATATGATTTGAATTTATATTCAATTTTTTGCTTTTGTGTAATACAATATGCTGTGGAGAATTGCCCCCCCCAAAAAAAAAAATTTACCCCCTTTTTAGCTTTAATTTTGGACCCCGATTTGGACCAACTTGAAAACTGGGCCCATAATAAAAAAACTAAGTACATGTTTAGATTCAGCATATCAAAGAACCCCAAGAATTCAATTTTTGTTAAAATCGAACTAAGTTTAATTTTGGACCCTTTGGACCTTAATGTAGACCAATTTGAAAACGGGACCAAAAATTAAGAATCTAAATGCACGGTTAGATTCGGCATATCAAAGAACCCCAATAGTTCAATTTTCGATGAAATCAAACAAAGTTTAATTTTGGACCCCGATTTGGACCAACTTGAAAACTGGGCCCATAATAAAAAAACTAAGTACATGTTTAGATTCAGCATATCAAAGAACCCAAAGAATTCAATTTTTGTTAAAATCAAACTAAGTTTAATTTTGGACCCTTTGGACCTTAATGTAGACCAATTTGAAAACGGGACCAAAAATTAAGATCCTAAATGCTTGGTTAGATTCGGCATATCAAAGAACCCCAATAGTTAAATTTTCAATGAAATCAAAGTTTAATTTTGGACCCTTTTGGCCCCTAATTCCTAAACTGTTGGGACCAAAACTCCAAAAATCAATCCCAACCTTCCTTTTGTGGTCATAAACCTTGTGTTTAAATTTCATAGATTTCTATTTACTTATACTAAAGTTATTGTGCAAAAACCAAGAAAAATGCTTATTTTGGCCCTTTTTTAGCCCCTAATTCCTAAACTGTTGGGACCAAAACTCCCAAAAACAATCCCAACCTTCCTTTTGTGGTCATAAACCTTGTGTTAAAATTTCATAGATTTCTATTTACTTATACTAGAGTTATTGTGCGAAAACCTAGAAAAATGCTTATTGGGCCCTTTTTTGGCCCCTGATTCTTAAACAGTTGGGACCAAAACTCCCAAAATCAATCCCAACCTTCCTTTTGTGGTCATAAACCTTGTGTTTAAATTTCATAGATTTCTATTAACTTATACTAAAGTTATAGTGCGAAAACCAAATGTCTTCGGACGACGCCGCAGACGACGGACGACGACGCAGACGACGACGACGCCAACGTCATACCAATATACGACCGCAAAAATTTTGCGGTCGTATAAAAATAATTACTATTATTCACATATTTTTATTAATTTGAAATATTTCAAAACAAACAATAAAGACTATCAATCATACTATACATGTAGTTCTCGTTTATTTACCTGCACACATCAAATAATATAGTGTTACTCAGCTGTTGTCTCTGTTTTTATACGACCGCAAAATTTTTGTGGTCGTATATTGGTATGACGTTGGCGTCGTCGTCTGCGTCGTCGTCCGAAGACATTTGGTTTTCGCACTATAACTTTAGTATAAGTTAATAGAAATCTATGAAATTTAAACACAAGGTTTATGACCACAAAAGGAAGGTTGGGATTGATTTTGGGAGTTTTGGTCCCAACAGTTTAAGAATCAGGGGCCAAAAAAGGGCCCAATAAGCATTTTTCTTGGTTTTCGCACAATAACTCTAGTATAAGTAAATAGAAATCTATGAAATTTTAACACAAGGTTTATGACCACAAAAGGAAGGTTGGGATTGTTTTTGGGAGTTTTGGTCCCAACAGTTTAGGAAGTAGGGGCTAAAAAAGGGCCCAAATAAGCATTTTTCTTGGTTTTTGCGCAATAACTTTAGTATAAGTAAATAGAAATCTATGAAATTTAAACACTAGGGGTGCTTTCCATTATGCGGTTCGTACCGGTACGTACCGACTTTCACTAATTCTTCTTCCGGTTCGTCTGGTTCGTCATTTCTAAAGAACCACTGTGGTACGGACCAATAATGGAACACGAATCTTTGGTTCAATTGGAACGTACCGCATAATGGAAAGCACCCAAGGTTTATGACCACAAAAGGAAGGTTGGGATTGATTTTTGGAGTTTTGGTCCCAACAGTTTAGGAATTAGGGGCCAAAAGGGTCCAAAATTAAACTTTGTTTGATTTTCATCGAAAATTGAACTATTGGGGTTCTTTGATATGCCGAATCTAACCGTGCTTTTAGATTCTTAATTTTTGGTCCCGTTTTCAAATTGGTCTACATTAAGGTCCAAAGGGTCCAAAATTAAACTTAGTTTGATTTTAACAAAAATTGAATTCTTGGGGTTCTTTGATATGCTGAATCTAAATATGTACTTAGTTTTTTTATTATGGGCCCAGTTTTCAAGTTGGTCCAAATCGGGGTCCAAAATTAAACTTTGTTTGATTTCATCGAAAATTGAAGTATTGGGGTTCTTTGATATGCCGAATCTAACTGTGCATTTAGATTCTTAATCTTTTGGTCCCGTTTTCAAATTGGTCTACATTAAGGTCCAAAGGGTCCAAAATTAAACTTAGTTTGATTTTAACAAAAATTGAATTCTTGGGGTTCTTTGATATGCTGAATCTAAACATGTACTTAGTTTTTTTATTATGGGCCCAGTTTTCAAGTTGGTCCAAATCGGGGTCCAAAATTAAACTTTGTTTGATTTCATCGGAAATTGAAGTATTGGGGTTCTTTGATATGCCGAATCTAACTGTGCATTTAGATTCTTAATTTTTGGTCCCGTTTTCAAATTGGTCTACATTAAGGTCCAAAGGGTCCAAAATTAAACTTAGTTTGATTTTAACAAAAATTGAATTCTTGGGGTTCTTTGATATGCTGAATCTAAACATGTACTTAGTTTTTTTATTATGGGCCCAGTTTTCAAGTTGGTCCAAATCGGGGTCCAAAATTAAACTTTGTTTGATTTCATCGAAAATTGACTTATTGGGGTTCTTTGATATGCCGAATCTAACGGTGCATTTAGATTCTTAATTTTTGGTCCCGTTTTCAAATTGGTCTACATTAAGGTCCAAAGGGTCCAAAATTAAACTTAGTTTGATTTTAACAAAAATTGAATTCTTGGGGTTCTTTGATATGCTGAATCTAAACATGTACTTAGTTTTTTTATTATGGGCCCAGTTTTCAAGTTGGTCCAAATCGGGGTCCAAAATTAAACTTTGTTTGATTTCATCGAAAATTGAACTATTGGGGTTCTTTGATATGCCGAATCTAACTGTGCATTTAGATTCTTAATTTTTGGTCCCGTTTTCAAATTGGTCTACATTAAGGTCCAAAGGGTCCAAAATTAAACTTAGTTTGATTTTAACAAAAATTGAATTCTTTGGGTTCTTTGATATGCTGAATCTAAACATGTACTTAGTTTTTTTATTATGGGCCCAGTTTTCAAGTTGGTCCAAATCGGGGTCCAAAATTAAACTTTGTTTGATTTCATCGAAAATTGACTTATTGGGGTTCTTTGATATGCCGAATCTAACCGTGCATTTAGATTCTTAATTTTTGGTCCCGTTTTCAAATTGGTCTACATTAAGGTCCAAAGGGTCCAAAATTAAACTTAGTTTGATTTTAACAAAAATTGAATTCTTGGGGTTCTTTGATATGCTGAATCTAAACATGTACTTAGTTTTTTTATTATGGGCCCAGTTTTCAAGTTGGTCCAAATCGGGGTCCAAAATTAAAGCTAAAAAAGGGGTAAATTATTTTTTTTGGGGGGTGGGGGCAATTCTCCACAGCATATTGTATCGCACAAGAATTCAAAAATTGAATATAAATTCAAATCATATGACCAATTCTAAGTTCTTTATTTCAGTTATTCTGTTTTAGAAACCTATTATGTGTCAAATATTTCAAGAAATTTTCAATTACACAGTATTGTGCAATAGCAAGAATCAGTATAATTTAAACCAATTTACATTATTTACATTACAATTAAAGGATAACTTCAGTAACACCCAACAATGACTTCAATCCAAACATATATATTGAATAAACTTACAAATCAGAAATTTTAAAATTATATGATACTAACATACATACTACTGCTAACAATTAAATATGACTTAGAGCAAATATGACAACATGATTATAAAAATATGTACAAAGAGGGATAACTCTTTTTTTTATCTCAAATTTTGAATATGTGCTGATGAAGCTTTTTTGTTTATCTCATCTAAACTGCTTTTAAATTATGCATATTTAAAATTTGCCATCCATGACTATGATGTCATTTTCTATTTTAATACGTTATGGTGTATTTAAATGGGCTGTTATGGTTGCAAAGTATCAAGAGAAATGGGGGGGGGGGTGAAAACAAAATTTAGGGGGGGGGGAATGAGAAATTGGGGTGGGGGCAATTTTTTTCTCATTTCATAATTCATAAATTAAAAAGGAAATTTCAAATTTTTTTTAGCAAAAAAGGGGGGGGTTACAATAAATTTTATTGTTTTTTGTTGTTTTTTTTTTTGGGAGGGGGAGTCAATGTGCAACTTCATAGTGTATTGCACAAAAGCTAAAAAAGGGGTAAATTTTTTTTATTTTTTTTTTTTGGGGGGGGGGGGGCAATTCTCCACAGCATATTGTATTGCACAAGAAGCAAAAAATTGAATATAAATTGAAATCATATGACCAATTCTAAGTTCTTTGGTTTCAGTTATTCTGTGTCAGAAACCTATTATGTGTCAAATATTTGAAGAAATTTTCAATTGCACAGTATTGCGCAATAGCAAGAAATTGATATGTGTGCCCAATTTTAAATTGGTTATTTCTGATTTATATATAAAATCAAAAAATACTGATATGGTTTGAATAGGTAAATTAAAAATTTTTAAGTTCTTAGACAACATTCATTCTGTGTCAGAAACCTATGCTGTGTCAAATATTTATTCACAATCCAAATTCAGTATTGTATCAAGCTTGAATGTTGTGTTCATAATTGCCCCAACTATTCAGGGTTCGACATCTGCGGTCGTATCTAGCTGCGCCCAGCGGAGCATTTTATTAATACACGGCAATACGGAAAAAAGTAATTAAACAGGCCAAAAAGCCATATTAAATGTATGGTTAATATGAGTTGATCTTTTGAAACCCATAGTGGTCATGGCGATTTTAGCATAATAGTGCCGATTTAAACATATTATTTAATAAATACATATCATTAGTATATCACACTATCATTTATTTAACAGCACTATAATAAAAAATGCACAAACAATATTTATAGGGCGAAAGAACTCAGGCGAACGTGTTATTAAAGAAAGACTCCAGTAATTATTTAAGTTTTGGATAAATGCACCCCTAAAATTATATTGATTTTTAAATTTGATAAAGTTTGACAGCATGGTAATCATATAATAAATATATTACCTATAGATAAGGAATATCAAAAGAAAAAGGATAGGTTCTAGAATAATAAAATGCTGAAATATAAAACAGAACTAGCTTTGAAAATACAAGTGGGGGCTATTATATAAATAACTAGGCATGTGTAGTACCATGTGCTCTTGAATTTTGTGATAGCAATTTTTCTGACATGAACTGGTTAGTTAAATTGGGAGAAAATGATGCAGAAAAGTTAATTTGTTTTTCTTAACAAATGTAAGGAATTTTTATGTAGAATCTGACAAATTTAGGCTCATCTCCATTGAAACGCCCCATAATACCTTAATTTTCAGTCAAACATTGGTCAAATTGGATATTTTTTTTACCATTTTTCACAAAAGAAATGGAATATTTCTATGATCAATTTCCATTTATTTTTTGGTGTTTGAAGCATTGCCTGTATTTTGCCATTTCTGAATATATATACAACCTCAATAACTTTGCACATATAATACCTACAATTAAGATTTATGGTCCACAGGTAGCTTATGCTGCTGTATACTTGTTTTTTGACCCTGACCTCATTTTCATGGTTCACTGACTATATAAACATAAATATAAAATTTGCGTCCAAGTTTCTTGGTTAAATCTATTCCTCTGCAACTATATTACATAGGCCAACTATATTTGGTCTATAGATAGTTCTTAGTGGGTACATGCCCATCTGACACCTAGTTTGGAACCTTGACCTCAATTTCATGCTTGATTGGCTTTGTCACATTTTTGTGGTTAAGTCCATTTCTCAGCAACTAGAATACCAACGCCCATCATATTTCGTCTATAGATAGTGCTTGGTGGGTACATACCAGTCTGAGATCTGTCAGCTCACCTTCGACACAGTTTTAGGCTTGAATGAAATGCATGAGATTTTTCAGACAAATTATCGCCTGCCCATTACAATTTCTTTTAACACATTTTCCTTTGAATTGCACTGTCGGGTATCAGATAATCATTATTCTGTGTCAGGCAAGACATGTAGTGTGTCCACTCTTGTTTGATTTGACAAGAAACCATGTATTTTCTGGATCACATCAGCAGTAACACATATTGGGATCATCTAGATGTCAAAAATATGTGATTCCAACTTTGGTAAATTTCCTGAAAGTGTCTAAGACTATTATTATTGGAATTTTACTTAGCAATTATAGATTTTTTTTTTTCATTTTAGCTTTCAGACTTATCGGGATCATTTGGATTAAAAATATGTGATTACAATTTTCGTAAATTTCCTGCAAGACTCAAAGACTACTTTATTTGTGATTTCTACTTAGCAACCATATACATGTGTATATTTGGAATCACTATAGCAACATCACTAGTTTGGATTGTATGGATTTGAAAAATATGAGATTCCAATTTCGATAAACCTGAAAGTGTCTAAGACTATTATTTTTTGAATTTTACTTAGCAACTATAGATTTTTTGGGATCATATTAGCTTTTAAGACTAACCTAAGGCGAACAGACCCGATACCTATTTGAGCTGCACCCTAATTAATCACATGCATTTGTAATGAATGTTGAACATTTGGCCAAGACACCATCAGCATATACATTTTTTGAATTTAGATGATTAAAAAAATATTCTCAGTATATTTTTCTTCTAAACCAGTTTTCATGTTTGTACAGATAAAAAATATTGAATCATTTTGGTTTTCAGAAGTTGTACCTATAATTAATGTACATGTATTTCTCTTTCAGACAACACTGCAGCATATTATATGTTAATGTCAATGATAATTGGGAACCAGTACAGGTTAGTTTAGAGGGGCAGAAGTCTCCTTAACAAGCTTTTCTAATTGGGAACCAGTACAGGTTAGTTTAGAGGGGCAGAAGTCTCCTTAACAAGCTTTTCTAATTGGGAACCAGTACAGGTTAGTTTAGAGGGGCAGAAGTCTCCTTAACAAGCTTTTCTAATTGGGGGTTAGTTTAGAGGGGCAAAAGTCTCCTTAACAAGTTTCTCTAATAGAAAAATCAGATTACCAATATTAGTTTTGTGATATACGACAAGTGGGTGGTTCCAATCAGTGGTGAATGAAAATTAAACACAGTTTGTTGTCAATTTGACAGCTCTTTTTCTGTTATGCTTTTGTTTCAGTTGACAGAGCTCGTCTGTTTAAATATGTTCGTGAAGGTTATGGTGTAAATAATACTTAGGGATCTGATGATTGACAGTAATGCAACGTGATTAACATATTATGCTACAATATGCTACTAGATTAATCTAAATTATGAGGACTTTATTAATGGAAATGTTGTCGCAGTTGTGATTTGCACAATTCATAGTTAAGAAAACATCACATTAATTTCTGATGAAAATGTCTATACTGGGCCTTAGGCCAGGTAAAAAATAAGTTTGGTTCCGGTTACATCAAGATAAAAAATAGGGTTTTTAGGTAGGGATTTTTTTTATATTCAGTCTATGGAAGAACCATGCATAAAACTAAGCAAAAAAGATGAAAAATATAGACTGTGTTTGTTCTGTGTTATGAAATGTCTAAAATTGCTGACTCCAATGGAAACAGAAAAACATTGAACTTGGAAAACATTCATATTATAATCCAAAAACAGTCGGAATAGTATTACATGTACATGTATATAATATTGCTTCAGTCTATTCTAGTAAAACAGTCTACAACAGTGTAACAGGTAGAAATTTTACAGAATTCTTTCTTTTTTTCAGATCTGTATCTGATTTGTTATCAGGGAATAAGTTTGATGTAAATTATGCCCATGGTAGATCACACAGAAACCTCCTTCACATTGCTGCTAAGTAAGTTTTACTTTTGATTAATACATTCTTTGATACCAATTTTGATGCAAAAGATGTTCACCAAAAATCAGTTTATGATTTATCAGTTGTTCTCAAGACCTAAAATGTTGAAAACCAAAACAATAATCCAAAAAGTTGAAGAGCAAATTCCAACATGCAAAAATCATCACGTATACTTGTAACCAAAATGTTAGGAAGGCGAATAATAATCACCAAAATATTGTGCACAATAGAACCAAAAGGGTTTATCCAAAATTCAGGCCCTGGCACCATTAAAGTTGAGAATATTCTTAAGTCTGAGAATATTCTTAAATACCGGAATACTCGAATGTGATTGGCTGAGAATGGGAATTTGAGTAAAATTTTTTCTTTACTCAGCAAAAATAGTTCTTTATGGTGCCCAGGCCTGGTAATCTAATCTTAAACTCAGTTATAGAATTTTTCTTATCTAAAATATTACAGAGCAATAAATAGCTTATAAATTTCAACCTGTTTGTTGAAGTTAAATTTTATTGGTGGAGATTGGCTTTTACATTAAAAGGTTTGTATTAGAAAGTGCTGTTTATAATATAATGCATTCTCATAGTAAAATAATTTACATGTGAGTATCCAAATCTTGACAAAAGAGAGGATAGTAAACATCACTTGCTATATTCAAAGTCAACAAGCTTTTTTTGGTAATCTTATAATAAATTTAGTAAGTCACTCAGGTGACTTTTTGCAGGAACTATTTTCACTCCAGTAGATCTATTGGTTTTGTCTATCTTCTCTATAATAATAAAAACCTTTATTTGGGTACACTGCCTTGTGTTAAGGGTTAAATGTTAGATTTAATGAGTGGTATCACCATGAGACATAATTTTTTTTAAAATCTGTTTCTTTGTGAGTGAGTTTTTGCATGTGGTGTATATAGACAGCCAGGTTCATTATGGTACTGGAAAAGAATGTGATGAAAGTTTGTTGTGATTTGTTGTATTACATGTTTTAGGAGAGGAAGGGGGGGTTGTGAGAAGATTGTTGGATGGTCCATAGATAAACTATCAAAAAGAAAAAGAAAATGTTATTTTACATTGAACAAATAATTTGAGTAGCACAACATATTTTTATCAATTTTTATTAATCAAAATGGTAAACAACCTTTCTGTATGAAAAACTGTAACATACAACTGTAAAAACACATTGCATGAAGTAGCATGTTAGACATTATGAAAAGTGTGATTTTGTATTTTCAGTTGTGGAAGCTATGAATGCCTTAATTTATTGCTTAAGAAAGGAGCAAATGTTAATTCTCAGGATATGTCTGGATGTACTCCTCTACACCTGGCAGCCAGAAATGGGTTTGTTTATTAGAATTTTTTTCAAAATGATAAATATCTAGTATCTTTTCATATTCAAATAGCAACTTCACAAACATGAAACAGTGATCTTTTTAAACCCAAAATGATACATGTTTATAGTTCTTAGTTGACTGTTTATAAATTCCAACCAGATACATGTAGCTCCAGCTGTTTGCAGAAAAATTTAAATGCTTTGACCAAAAATGAAAAAAATAATAGCAGTGAATTTCATAGTGTTGTAAGGACTCTCTGTGGGGACTGTCATAATCATGCCTGAAATTTGTCCAGAATTTGCCAGATATCCATATTTTGACAATTTTGTCCTCTTACATATGTATTTCTATACAAAATATTGAATTTTCCTGATTTCAGAATTTGGCATACTCTGTACTTTCACCCATACATATTTAGGTGTAATACAAAAAAAACCAAGAAAATTGGTATGTGTAATTACATGTACATGAAATGCCCATTTTCATTTGAAATTTGTAAAATTTGAGTTGTTACATTGTAACTTATGATTAACTGGTCTTATACTGGTGTAGTCAAAGACATATATAAGTCCTTTAGACATACATATGTATCTACACTTGTATTAATATGCAACCATTGTTATATCTGATTTGATGTTGCCTCAGATTATTAATTTTGTAATGTCTGCTTACAGACAAAGGAAATGTATCAACAAATTATTGGAATACAAGGCAGATGTTAACATTAGAAACAATGAAGGTTTAACAACAGTAAGTAATTGTCTGGTGAAAACTTTGAAATACATGTAAGTCTTAACTGAAAATAATCACAGCAATTTAATGGCAGCTTCTATGTTTTTGTTTTTTTTTAATGACGCAAACAAATGCTGGCAGTTTTTTTGTAGGTGAAAAGATTTGTACTCACCAGTGGATTTATCTCCACAAAAATGTTGAATACTTATGTGTGCCTGGAATTGATAAAAAGGAATCAATTTTTTATACAAAACAAAAATATACAGTTAACAAATAAATTGGGTTGGGAAAGATGAGAATCAATGAATACATTTTATTTGTTCTACAAACATGACTAACAAGAGTATATGTATATATTATCTGCATTTTGACAGCTAGATATCGTAAAATATCATCCCGTGAGCCAGAATATGAAGCTTGGGACAAGTGAGCGTATCGAGCGAGTCCCAAATCTTCATATTCTGTCGAGCGGGGTGATATTTTACGATATCTAGCTGTCAAAATGCAGATAATATTTTCATCATCTTAATTACTTATCTTAAACATAAATATTTGTAAACGTTCCGAATTCTCCCAAATTTTCGCCGGAAAAGTATGGTTTCTTCATCGCAACGACAAGTTTTCCGTTACGTTGTTTACCATACCAATAAGTATATATTTCCTGAATGTTCACGTAAAATATCTTATAAACGATGTAAAAACCGAAATTAAGGTGTATTTTCATGTTTAAAAAAAACAAAATCGAGTCTGGAAATCTTTGTTCATGATTTTCCGGGAAACTAAAGCACAGCTTCAAAACTTGCAACCTCGTTGACGTCATAGTCCGTCTCCATTCGCGAAACAACCTCTGACTAAAATATGCGCAATGTAAAATAATCACTCAAATTTAACCAAGGAGACGACGTATTTAAACAACATTTAGTCATTTTTGTACTAATTCAGGCGAAAATATGGACATATAAAAATAAAGCGTACGTTTAAAATTTTGACATAATCGCAAATAATGAAATGCAATGGAAAGCGCGGAAAGAAGTCACAGCAGACATTATCAGCATCGAGGAAAGACACATTTTGTTGATGTCACTTTTAGGAATTTCTTCATCATTCATTTAAATAAAATGCTATAATATAAAAAAGGAACACCAAATCTTGATATATTTATTAATATTTTGCAATTTTGAAAGCTATTTAATAAGTTCTAAGCTGCCAAACGTTGGGAGAATTTGTTGATAAGTCCTGCTGACTGTTGATAACTCCTGCTCAGCGCACACGCTTCTTGATACAAATTTTTCGGAGCTGCTCAACAAGCTGATAGAATTACAGGGGAGTTTATCTGCATCTGAAAATTGTTGCCATATGAATACAAGTGTCATATATTGACTGCATAATGCATACAGTAAAATGTTTAATAGTTTAAACTTATTTATTAATAGTGGATTGGGAAAAAGTTATACCAACTTATACTAATCCCTCTCAACTTGGCGGGTGCAAGAGCGGCCCCTGTAGTGGCATTTTAGCCTACTCTTTTTTTTACATCTACAGAAGAGTCTTTAACATGCTTCAGGTGTTACTCTTCCTTAACATGTGACAGTTATTTTTCGTCCCCATCCGACGGACTAGTGTTGTTTATCGAGACCATCCTCGCAAATGGTGTCAATAGGGGGTCGCAAACTTGATCCCTGAAATTTTCGTCCTGAACAGGAATCAAACCTGGGACCATTGGGTTAGTAGTCTTCAGCTTTAACCACTACACCACGGTGCCCTTGTAATAAAATGTATTATCTTTTGTAGTTTTTATGTGCTTCATTTGATGTATTAAAGGAAATATAGTGGTATTTTTTTTATTCTAGATCCATTGGTTAGCAGTGAATGGAAGAACAGAATTATTACATGATCTATTTATGTATGTACAGGATGTGGATGTTGAAGTAAGTTATATTGACTATTATTGTATCAGATTTTATCATATACTTACAGCAACCAAGTGTAAAATTATACTGTGCGATAAATGACATTCAATTATTATGTAAAAAAAACAAATTTTTAAAAACTGATCATGATGGTGGAAGCCATGATTGCATATATATTCCTTTTAGAATTGTATGCCTGTTTATGATTTTATTGCATTGAACATTGTTGGTATTGGGAAATTTATGGAACAAATACATGAAAGTTTTGTAAAAAGATTATAACGTAGCATAATATGCTGTTGGCGTGGCCAATGATGCGAGCACAGCAATAGCCCTTTCCAGAAACTCATTTCCGGTATCTCGATTCTGACTCTAAAATTATAATGTGAAGCAAATTATTTCCCTTACTTACTTCTGTTTCCAGCGAACAAAAGTTTTTCTAGCCTTAGTATGTAGCACAATATGGCCATATTCACTTTAACAAATAAATTCACTTCGGATTGCATAATGGCTGCCCCCATTTAACAAAGACTTTTCTAAATGACCCATATGCTCCTATAGTGCTCGCTGTTGATATCAGATCAATTATCAGTCTTTGAGTCTATCGGCACTTTGGTTGGTATAATGTCCTTTGGCTCACAAGGATCTGAATATATAATGTAAGTAGCTGTGTGTGTAAGAAGTAGATACTTCTATACAAGTGTATCAATAAACTATTACTTTAAAGATGAAGTTTTCACCTGTTTGATCAAAATAACTAAGGACTGAAGACAGATATTTTACCAGATCCGATTTTCGTGTGAATTTCATTGATTTTTGCATCATATACATGTATGACGTTACCATAAAGAAATGTAACGTTGCCAGTTACGTGTAACTTCTGTTGCCAAAAGTTTGATCCATGTTGACTTTTAAGACATATTCACATTGTTATTTCAAACATACAGAATAGTCCTGAAGTCCGGAGTGTTTCATCAAGAAGTCAGTTGCCAGGGTATGTTAGACACACTGTAAAGGCAATTTTCCCAGTTTTCTACATGTGTATATGTAGATAGGAATAGATAAAAAAGATACCAAATAACTAACAAAACACTTATTAGTGAAATGTAATTTAGAACTGTTTTGTAGGATGCCCAAGGACAGACAGCCTTACATGTTGCTTGCCAGAATGGTCATAAATCAGTAAGTCTGAGCTGCTTTTATATCATAGTATAATTTCTGTAAATGGGCCCTATTAAAATTGGTTACCTCTCAGTGATCAGCCTATGTTTCCATGCATATCTTAGTGTGCATTATCTGTGATAAATCATTTCCATATACTTACTTTATCTTTTATTTGAATAATGATATTATGTATCATTGTTTCTCCTATTCTTGACGTGTTTAATCGGTGGGATAAAAATACATAATATTCCACACTTTTTTTTTACGTTTATTGGAAAGATAAACTAGAGAAGTTCTGAAATAGCCTTCATGTAAACAAAATGCATAGCAACGGCATTTTCTTGAGGTTTTTGTTGAAGATCGTAGGATAAACATTTCTCCAATTTACTTGTGAGTTATAGAATTTCTCCACCCTCGATAGTTAAATTTTAGATTTTAACATGCTGGCTAAAAGCTTGTGTATTGAAAATTAAAAAAATTAATTATCTCGGGTGGAGAAATTGACCATATCTCACTCATACCTGAAGGAGAATCTATATGTATTCCATTATGAGGAGAATCACTAACAGGGTAACACACTTTGTTTAATTTTGTAGACCTTTAATATGTTCACAAAAATGTCCAGTCTGTATATTGAATACTTTAGAGTGAAATAATAATACTTTATATGATTGTCTTTCTATATCTACCACTGCTGACAAGTTTGTTACAAATAAGTTTGGAATCTTAAGCTGGGGCAGCTGTTTAAAATATTTATCAATTTAAAAAACAAAAATGAAATGAATCCAAATTTATGATAAAGTTGTTTGTATTTACAGACAGTGATTTGTTTATTAGACCATGGAGCAGAAATCAACAGACCAAATCATTATGGTTGGATGCCTTTACACTTTGCATGCAGGTAATATTAGGATGGACTAATTAATTGAAACATGAGGTTGCCACATTTCGTACTGGGAAATGTCCATGAAATTTAAAAAAAAGGACTAAAAAAAATGGGATAAACCCTTGAAATGAGTTGCCCGGAATTCATTAGATAAAATAAATTACTCCCCTTTTGATCATTGTTTTTCCACCCCTGAACAGCTTCGGACTGGCAAGTTTCACAGTGAGTTTATACTAAGTAGCATATTGCTTTGTGATGAATGTTGATTGGACAATACATTTGTTAGTATGTAGAATAACTATAAAGGGTAAACAGACACTGCTTTACAGAAAATCTGGGATGATAAGTAATGAGTAAAATTATTTTAATTATCACCCTTGAAAATGGGGAAAATCTTGAAAAAACCCTGGAATTGTTTGTTTATAAAAGTGTGGGAACCCTGAAACATAGAGTTGTTGACAGTGATGATTCTGTGATAGATTTGTTAGATTTGTTGATCCCGACAGACTTTGAAAAATTAAATATTGCAACAATTTTGGTTTGTAGTAATCTTTCTGAAAAATATATCATGGTACCATCTAGATCAAAGTTGGAGCAACTAAAAGGGAATAACTTCAAAGACTGTTGTGTGTCTTTAATTAACTGCAAGTCATTTTTATCTACCGGGTATATAATGTCTTTAAAATAGAAATGTTGCTCTAACTGTAGTTTCCTGTATGGAAATAAATTATTGCCTTTTCCAATACTGAAATGCCTCATTCGATTTTGTGTCGCCTACGGAACGCATGGTCGACACATAGGGATCACTATCTGTTGTCTTGCCTCTTGTGTCTTACGTCGTCACACTTTTCTTCTATCCTCAACTACTCGTAAACCGCTCAAAGGAATTTGATGAAACTTTCTCTGTGCATTAGCCTCAATGCACAGGTGTGCATATATATTTCATTTTTAGAAAATTTAAAATTTTTTTTTGTAAAAATTGACATTTCTGCAAAAAAAAAAAGGGGGGGGGGGCAAAACTTCTATCCTCAACTACTCCATAACCACTCAATCAATTTGATGAAACTTTCTCTGTGCATTAACCTTAATGCACAGGTGTGCATATATATTTCATTTTTAGAAAATGAAAATTTTTTTCCTGGAAAAATTGACATCTTTGAAAAAAAGGGGGGGGGGGTTCAAAACTTCTATCCTCAACTACTCCATAACTGCTCAAAGCAATTTGATGAAACTTTCTCTGTGCATTAACCTTAATGCAAAGGTGTGCATATATATTTCATATTTAGAAAATTTTAATATCTTTTTGTAAAAATTGACGTCGGCAGGCGACACATGTCTTCCTTGGAAGACTCACACATTTTTTTGTGTTTCACCATAAACAAATGTGACATTGTTGAATACTGTCTATGTTAAAAAGTTTTGATTGTTAGTGTACTGAAGGTGAATCAAGTAAACCTTGACTTGATTGCCAAAGTCAATAGATGTGTTTTTTTTTACTATTAATTTATAATTTTGAGATTTTCCTTGAATCAAAATTTCTTTTTGCAGTCACGGCCAGCATGACACAGCTACCATATTGTTACAAAGAGGAGCTGTATTTTTACCAGATAAACACAATAAAACACCATTAGATTTATGTATAGAGGTCTGTACTGTAATAATGACTGTAGACTGCATGCAGTCTTATTTTCTTATTAACCTATCTATACTACTAAAATTAAGGGCTCAATTTCTTTGGGCAGTCATCAAGTAACAACAACAATAGACACAATTCAATCAGAATTTGACTGAGAATTAATTTGTGTGAGAATTTCACATGTTTAGGTCGATACGTTTCTTTAAATGCGGGAATTATCGATCAGTTAACACGATCCGAACCAATCCGACATGTTCCATGTTTTGTCATTCGTCTTTACTTCCATTCTAGGGATAATTGTTCAGCTATAAGTAGCTGTACACGTAGTAATTATACCGCAAATGAATTAAGTTATTAATAAACTACTTTCACTTCTAATTATTGAAAGAGCAGGTGGTTTTGACGTTTTTTTTATATAAACAATGAGAAGGTAGAACAATGACATAGAGATTATGTACTGAATATTTTTACACAATACAACTAATAATGGAACAATTATATCAGAAAACTTTATTTCATACTTGAATAAAACATAGAATCAGTTTGAGTTAGCTTATAAAACGGACACACTTATACAGCACATAATAAGAGAACTTTTATCTTGAAGGGAATTAAAGTATTTCGGTTTACTTTTGAATATACTTTCAATTTATTACAATAAATTGGTACCAGTCTTAGTAACAACAACATTCAAATGTAGTATATATGAAAGCAATATCATGTTGTTTTTTTTAAATCACTGTCTGACTGTTCATCTGTTTGTCCGTCCATTTATGTACCTTGTAAGCGCAACTCCTCCTAAACAGTTCAATGGATTCTGATGAACTTTTGTATGAAGGTTACTCTCAGTTTTAGTTTAGTTTACCGATATTTCCCAGAAACCAAATAAATTTGTTACGTTAGTGACTTTTTAAGTGGGCGGAAGTGTTTCAGAACCAGATATTTAAATTTATTTGGCCTTAGTTTGATAATCTGTTTTGTTATCTTCTGTTGTTGATATTCACCATTTAGTGTCAAGAATAGTAATTCAGTGCTTTCATACATTGCTTCAGGTCAAAACATTATATTAGACAATTTTGATTATTTAAATATAATTTTTTTTTATCTTAAAGCTTCCGAAGTTTCTAACAATTATTGTATTAGCTCCCTTTATTTTAGGGTGGTTACTGTGAAACATGTGAAAATTTACTAATCCAGTTTCCAAAGCTGTTTGAACAATTGATTCATAATATCAGGGATGAAAACCTTAAAGAAAGCATGGTTAGTATAAAAGAGAATTAATTATTAAAAACTTAGCACTATAGATAGAACTTTTTACCCAGATCTTGGAAATTTTGCAAAATATTTATGATCATATAGAAAGCCATTGAAGAATTTTTCCAGATTTTCCAATGGAAAAATCCACTTATTAGTTTGACTAGGTGCAGTGGGCGGATGACTTCAAACGGTTGAACCGCCTTGATGGTTTCGTGGTTGCCTTCTTGCCTCGCAGGTTCGATCCCTATCTGGCCAAATCAAAGAATTAAAATTGGTATTTGCTGCTTGTCTGCCAAGCACGTGGCATCTAGGAGTAAGAGAAAAGGACCGGTCGGCTTGGAGTCAGTAATGTGTCCAGGTGGGGTGATTTATCTTCCTACGGATGTTACCTCATGAGCTAGCACATTTAAAATCTGGCTCAGAGTGTCGGTCTAGTACAAAGCAGGATTCATATTCATATCATATCATCATGTTCTCGTCCTGATATGCACTTAATGGCTACCACTGGATGTCAAACAATAATTCATCCATCAAACAGTGATGAAGGAATATACAATTTGCTGGCTAATTTTCTTGTTCTAGTAATAACAAATTGTAAAAAATATGGATTTACCTTGAAACTTAAATTCGAAAACCAAAAAAATTGTCAATATTATTTAACAAAGTATTGACAGTTTGAAATGCCAGTAATGGAAACTGTGCATGTTTTGTAATTTCTGAAGAAGTTCAAACTTTAAAACAGTTTGAGCTTTGGATATAATCTTGTCTAAAATAACTGACATTTTCAGTTTTCATGGATCTTTTAAGGTGGTACACAACACTACAGGGAGATAACTCTTAAAAATCACCAGAGCGTTTTAATCAAATTTAATAAGTAAAGAGACATTAAGCTTCTCTATGATGAAAATTGATGTTTGCCAAACTGCTATATATTCAATGAAATTATTCCCGCGAAGTTTGAAATTCTATTTACTAAAAAAAAATCAACATTTATGTCAACTGGTCAAAGTAAATATTTCCTAAAAATTTTATGAAAATTAAACAAGCCAATTTTATTTTAGTCAAGGTGTTGGGTACCACCTTAACAGGTTAGAAGGAAATTCAATTAATGGGAGTGTTAAAGATTAAAAATTTGTTGAATATTTTTGGAAAGTAGTGAAGATGATGGAAGTATTCAAATTGTTAGAATTTGAGGGACTACTGCATTTTATTGTTAGATACATGTACATGTGAATTATTTTCAATTAGACATCACAAATGAGAGAAAGTTTTAATATATATTAGGTTAGAATTCATTGTTTTGTTTATATTAGATTTAATTGCAAATGTTACATGCATCTTCAGGACATTAATGGGTTTAGTAATACTAGAAAGGGGATTGGATAGGACACAAATTTTAACTGCCTCTGGAAAATGTGGAGATTTGGGTAGGCACAAATAATGTAATAACTATAAGCCTACTCTTCTCCAAAATTTACAGATAGGGTCTTTAACATGCAAAGAGTTTGGCATTTTTGAAACATGTGTGAATATAGTCAGGTCTATGTATTATGAACCGTAGAAAGCATGAAATTTTGAATTTAGCAAAATGAAAATTATCACAAAAATTTAATTTGATGTAAAAAATGACAGTGTAAAACAAGGAAAAAAATGTGGAAACTTTATTACTTGACTAGTGGAATATATCCCCAATTTACATGTATTATTCTTTATCAACCAGTATTTGAAGGTGCTGAAATTTCTGTGTAAAAAGAATAATGAAATGGCTGACAGAATCCTGATTGCTTTGGCAGAAGAATTGTCATTTATAGGTCATAATCTGTTAAGGTAAGTTGTGTTGGATATAAACTGATGTACTGTGCTAAAGAAAAGAAAACAAAATTGTTTGGTGCTCAAAGATAAGTTTTCGATAATTTTACAAATTTGAAAATTTAAGTAATAATTCATGGCAGCCATATTTTCATTGGAGTTTTTAGTATGGTTAACATAATCTGAGCATAAGCATGGGGTAAAATTTAAGCAAATGATGTTACCCATATTAAAATCTAACACAAACATATGGCTCCTATGAATTATTTTGACTCGAATATGGCAGTTTTCGGAACAGTGTGTTATAACTAGAAATAAACATTTTTTTTCATTTTAGATGCACTGTATGTGTACCTTTTAACAATTTATTAGTCTCCTACCGGCAATGCCAAAGAGGATTATAGGTCTGTAAGTCTGTTTATTCAGTCACACTTCAGTTTTCCAGACTTTTTTCAGAATCTGTTTAACCAACTGATCTTATTTTTTGTATTTCAGTTTATCCAGTAATGCAGAAGTACATGTATCAGTTTTACTGACATGTGTAAAAGTATTATGTAAACTATATACATCCTTATATCAGTCAACGACAGCTTCTATACAGGCAGCAGCTGTTAATGGTGTGACGCCAGTCTCTCCAAAAGCTGTAAGGATATTTAAGGTTTGTAACAGTGTCATCAAGTTAAGCAGTATCTATAAAATGTCAGTGGCTGTAAGCAGTTTATGTTTCAAATCAAATTTAGAAAGTAATGACTGTTTCATTGTAGACGAATTTTCATGGTTTTCATGTTTGTATACCTTAATTGAATATGATTCTGAATTGGGAATTTTGGGAGTATTAAGGATGTGAAATTGTTTGCTCAAATCTTATTCCAAAATTTTTAGAACAGTTAATTAAAATGTTTGTTCATTCCCTTATGTTATACATAGTTTTTTGATAATTTCAGAAGATAATCTCACAAGAGTTATCTCCCATTTACATTTGAAATTCCATAATTACGTGATGACGGCCAAAAGAAATCGAGCCCTTAATTTTAGCAGTATAGATAGGTTAATAAGAAAATAAGACTGCATGCAGTCTACAGTCATTATTACAAACATTTCAGTACAGACCTCTATACATAAATCTAATGGTGTTTTATTGTGTTTATCTGGTAAAAATACAGCTCCTCTTTGTAACAAAATGGTAGCTGTGGTCATGCTGGCCATGACTGCAAAAAGAAATTTTGATTCAATGAAATTCACAAAATTATCAATTAATAGTTTTTGTCTCGCCTTGACGGAGTCAAAAGGCGAGACATAGGTATGCTGTTTCCGGCGTCGGCGGCGGCGACGGCGTCAACAATTTATTAGTTTGTGATTAGCTCAGTTTTATGGGGATCCACTAGTGGTTGGTCAATGATAATTGGTATGCAGATGTATTACCATTACTACATCTCATTGCTATGGAGATTATTTGGCTCCACCCCCTCAGTCATGGTCTATTGACTTTGAATGGTTTGCTTACTTTACATGTATTAGTTTGTGATTAGCTCATTTTATGGGGATCCACTAGTGGTAGGTCAATGATAATTGGTATGCAGATGTATTACCATTGCCACATCTCATTGCCATGGAGATTATTTGGCTCCGCCCCCTCAGTCATGGTCTATTGACTTTGAATGGTTTGCTTACATTACATGTATTAGTTTGTGATTAGGTCAGTTTATGGGGATCCACTAGTGGTAGGTCAATGATAATTGGTATGCAGATGTATTACCATTGCCACATCTCATTGCCATGGAGATTATTTGCCTCCGCCCTCTCAGTCATGGTCTATTGACTTTGAATGGTTTGCTTACTTTACATGTATTAGTTTGTGATTAGGTCAGTTTATGGGGATCCACTAGTGGTAGGTCAATGATAATTGGTATGCAGATGTATTACCATTGCCACATCTCATTGCTATGGAGATTATTTGGCTCCGCCCCCTCAGTCATGGTCTATTGACTTTGAATGGTTTGCTTACTTTACATGTATTAGTTTGTGATTAGCTCAGTTTTATGGGGATCCACTAGTGGTAGGTCAATGATAATTGGTATGCAGATGTATTACCATTGCCACATCTCATTGCCATGGAGATTATTTGGCTCTGCCCCCTCAGTCATGGTCTATTGACTTAGAATGGTTTGCTTACTTTACATGTATTAGTTTGTGATTAGGTCAGTTTATGGGGATCCACTAGTGGTAGGTCAATGATAATTGGTATGCAGATGTATTACCATTGCTACATCTCATTGCCATGAAGATTATTTGGCGCCACCCCCTCAGTCATGGTCTATTGACTTTGAATGGTTTGCTTACTTTACATGTATTAGTTTGTGATTAGGTCAGTTTATGGGGATCCACTAGTGGTAGGTCAAAGATAATTGGTATGCAGATGTATTATCATTGCCACATCTCATTGCCATGGAGATTATTTGGCTCCACCCCCTCAGTCATGGTCTATTGACTTTGAATATTTGCATAACTTGTGTAAGATGTTAAGGTATTGCTATTATGATTTCAACATTTGCATAATCAAAATTACAAAAAGGCGAGACATATCTCTGTGATAACAGATTATTTCTCTTAAATATATGATTGAGCAAAATTAAGTAAATTGAATTATTTTAGTTATGACTACTCACTAGGCTAATTACAGCTTTCATCCAAGTGATAAGACAAATCAATTAATAAAGATATTTAAAATATGAAAAAGCCATTCTGAGAACTGATGTTTACAGACAGTAAACTGTAAAAAGGAGTGTGTATTTTACAATATGTTATAACTAGAAATTTTCATTTTAGATGCATTGTATGTGCACCGTTGAACAATTTATCATCAGCAGTGCTATAGGATGAAAATATAGAAATCTTCCTCAACAAACAAAAATATTGTAGATTAGGTTCAAATTCCAAAATAAGTGAAAACTGTCAAAACCAAAATCCATATAATGATAAAGCTTTGTGTGAGGGATATACTCCTTAAATTCCCCAAAATCTCTTAAATTTCATTTCAGTAAAATTAGAAAACCATGAATTTTTTCAAAATAAAACTTTCAGTAAACCACAAAAAATAAATGAATCCACCATATTGGACAGTATAGCTAACATTCCTTATTAGTTTGCCTCAACAAAGTTGATAGGGACTATTGGAGTACCCCAGGCATCCACTTGCGTGTCCACAGCCAGTTCTCAGTTACTAGTTGACATAGGGTCATATATTTTTGTGTGCAGGTGCACGTTGAAGAAACTGACCATGTGACATAAGATGAAGATAAGATGAAGGTCACATGACCCATATTACACGTTTGACTGGCTTTTAAGTTTATGTCATTTATCAGTTTCAACATACAAAGTGACCTACAATCATATTACTTGGTGTGAGGATGCATCTCAGGGAGTAACACAGCCTCCCACCAAAATTGGGTCACTCTAATCGATTTATTGTGCTTCATTGACTTAGGTTAAGTTTTACATCCGAGTTCAGTTCCCCAATACCAAGGGAGCTACAATCATATTTCTTGGTGTGAGGATGCATCTCGGAAAGTAACACAACCTCCCACCAAAATTAGGTCTCTCTGACCCTCTTAACACGCTTCATTGACTTAGGTTAAGTTTTACCTCCGAGCTGAGTTCTCCGATACCAAGGGACCTACAATCATATTACTTAGTTTGAGGGTGTATCTTGGTGAGTAACACAGCTTACGACCAAAATTAGGTTACTCTGACCTACTTATAACGCTTCATTGTCTTAGGTTAAGTTTACATCCAAGTTCATTTCTCTTAAACCTGAAGGGACCTACAATCATATTACTAGGTGTCAGGGTGCATCTCAGGGAGTAACACAGCTTCCCACCAAAATAAGGTCACTCTAACCTACTTATTGCGCTTCATTGACTAAGGTTAAGTTTTATGTCCAAGTTCAGTTCTCCGACATCAAGTGACCTACAATCATATTACTTGATGTCAGGGTGCATCTTGGGGAGTAACACAGCTTACCACCAAAATTAGGTCACTCTGACCTAATTATGGTGCTTTATTGACTTAGGTTAACTTTTATGTCGGAGTTCAGTTCTCCGATATCAGGCGATCTACATACTGGGGGGATGAGGCGAACTTTGTAATGGTAGATTTCTGGTATTATTCTGTAGATAGGATTGAAATACATGTTTATCTTTATGTTTAATATTTTTGAGAAAATACAGAAATAAGAAGTAAACTGTCATTGTTTTATTTTAATTTTAGCCTGCAGAAAGTTTATGGCAGCTCCTTGAAGACTGGTTAAATCTGTTAAGAGTAGAATTTGACAAAAAAAGTCCAAGACATTCTGATACAGATCCATGTACTACTGAAAATGGTAGCTTGTCTCAGATTGATAATTCTGAACAGCAAGAGAAGATGTCAAACACTACTTCATCAAATGTATCTCCTCTAACATTGGCAATGAAAGATAATTCCAACATTCTCAGTTCAGATTCTATTTGTACCAAGGAAAGAGGGCAGAAATTAACTGGAAGAGAAGAAATTTTAAAACATATGACTTTAGAGGATCAGGATGTTGTCGGTGCTGTGCTTCCAAGGATTTGTGGAGTTATTCAGGCATTTTACATCACATGTTCTTGTCATACCAAATCACAGTAAGTATGGAATTTCCTAGAACTACTTGCATAACAGTTTTGTCTTAGAGGTTTATTTTTCTCAATAGTTATGACAAATTTTGTTTATCCTTTGTAATTTTCAGTGTTTTATAAATCATAGTTATACCCCCCGCAAACAAAGTTTGGGGGGGTATATAGGAATCACCTTGTCCGTCCGTCTGTCTGTCGCGCCGTCTGTCCGTCTGTCCATATATCTTGTAAGCGCAACTCCTCCTAGACCGCTCAATGGATTTCAACGAAACTTTACAGAAAGGAAGTACATGATCCAAAGATGTGCATGAAGAAAAATCTTTGCTTTCCGATATCACACAAGGGAGATAATTGGACTTCTATTTTTTTTGGCTTATACATTATATATGAACCTCGTAAGCTCAACTCCTCCTAGACCACTCGATGGATTTCAACGAAACTTTACAGAAAGGAAGTACATCATCCAAAGATGTGCATGAAGAAAAATCTTTGCTTTCCGATATCACACAAGGGAGATAATTGGACTTCTATTTTTTTTGGCTTATACATTATATATGAACCTCGTAAGCGCAACTCCTCCTAGACCGCTCAATGGATTTCAATGAAACTTTACAGAAAGGAAGTACCTCATCCTAAGATGTGCATGAAGAAAAATCTTTCCTTTCCGTTATCACACAAGGGAGATAATTTGACTTCTATTTTTTTTTGGCTTATACATTATTTTTGAACCTCGTAAGCGCAACTCCTCCTAGACCGCTCAATGGATTTCAACGAAACTTTACAGAAAGGAAGTACATCATCCAGAGATATGCATGAAGAAAAATCTTTGCTTTCCGATATCACACAAGGGAGATAATTGGACTTCTATTTTTTTTGGCTTATACATTATATATGAACCTCGTAAGCGCAACTCCTCCTAGACCACTCAATGGATTTCAACGAAACTTTACAGAAAGGAAGTACATCATCCAAAGATGTGCATGAAGAAAAATCTTTGCTTTCCGATATCACACAAGGGAGACTTCAAAGCGGGCGGTATCCTTTGTGAGCTTTGCTCACAGTACATCTAGTATCTTTTCATTTCAGGTTCACTTCACCAATATTTATAGAATTTGTATGTAAAAACAACCAGGTGCTCAAAGCTTTAGTACAACGGTAAGTTATGACTACTAAGGCATTTCTGATATATGAAATATAAAACTTCAAGTTAATATTGTTTATTATGATTTTATAATGCTAGTTCAAATATACAAACAGCTGACTTTCTTACAAAAGGTTTTAAAATATCAGCGATTTTTGATTGATACTTGAAAAAGCATTATTCACTTAACAAAAATAAGAAATGCATATTACAAAATTTTAGGAAGGAATAGTGCTTTTATTTCTGTTCTTCATCTTAAGGTAAGGTGTGCGCTCTCCTTGGATTTTTATCATCATAATATTGTAGTAATGTGACATATTTATTTGTTCATTGGGGGAACCTCTCATATTTAGTGGCATTTTTAAGAAAATCGCCCGTCCAGTTTTTTTGTAATAACAGCTCAAAATTTGGATTTTTGGTAGTTTTGTCGCAATGTATTTATTTTACTATTTTCAAGAAATAATTTATGCAAGTATTAAAACTATTAAAGTTTTTAATGAAAATTGTAAAAATGATTATGTTCTAGATATTATTTATCAAATCTGCATGAAAATGTAAGAAAAAATCACGAAAACACATCATTTTAGCATTTCCTTGCAAAAAATAGAGACGTTGCCATGGCAACAAAAAGGTGAAAATGTCCTGTTTCCGGGTCCCACGATTTCATGAAAAATTTAGAACTCTTAGATTTAAATATTTCCATTATAATAAAATAATAAAATTCATATGTCCCGGATCTCGTTTCCATGGAAACGGATGCTATATTAACTCCTCTTAAACACATAAATAAAGTATTTTCCCCGTTTTGTAAGAAAATAAATCACTGAAAGCCGTTTTCAGGGAATAAATTTATTTCCCCCGCCAGAATGCAATGCTGGGACATAGAAATGCCGGGCGTCCGTCCATCTGTTCGTTCGTCCTCATTTTAAGGGCTCTCATGCCTATATTAATTTGCGGATTTTGATGAAATTCATATGGAAGTCTTGTTTTGATAGTATCTAGATCAAGTTTAAATTCGAGTATAGTAAAACAAAGTACTAAGCAAATATTGTGTTGGATCTGTTTAACATGAATCGTGGTGCAATGTATATTCAACTATAAAACATACCTCATGCATGGCATGTGTGTGTTTTTTTTTTTTTTTTTTTTTTTTTTTTTTTTATGGATGAAAAATACTGCATAGTTTTCCCTTTTTATATTCTAAATAGAAATAAGAAAAAACATCAAATTAAAAATGTAATAGGCTCTGACCTGCGAGAAGGAACCCTTCCCTCAGCTAACCATATCCCTACCAAATCATAGCTCTACAGTACAAGAGTGGGCGCTAAAAGTAAAGTAGATGAAGACCAGGAAATCAATGGACATTTTTATTTAACTAATGAAGTAAAAATAAACGTAGCTATTCAAAATCTCTTCTCGAACTGTTAAAGGTTAGATTTTCAATTCGTGGAAAGATCAGGATTTATGACCTCCATGAGTTCGTTGTTTGAATCTCGTAGCAAGTAGCGACTCTATTACATGTACATCTAATAATGATTATTCACTGTATCCTCATAATTTCTGGCCATGTTAAAGACGATCAGTTACTGAAATCTGATAATTCAAAGCATCGGTAATGATGAAGTCGTCCATAAACATGAGACTTTGTCGTTTTAAAAAAATATTCTCCCAAATCTACATTAATCAATATTCAACTCATAGATACAGGCTTCGGCAGTTGTGTAGACTTTCACATGTTTCTGGCAAAAAAAAACTTTTCTTAAATTGACATTGATCTAGTTCCCGAATGCATTCCAAGCAATAGAGCAACGTTTTGATTTTTAATTGTTAAACATGTGATTCGATTCACTGCTACGTGTTGACATTTTGTCAGACGATAATTGTACGCAGCAGGCTTTTTTGACGTTGTTAAAATTTACCGGAATAAACGCTCAAGTGATCAGAACTTTTCAATTTGAGTTATCTCCCTGTGACCGCAAACCTTACCTTAAAGTCACGGGTAAGCCTTAAACATCAAGACAAATCCTGCCACCTTATTGCAAACTTAAGATGGCCCATACTAACAGTTTGAGCAAAATTCTTTTGCTAAATGTCATGTCACATCTGTTTAATTTCCGTTTATTTATAAAAAATCTTGGCAAACCCTAAGGTATTTGAATCATGAATAGGTTTGATATGTATGTATGGATTTTGATGAAACTTGATCAGAAACTTTCTTTATCAAAACCCAGACGAAAGGAAATACAGATCAGTTTAGTGTGTAACGTCCATGTTTTAGTTTAGCTTTGTGCGACAGGCAGCTGTGTGGCCTGGAGGAAGTCTATAAAGAGTGGTAAGGTTCCGGTCATTCAGACAGCTCCTTGTTTTTAATCGTCCTGAAGAAGCATGAAATGTTTGCCACTGGATTTTAAGCAAACAATCAATCAATCTTGTTTTAGAATTTGTTAAAAAAAATACAACAAATTTCTACCCAGCCTTGTAACACTATGTTCACTATAGGCCATGTGAGCTTTTGTCATCACTTGGCATCTGTTCATCTGTCCGTCTGTTTCACATTTTAATCTCCTCCTCTGAAAACCACTGCGCTGAATGGAATTAAATTTGGCAGGAAGCATCTATGCAAGGTCCTTTATAAAGTTTACTCATTTCATACTGATCAGACAACAGACATGGCCACCATGGGAAATTGTCGTTTTTGATTGACTGAGTTTTCAAAAATCTTCTCCTCTGAAACTATTTGGCAAATTGGAACAAAACATAACAGGAAGCAAATATGGGAGGTCCTTTATAATGTTTCCTCAGTTTGTCTCGATCTGTCTACAAATATGGCCGCCATGAGCAGTTCTTGTTTCTGATTGGCTGATATAAAAAATCTTCTCTAAAATCGCTTGGCCAAATGGAACAAAAGTGGACAGGAAGAATCTATTGGAGGTTCTTTTCAAAGTTTCATGTCAGTCAAACTTCTTTTATGAAATTAATTTTTTCATCCTTATTTTACAACAAGCATGGCTGCCATGGGCAATTCTTGTTTCTGATTGGCTGATATATCTTTTTCTCTGAAACTGCTTGGATAAATGGAACGAAACTTGACAGGAAGCATCTATGGGTGTTTTTTTACAAAGTTTCCTCATTTTGTTTAGATCAGGCAACAAACATGGCCGCCACTGGCAATTCTTGTTGCCTGATTGGTTGATTTTTAAAAAAAAAATGTTGAAAGAAGTGCATGCAACAAATGAGAGGTCCTTTTTAATTATAAATTATTGGAAATTGTCCCATTAGGTACCTCGATGTAAACAAACCGGAGTGACTTTCCTTCTCGCTTTATACATATAAGTAACCTTCTGTGGACAGAAAATACGGCTTGATAGTGAAACCTATAATGAGCTATAATTCAGAAATAACCTATATGGACACATATATCTCATATTACAGAGCTAAAATGAGAGCTGAAAGATCTGGACGAAATGTAAATCCATTCGATTTTATTGATAAAAATCAAGTGGAAAATACACATCTGGCTTTCTGTAAAAATATATTAGGAGTCAATAAAAGTGCTTCTAATATAGCCACTAGGCAAGAGCTAAAAAGATTGCCAATAGAATATAATATAAAGATACAATCAATTTTATATTTTATCAGATTAAAAGTAGAGGAAGTAAATCCTCTTCTCAAAGAATCATTTATGCTTTGCAAAGATTTAGATTCCAAGGGAATTTATACTTGGTACTCTTTTATAATGGATTTGATAAAAGAAACAGATATAAACATAGAGAGTCTGTATTGTGAGAAAAATGATAAAATAATTATTTATAAGAAAGATATAAAAGAAAAACTTAAAACTTATTATGATAAACTGATTTCAGATAGAATTTCATCGTTTGATGAATCAAGTAAATTACTTCTATATAAGAACTTATATAAAAAAGAAAATTCTCAAAACTATCTTCGTTCATTGAACTCTGAACTTCGAGTGTTAATAACAAAAATGAGAATTAGTGATCACAATCTCTTGGTCGAAAAAGGGAGACATTTAAAAATACCTAGAGACCAGAGATTGTGCAAATTGTGTAATGTATTAGAAGATGAAAAACATTTTCTTTTAGATTGTAGACAAAATCATGCACTAAAGACGCTATATTTGGAATATATTAAAAAGGAAAATGATAATTTTGATAGTATGTCTTCAGAAGAAAAAGTTGTATTCATTCTAAGTCCTTCTACGCCATCCCAAGTAAATAAATTAGGATCCTTTATAAAACAGTCAAAAGCACTGAGGACAGGGGACTCTTAAATATTTGCTTGTTTTTCTTTATATGTTACAAATTAATGTTTGTATATGTTGAGTATGGGCACGTTTTGATATGTATTGTTGAATGTATATATATATGTTAATGTCACAAACATTTAAAAGTTTAATGACAATAAATTTGATGATGGAGTAATATCCATGTGAATTCCAAGAGAAAAATATCTAAAAAATCGCAAAAAAAAATTTTTTCATAGGGGGACCGATATCTTAGGGGTACCATATTGGGTCCTGTCCACGAGTACCTGTGTGAGAACATCAATAAAAACAGCTTTCATGCCAGTGAGCAATACAGTCTCAGCCCTCTGAGCCTCTAGTTATATTTTGTTCCATTATTATATGGCTTAGTTCTTCATGTAAATTTCTCAAACAATGTTTTTCAATATATATTAAAAATGTAACCTTTGTCAAATATAATGTGTTATTGATTCTTTTAATTATTTTTTCAGAAATCCTACTGTGATATTTGACCATTTTCATTTTTTATTGGAATGTCCAGAATTAATGTCTCAATTTATACATATCATTAAACAGCAGGTAAGCAAGCTATCAAAGAAGTTATTTTTCAGATAAAAACTTTTTAGCTCACCTGGTGAACTATTGCAATCACTTGGTATCCCTTGTCATCGTAAACTTTCTTTTAAAGATCTTCTCTGAAACCACCAGGACAATTGGAACAAAACTCGGGAGCAATGGTCCTTAGGTCGTCCTCTCTCAGATATATATCCAATGACCCCACCCACCATCTAAGATGGCCACCAGAGCCTAACACAGATTAACATGGGAAATTTACTTAAAGATCTTCTCGTCTGAAACCACTTGGTTAATTGGAACAAAACATGGCAGCAATGGTCCTTAGGAAATCTTCTTTCAGAAGTATATCCAATGACTCCACCCATCGTACAAGATTGGGCACCAAAGCTAAACATATTTTAACATTGGACCATATGGGAAATTTACTTAAAGATCTTGGCCAATTGGAACAAACTTTAGTGCGTCCACTCTTGTTTTTTTATATACATATCTTTTTTCAGACTTTTATATTTTCAAATATAATGAAGATACATGTATTTCATATACCTTAGAATTTGTCTTATAAAAAAAGAAACTCACTGAAGGGCATCAAGTATAAAAAAAATTAATTTTTTTTTTAAAAATAAGCAAACTTAAAAGTTATGTTTTGTATAGGGAAAAAACTCTTTGTCCGAAATTTTGAAGTTCTACTACATTGTACTACATAATAGTAATATAAAGTACCATGGAAACATCTACTTAAACATGAACTTTTCACATTTGATCTTCTTTAGAACTGCTGAACAACATTTAACCACATTTGGCAAAGATGTTCCTTGTAAGCTCGTTTCAAAGTTTTGTTACCTTGGTGTGAATTAGACTAGTCAAGAAACATGGCCACTCAAGTCTAGTCTAATTTCTGATCGATGAAACTTCCCCTTTAAGAAATCTTTACATAATTGAACAAAAACTTTACCAAGATGTTTCTGAAAAGGCCCTTATTAAGTGCTGTCACTTTGGTGCTAATCAAAAGCCCAAGAAAGCCATTAGCATCCTACTTGATTAACATTAATCCCTGGGGGGAAATGTATTGAAAATTCTAAAACTTAAATGTTTTTTTTATAGGTTAATTTTTTTTCTCATCACTTGGCGTCCGTTGTCGTCGTCGTCTGTTAACTTTTACAAAAATCTTCTCCTCTGAAACTACTGGGCCAAATGTAACCAAACATGGCCATAATCATCATTGGGGTATCTAGTTTAAAAAATATGTCCGACCACCCTGCCTGCCAATCAACATGGCCGCCATGGCTACAAATAGAACATAGGGGTAAATGCAGTTTTTGGCTTGTATCTCTGAAATTAAAGTATTTAGAGTAAATTTGATGGGGTAAAAATGTTCTTCAGGTTAAGATCTATCTGCCCTGAAAATTTCAGATTAATCAGACAACCTGTTATTGGGTTGCTGTCCCTGAATTGATAAATTTTAGTAAATTTTGCAGTTTTTGGTTATTATCTTGGTGTAAGGGAGGTAATCCAAACACATTTAAAGTAAAGTGTTGTGTATGATTCAATTACCTCCCTTACACAGCTTGTAAATTATGTATAAAGAAATGCAGATTGTCTTGGGGTGATTTATAGCTGTCAATTTATTTTTAGAAGTTACTATTAATTAATATTAATTTTAGCCATATGTCATTTTCTATTTTAAGACTTTTATGATGTATTGAAATGGATAATTATGTTTGCAAACTCCATGAGAAATTTGAATAGGGATTAGGACCATATCTTGAGGGAAAGAATTTTTTTTTTGGGGGGGGGGGGGGGGGGGTCAATACGCAACAACTTAGTGTATGGCACAAAAGCAAAAAAGGTGTAAAAAAAATTTTCTGGGGGGGGGGGGGGGGGGGTTCAATTTGCAACAGCACATTGTATTGCACAAAAAGCAAAAAATTGAATATAAATTCAAATCATATGACCAATTCTAAGTTCTTTGACTACAGTTATTCTGTGTCAAATATTTAATTACAATCCAAATTCCGACCTGTGTCAAGCGTGAGTATTTTGTCCATTTTTACCGCAACTGTTCAGGGTTGGACCTCTGCGGTCGTATCCAGCTGCACTCAGCAAAGCAATTTAGCCTCTAGTGGTAGATCTTGTCTGAAAATTAGTGATCATTGCAAGGTACTACATAATCTTGCTGAAGACATTGAGCATAAACAAGTGTAGAAAAGTTTAATATTTTGGTCTGAACTTTCTACCTGTTATATCTCAGCTGTCTCTGGTCTAATTGTTAAATTTGCATCCAGTTTTCATGATTAGGTCAGTTTCTCAGAAACTAGAATACTTAAACCAATGATATGCTTCGCTGAAGGGCCATGTCAATCTGACTTATCACTTACATTTGACCCAATTGTCAGGGTTCCTTTGAATTTTTCTAAACTGTATTTGGTTTGTATGATTTTCACAAGATTGTCTGACGTATGTCACTTAACTTTAACCTTATTTTCATGGTCCAGTGATTCACATCTTTCCAGTTTTTAGCTCGCCCATTGTCTGTCTTTGGTGGATTTGTCCTTGGGTGGTCCCCTTCCAAAATATGTCCAGTGTCCCCGACCTCCAACCAAAATGGTCACCAAGCTAAAAATAGAAAAAAAGGTTTAACATAGGACTCTATGGGAAATTAATTTTAAAACCTTCTTGTCTGAAACTACAGAACCAATTGGAGCCAAACTCAGCAGCAGTGGTCCTTAGATGGTCCTCTTTCAGAATTGTGCCCAATGACCTGGATGACCAACCAAGATGGCCACCACAGCCCAACTTAGTTTAACATAGAACCCTGTGAGAAATTCATTGAAAACTCTTCTTGTATAAAACCACTGATCCAATTGAAACAAGACTTGGCAGCAATGGTCCTTAGATGGTCCTCTTTCAGAATTGTGTCCGATGACCCTGACGATCAACCAAGATATCCGCCATAGCCAAACTTGGTTTAACAAAGGATCCTATGTGAAATTCATTTAAAAATCAGAACAACTTGGAACCAAACTCACCAGCAAAAGTTCCTTAGATGGTCCTCTTTCAGAATTGTGTCCGATGACCAAGAATATACGACAATATGGGAAAAAAAAATTTAAGATTTTTTACCTGTAATATTGAGGCAATTGGAACCAAACTTGGCAGAATTGTTCCTTTGGTGAACCTCCTCTTTCAGAATTTTGTCAGATGAGCCAAACTTAGTTTAACATAGGACCCTATGGGAAAATTTATTTAAGATATCTTCTTGTCTGAAAGCACTTTGCAGCCATGGTTATTAGATTGTCCTCTTTCAGAATTATGTCCTATTATACAGACATTTGTTTCTTAGGTGCTTTGATGGCTGGTAAGAGATACAGGCTCCTGGGAGCCTCTAGTTGTTATTGCTTCATATCTCGGTAACTGTAAAAGATCATTTAACTGTAATTGGTGTGTATATTCCTTGAAGGTTGTACTTGAGTGTTTGGCATATGTCTTTAGATTTTAACCTCATTTTCCTGTCGGGGGCCTTGGTGGCCGTGTGGTCTAGGCAGTGGTTGTGAGTTTGAATCTTGAATAATGTGGCGGGGTGTGTTTGGCTCTGATCTAAGTTGACAAGGATTGCCAATTTTCCTACTGAAGGTCGGTGGTTCTCTCCAGGTACTCAGGCTTCCTCCACCAATAAAAAACTGGCAGCCGCCAAATAGCCAAATGTGCTGAAAACGGCATAAAACCCCAACTAAACAAAACATTTTCATGTCCAGTTCCTGTGACCCTATGTTACCTGGTTTTTTACTTCAATTTCATGACAGTTTTTGTGATTAGCTCCGTTTCTCAGTGACCACACATGGTAATATTTGTATTGTTCGGAAAATATTTTTGTCTGCCTGACTTTTGTCACCCGACCTTGACCCCACTTTAACAAAGCATTAGGCAAGTGAGACATTTTTTGTGTGGTCATTCTTGTTGTGATCAGCTCAATATCTCAGTAACTGTAAGTAATAGGTCAACTTTATTCAATTTTTATGTTCCTTGCATTTACATGCAATATATGTTAACCTGACCCTGATCTCATTTTCATCATCGGGGCCTCGGTGGCCAAGTGGTCTAGGTAGTTCGTCATGACTACTACTGATCACTAGCCTGTCAACGCTGGGGTTGTGAGTTCCAATCTAACATGTGGCGGGGTGTGTTCAACTCCGATCTTAATTGACAAGGATTGCCAATTTTTCCTACCGAAGGTCGGTGGTTCTCTCTGGGTACTCTGGCTTCCTCCACCAATAAAAACTGGCCGCCGCGAAATGGCCAAAATGTGCTGAAAACGGCGTTAAACCCCAAATAAACAAACAAACAAACATTTTCATCATCCAGCAATTCATAAACACCAAATGGATAATAGGAAAGGTCAACAATGACATACCAATTAATCAAGCAACCCAACTGACAACGCTGGACAAAAAAGAACATAAAAGAGTACAAAACACAAACATGAACACAACATGATAGTCTGACTTGGTACAGACACTGAATAGGGGTAGGGTTAAACCAGTTTTATGGGTATCCAAACCTCCCCCTTATCTATCCTGGTGTATACAACACAGTATAATAACCAATACATGATTACCAACAAGGTGACCACTTGCTAGATCTGAAAATTAGTGTGGACAGTACATAATTTAGATAGCAGGATGAGAATGTGCTCGTTTTAACTGTAAAACTAGCTAAGGCTCTCATAGCTGCAGATTGGATACTGTCGCTCTACTTAACAGAAAAATCTGAAATAACACTCACATTAAGGTTTTTTTTTTGGTGATTATTAAGATTATGTCTGTTTCTTAGAAATGATAGCTGAACTCTATTTGAACAACAGAATGAGTAACAGGAAAAATGAACAATGACACACCAATTAATTTGCACCGTCCAATGGATCAGACAAAATTTAACATAAAAAGTACACACAAAAAAGTAGTTGTGGTTTTTATATGTTCCAAATTCTTTACCTTATCAATCCTGACACTCGGATATATAAAACACACAATAAAAGCCAATACTGTATGATTACCAACAAGGTGAATATAAACCCCAATTAAATGTATATTTTGTTTATCAAATTAATTTTAAATTAAAATCAAAAAATGAATTCTCTTTAATTAACATGAAGACTTATTATTATTATACAATATTTAGTGCATTATATAATTTACAAAATTACTCTAAGCACTTTCCAGATAAAAATAAAACAATAAAACAAAAAACAAAAAATACAGTATACAATCTGATACAAGAAAATAAGATGATTACAAAAAAAAAGGATTTTAAGAGTAAATTTTTTTCGATTAATATTAGGAATGTGCTTTATACTTGTCCGTATCCAAGGAACTAGGGATGTGATACTAGGTCTAGGGTTTGATGTTACAATGTATGGATATCGTTACACTAACTAATATATGTTAAACTTTCCAGTCTTTAACTTACATACACAAAATCCATGTTTACTATTTATATAAATATGTGATAAGATATAGAAAAGATATTCCAATTTGTCTACATATAAATAAAGAGATAAAATGTAGAAAAATGTCAGCAATTATTTTATATCTACATGTAATGGTAAAATGAAATGACAAGTCTCTTTCTGAATGCTGTAGAGTGTTTGAAAAGTAATTTTTCAAGAAAGCTCCATTTATTTTTTGAAAAAAGACGTACATTAATCTGCACTTTCATATTTTTTCAAAAATATTCAGTGCAACATGAAGGTCTTGTCATGTTTTATTTAGAATCCAGAAATGTCCACTTCATATAACTTGGCTTTCTCTGTACTATCTTCCACTGTTGTACAGCCAATGTATAGTTTTCCTGATGTACTGAAGGCTAGTGAATATGGAAATATTATTCCCAGGTCTTTCATATTGCAGTATTTGATCAAGTATCCAGTATTGTTGAGGATATGGGTAGTTTGGTTGACCATGTCTGTTACAATGATGTTATCAGATAGTGTACATGCCATATCTTTTGGTTTGAATGGTCTTTTGTCATCATTGATATGTGGATGTCCTCTGTATATGTTGACTATGTCTCCTGTCTGTTGTAGTATAACTACTCTTCCTTTATAATCATCAGATAATTTATCTATAACAAATATATTTCTGTTTCTTGTACTGTTTATTTGTTGTGGATATCTAAATAAAGGTTCATTGTTTCTATCATGTTCATATTTAATTTCATGTTTTCCCTCCATATCCATTACTATCACTGCTCCATTTTCTCCTTTCCAAGCTCCTACTATGACTTTATTATGACTGGTTACATGTACAGCTGTAGGTAGTTGAGGTGAAACTATATAATTGGTATCTTTTAATTTACCACTGTCCTTACTGATCATTTGTAATGTTGATGTCGCAGTGGCCAGTAGAATGTCATTGGATGGAGTGAGAGCCATGCCCCAAACCCTGATATTATAACTTGATATGATACTGAGGTTATCTCCTACTGGTTTGACCTTCTTTAGTAGTCCTTGATTAGTATTGTTTATCCATAATGAATTATCATTGTTCACTGATATATAACCAACTCCTTCCAAGTCTGTAGTATAACATTTTGAAATAGTAATATCAGCAATAGATGGTGATTGATTTAACTGTCCAAAATTATATGGACTTATCTCCCCTGGAATAAAAACTGACATGGAATCAAATTTCAGTTCTAATGACTTGGTGTCAATTTCTGTTGATTTTGTTATACTATGAACTTCAGAAAATACCCTTCCTGCATCTTGTGACTTTGTTAAGTTCTTCATCAAGGACTTTTTCTCTTTCAAAACATTTTGTTTTTCAGTGATTTCTTGTTTTTTTGAATTTATAGAAGTTTTCACATCTTCCCAATTCTTTTCCAAGTTTTTCAGAAGATCATCAGTATACTGATCAACTGCTTTCTTAAGAATGGTATTCTGCTCTTGAATTTTCTTTTTCACATCTTTATATTTGGAATTCTCAGTTTTCTCTTTTTCCTTTATTTTCAATTCCCTATCATTGTATTCATCAAGATCCCATGATACCTTCTCTTCAATTGTATGCAGTTTTTCTATTTGAATTTCATACCCCTCTTTTATTTCTATGAGATCATGGCCATTGTGGACCTTAGAGATGCAAAGTGGACAAACCAACTGGTCACATGATTTGCAGAACATACAAGAGGTCTGACCTGAATGTGCTTGGCATTTTATGTTGGTAAAATCCATCTCCTGAAGGTCTCCTTCATCAGTATCAGGCCCAACATCTTTAATATCCACAATCCTATGGTTCTTGGCATTCTTAAACTTTGGATGAATTTTATCTTTACACTTTGTACACATCAACAGGTCACAGTCAATGCATTTTGAAGTAATTTTAGTCTCTGTTTCACATAGTCTGCAGTATACTGGAATCTGTCCCCTTTTTATGGATTGAGAAAATGCCATTGTCAGGTAAAATGTAATATGGCCGTCCTGTAATACTACCGGGTGCAAACTGGGACAAACTTTAAACTTTATGGTATGTCTGAACAATAGCAATATGTAAATACCAGATAAATTACTGATAGGGTATTTAAAAGTATGTTTGGTGTAGAATTAAATGTACCTGTACTATCATATTATAGAGTGTATATGTGAAAGAAAATTTAAATTATTGTATGATTTCATAATCATCTTGATAAAAGAAATATTGAAGTGAAACTCCTTTGTTTTTATTTGTGTGCGAATTTCTTTATCTTCAAGTTTTTCAGATATTTTGGATCAAGCAGACTGATTCATGATATTTTTTTTTTTTTCTTCTGATTTCAATGTAGATTTTTTTATATAATTCTTATGAAAGATTTTTATCAGCAATATTTCATCAGACTTTTACAGTTTTGTAGCTCACCTGGCCCAATGGTGAGCTATTGCCATCACTTTGCGTCCGTCGTCTTCTGTTATCGTAAACTTTCCTTTAAAAATCTTCTCTTCTGAAACCACTGGGCCAATTGGAACAAAATGGTCCTTAGGTGGTCTTCTTTCAGAATTATATCTGATGACCCCACCTGTCATCCGAGATGGACGCCAGAGCAGAACATAGTTTCAAATAGGATCCTATGTGAACTTTACATGAAGATCTTCTTGTCTGAAACCACTTGTCCAGTTGGAACAAAACTTTGCAGCAATAGTCCTCTTTCAGCATTATATGCTATGACCCCGCTCATCATTAAAGATAGCCTCAAGAGCCGAACATAGTTTAACATAGGATCCTATGGGAAATTTACTTAAAGATCTTTTTGTTTGAAACCACTTGGCCAATTGAAACAAAACATGGCACCAATGGTCCTTAGATGGTCCTCTTTCAGAAGTGTATCTAATGACCCTGCCTGCCATCCAAGATGGCCACTAGAACCAAACATGTTGTTTTATATTGGCCAATTTTCAAAAGTCTTTTGAAACTACATTATGAAATGTTTTGATACTTTGCCACTGTTGATGACAACTATGCCCTCTACAAACAGTCCACTTTTGGTTGAGATTCATCTGTTCAACCGACAGCTGCAGCTGTTCAAAGTTTCCATTGAAACCAAATGGGAAAAGACTTTTTAGTTCAACTGGACAAAGGCCATGCGAGCTTTTGTCATCACTTTGTGTCCGTCGTCTGTCAAGAGACTTTTCACATTTTAATCTTCTCCTCTTCTTGTCCTCGGAGCCCTGTCCTTTACAAAGTTTCCTTATTTCTTCCCCATTGGGCAACAAACATGGCCATCATGAGTAATTCTTGTTTCTGATTGGCTAATATAACAAAATCTTCTCCACTGAAATTGCTTGGCCAAATGGAACGAAACTTGAGGGGAGGCATCTGTGGGAGATTCTTTACAAAGTTTCCTCATTTTGTCCCAATTGGGCAATAAACATGGCCGTCATGAGTAATTTTTGTTTCTCATTCGTTGATTAGAAAAAAGACTTTTTTCTCTGGAAAGAAACTTGACTGGACTACAAATATGGCCACCATTGTCAGCTAATCTTGACAGTAAGCATCTATTTATGAAATCTTTTATGAAATCAGTTTTTATCATCCTGATTGGACGACAAACATGGCTGCCATTGGCAATTTTTGTTTCTGATTGGCTGATGTAAAGAAAACTTTTTCTCTGAAACTACTTGACCAATTGAAACGAAACTGGAAGCATTTGTGGGAGATTTTTTACAAAGTTTCCTCATTTTGTCCAGACCAGGCGACAAACATGGCTGCCATGGGCAATTCTTGTTTCTGAATGGGTGATTTAAAAAAAAAATTTCTCAGAAACTGCTGGGCCAAATAGATCCAAACTTGACAGAAAGTGTCTTTGGCTTATAACTAAAATCTACAGAACTGCAGAATTTCTTGAAACCAAACATGGCCTGAATGTTCCTCATAAGGTGATGACCAAGTGTTGTTACAGAGGACTTGGGTTAACATAAGACCCTATACGAAATACATGTGAACCGCTGAATTTTAGATTATGCTGACCTGTAAGTAGAAGGACCTTGATGCAGCAAAGTTTGATCCCTACAAGGCTTCCCACACTTCATAATGATAGGGAGAAGTGAATTCTCTCTTTTTTGCCAGGTGAGCGATACAGGCTCTGCCCTCTGAGGCTCTAGTTTGTTTTTTGTCACTAATGGGCAGATTGTAACCAAAGTTAACAGGAATGATGTATGGATGGACCTCTACCAATTTTCCACCTTTGGTTCTGGTCGGATGAACAACATGGTTGCCAGAACCATCTTTGATTTTGATTGGCAAGTTTTCAAAAATTTCTTCTCTAAAACCAAATTATGAAATGTTTGGAAACTTTGCAAGAGTGATGACAACAATACCCTCTACAAAAAATTGACTTTTGGTTGAGATTCATCTGCTCAACTGATGGCTGCGGCTGTTCAAAGTTTCCTTGGAAACAATGAGAAAAGAATTTTTGTCATTTGCTCAGGAACTAAAAGGCGGATTGTAAATTGGCAAGAATGATGTATGGAAGGGTCTCTACCAAATTTTCACCTTTGGTTCCAGATTGATGAACAACATGGCGGCCATTGGCCATATTTGATTTTGATTGGCCAACTTTCAAAAATTTTCTTTCAATGAAACTACATTATGAAATGTTTTGTAACTTTTCAGTATTGATGACAACAATTCCCTCCACGAACTAACCACTTTTGGTTGAGAATCATATGCTCAGCCAAAGGCTGTGTCTGTTCAAAGTTTCCATTGAATTCATATGGGAAAGAACTTTTTTGTCATTTGCTTAGGAACTAAGGGACAGACTGTAACCAAAGTTGACAGGACAGATGCAAATGATCCACCTTTTATTAGGTCAACGGTCAAATATCAAGGTCACTTTGAAATTTTGTGTTTCTTTAACAGAATACAAAAGAGCTTACATTTTAAAATGGCCTAATAATAGCCAGTTTATCTTTTGCATATAATTCTGTAAAATATATCATAACAAGAGCTGTAGCAAACTTCAGTGAAAGTCAAATAATTCTTTTCTGCTATTTTTAACATACTGTAAAATTTTTGTGGAGTTATAATTTCGTGGATTCTTTTCTGAAATTGATTTTGTGGGGATAAAATTTCATGGGTTCCCAATTTGATAAATATTGATTAATCAACGTCTTGGATTTATAATAAGTGGAGATTAATTTCCGTGGATTATACTTACCCTCGAAATAAACAACATAAAATATCCAACAAAACTTTCTGCTTTTACAGTATTTTGTATATATAATATTAATTTAAAATTTTGTTACTGTAGCCATTTAGTAAAAGAAGAGAATGGTTTTACCAGAACATTTCTGAGAATGAAAACAATGAAGTATTACATATACCAGCAAGTGATCAAGATATACTGGTGATAAACAGAGGTAATTTATAGACAGTGTCAGTGTCAAATTATTACATTCATGATGGTGAGCTACTGTGCTCTATAAGTAACAGAAATCTGTTTAGTTGCAAATGAATAGGAATATTTCCTGAAAGAAATAATATAAATGATTTTCACATTAAATCTTTTCAACTTGACACACACACACAATATGTTGTTAGGTCGATAGTAGAATTAAGAAACTTAGTTAGACCCCAAATGATGGTCATTTTTCCATAAAGTTATTGTTATGTAAAGGGGTACAACATCTGTCTGCCAGACATTTGTTATTTGAAGCAAATATGGAATAAAATAATTGTCGAACAATTTTAATACAAATACACAGATACATAAGGTGTTATACCATGTTTTTAGAATTAATATAGTGTAAATTGTACTATAATGATACAAATAAGCTATATGAATAAAGACAGGTTAAAAGTTAAAATATGCATTTGATAATCATTTCATTTTAATTCTTCTATTATGTCAGAGAGGGTATTTCACAGCAGCTGTGAGAGATTACTTATGGAAGATCCTGACAAGTTAAAGAAAGGTCTGGCTTTAAAGTTTGATGGCGAGGAAGGAATGGTATATAAATGGTTCATGTTACTTCCTTCCTTCTTTATACTTATCTTTGTCATTAGTATTGGTTTCTGAATATTGAATCATACATGTACATTCATATTGGTAATATGGTTATGTCTTTCTACTCCATTGTACAGTATACCAAAATTCTTTGTTTTGATCCATTGAGAAAAAGATGTTAATTTGATCTATCAAATGGCTAAGGGGAGATAATTTAATCTTTTACCCTATCAACACTTACTATAAATGAAACATACCAACAAAGGCTCTGCATGAGAGGGTGATAATATAGATTATCGCCATAAGCCATATGATAGATATGTACTTTTATATTGTTACTGTTTGATCATGGGATTTCTTCAATTGATAAAGATACAAAATTCTAATGCCAAGCTCAAGTAAAGATGTCCAAATGGAATGAATCTTGACAGGAAGCATCTATGTGAGGTTCTTTAAAAAGTTTCCTCATTTTGTCCTGATTGGACTACAAATATGGCCACCATGGACATTTCTTGTTTCTGATTGGCTGATATAAAAAACTCTTCTTCTCTGAAACTGCTTGGCCAAATGGAACAAAACTTGATAGGAAGCATATATGGGAGGTCCTTTATAAAATTTCCTCATTTCGTCCCGATCAGACTACAAATATGGCCACCATTGGGCAGTTCTTGTTTCTGATTTGGCTGATATAAAAGAATCTTCTCCTCTGAAATTGCTTGGCCAAAATTTGAATTATATGTACACAAAGATGTGTGACATAATGACATTCTAGATTAGGAGAATTTGTTTTTGCAAAATGCATATAATTTGCATTTGCAAATAACCAACAATGAAGATTAGTTTGACAGAACATTGTTTAATATATATTTGATATACTTAACATTTTAAACAATATTTTGTTCACTTTGATCAAGGCGTTTTCCTCATTTCGTTCCGATCAGACTACAAATATGGCCATAATGTGCAGTTCTTGTTTCTGATTGGCTGATATAAAAAAATCTTCTCCTCTGAAATTGCTTTGCCAAATGGAATGAAACCTGACAAGAAGCATCTGTGGGAGGTTTTTACAAAGTTTTCTCATTTTGTCCAGATCATGGGACAAAAATGGCCACCATGGGCAATTCTTGTTTTTGCCAGGTGAGCGATAGAGGCTCAGCCCTCTGACCCTCTAGTTTATAATAGGAGAAATTTTACAACCAACTCTTAACTATCTAAAAATCTGTTTTTATAATGAATTCTTCTGTGAGAAAATGTCTGATTCCATACATTTTCTCCAGATATACTATAAATCATAAATGTAATACACTCCTCAATGCTGATCAAGACATTTTAACATTTTATCAGGAGTTTGGGTCTCAAAACAAAACGGGAGGATGTTCATCTAATAAAATTTTTTCTGTTAATTTGTGTTAATTTCTTTAAAAAAAAAATATATATATATATATATTGAAAACAGTATAAACAGTATAAAATTTCCTCAAATATTTGTATATTATAATGTCTACAGTTAAGAGTTTAACAGCCTAAGATAAGTTACAGTTTAATTTATTTCTGTATAAGATACTATCATCTTATATATATTCATCTCGGGTAATGTTTGCACATGGAGACAGAATCTATCTGTCAATGTTAAAAACTCAATTTCCTTAGGCTTAGTTCTAAAAATCATACATGTATGTCTAGATATGTATTTAAACTGTTATAGGGTCAGGGAGTTATACGAGAATGGTTTGATGTTCTGTCCAAAGAAATTCTTAATCCAGATTATGCCTTATTTACTCAGTCAGCAGATGGTATGTTTGTCAGATTTATGCAATTATAATGTTTTAAATTATACAAATGTTTATAAATTTGATTTTAGTACAGATGCAGTCTTCAAAAAAATCTTCAAAGTTCATTTAAGTTTGAGTGATAGCATCAAGAATTGTCCTGCTGTCCTGTCACATTTTGTTTTCCAACTGATTTTAACACATTTATTGTGGGAAACAATTGATGATAGACATGAGTACAATATAGTTCCCCTTGCAAGCACGGGCTTTCAATCTTGCAGCACTGCAAAATAAATCAGATACTGTATGGCTTTCTGTGTGTGATATCCCAAGATTTCATTAGAATGAGTGCTGGATTTGATCATTTACACTGTCTGAATAGTATGATAATTATTTTGTTTTGTGGTAGATTACATTACATTTGTTGAGTTTGTTCGAATAATACACACCCCAGGCCTTACGCAATATAACCTTTTCTTTTGAAAATGCAAGATGGACATATTATTATTGTAGATGGGCCTCTTAAGCTTTAACATCTGCCACTGCTCACTTAATGTGAATTTTACCCAGTCTGATTGACAAATTGTGTGTGCTCTGGACAACAAGAGTTTACTCAAGGTTTTCTGCCAGTAGTCTTATTTATTCAAAATTGAAACTCATTCAACTTATCTGTGGACTTTGGATTCTGTATTTATCTTTGTATACCCAGTAGCTAGTGACATCCCAGAGATAATTGATACTTGCTCCTGGCCTATCCATCTGGGTTTTTTTTTCAAATGCTCATTTCTTACCAAGGCAAATGGATTGTAAACTTTTATTGTTGCCGGTGGAGTTTGGGACATGATGACCCGACACCTTTTTGAAAGCTTGTTCACTGTGTAACAGGAAGGTCTGACAACTATGCTTTACCAAGCCCCGCTGTGTACTTAAATGTCTAGAATTGCTATTCAGACAAACCTCAAATAGAATTTCCACAATAAACCACTGATTTATGGACAAACAAATGTACAGACTGACTGTAGCAATTAAGGCATGCAGTTTGTTCCACTGGGACTCCAAGCTGTTTTATTTGGAAATACAAAATAAATTTTAAAAAGTTTTCATAATTTATTAACTTCAAAAATGCAAAGTATTCAAATAAGCAGCTCAAAGCAAAGATGGAGAAAGTGTTGTTATATATATACAGATACAGATACAATGATCACTTTCAGATCAGAATACATATGTGTGACTGTTGAGGAAGGTTGACAGGGGGTATGCTGCTCATAAGTTTGGAATCATCCTTATTAAAGTTTTATGCATGTCATCATGACTTGGTTGACAGGTATGAAAAAACCATTTCCCAAATGAAAATGGACCTGTTCCATTAATGTTATCCCTTCCTCATACTGGATTTGACATGGGCAGCATGGTGGGTGTCCTGCAGGAAGCAGAGACTGCTTACTCTTCCGGAGCACCTGAGTCTACCCCCAGTTTTTTGGTGGGGTCCATGTTGTTCATATGTTTTTAGTTTTTAATTGTAATGCATGTATCGTCTTGGTCTTGTCTTCATTGTTCTCCGGAGTTTGTCAGTTGTTTCGATTTTTCCCTCCTTCGAATATCCCTTTGGTATTTCTTGACTTTACTTGAAAAACTGTCTTTAAATCAGATATACCTATCATAAATCATGGTTCCATTTAACTATATCTTTTGCAAAGTATTAAGTTAAACCAAATATCTAATCATAATAATTAATTTGTTTAAGTTTAATAATTATACTCGTTTTTATAGAATGTTAAATTATACCAAAATGAATACTGCCACAAAAATAACAAAAGGGTTGTTTCAAAAGGGGAGATAAAATTAATTTCTTTTCAAAAATACAATCCAGTATATTCCCCCACCCCTCACAACTACTACCAGAAATTATAACAACAAGATTGCAATATACAAACTGAAATAAAAATTGATAGTTTTTAAGTTGTTATAAAAAAATATTATCACAAGACGCGACATTTCGTAGGGAGAATTTGAATCACATGTACAAAAAGATGTGTGACGTGACGACATTATAGGTTAGGAGAATTTTTTTTTGCAAAATGCATATAATGTGCATTTGCAAATAACCGACAATGAAGAACTTTGTTTAATATGCGATGATATCCTTTACATTTTAAACTATATTTTGTTCACTTTGATCAAGGCGTTTTCCTGAAAAAGCCGAAAATTTAATATTATAGATTTGTATAATTAAAAAAAACTTGTTTGTGTGTTATTGAATTTTCCAGGTTGTACATTCCAACCAAACAGTAACTCTGCCATTAATCCAGACCATCTGAACTACTTTAGATTTGCTGGACAAATCTTAGGTCTATGTCTGTATCATCAACAGCTCATCAATGTCTACTTCACTAGGTCTTTTTATAAACATATTTTAGGTAAGTTATATGTGTATATGCCTTGTAGAGATCAAACTCTCATGAAAAAAATGAAATATGTGTCTTTGATGAATAGATAAGTATCCAGGTTAAAATTAGGTAAGTGTAACATACATTTCATTTCACAATTCATCGTCTGAGGTTTTACATCACAATTTTTATAATAGTTACTACTGGTGGTAGGATCCTCTAAATTAATGCACGTGTATATCGTATTGTTTAAATTTTTATTCCTCTTGGCTTGGTCAGTCTCCAGTTGTTGTGACCTATATTTTGTGTTTAAGGTGATTGCAGTGGAAATCCCCTAAACGGGCCTCTCTAAAAGCCAGATTCCTCTGCAAACCGAACGCTTTATTCTGGTCAGGAATTTTCACCTATATTATCAAGTAAAAAAATCCTCCAAAAGCCAAATTCCAAATACCGGAGACAATTTGTAGTCCTAAACATATATAATTCTGTAAAATACACCTCTAAGATACGGCCAAACACTCGTTCTCTTTATTGAGAAGCATATTTTAAACAAAGCCCCATCTGTATGTACTGGAAAAACTCCATTTAAATAAGTTTTTAACATCTGTTTCTACCAAAACTAACATGGAAGCTAAAATACTACGATTTAGTAACATTTAAGGAAAAAAACCATGCAAATGTAGTTATTGTGTAATTTTCAGAATATTTAATGTAAGCATGAATTTGATAATCATAGTTGTATATCGTCAAATTATTCTTTGACAGGAATTCCTGTCAATTATACAGATGTAGCCTCCATTGATCCAGATTATGCTAAAAATCTGCAGGTAGGTTTTCATACTGTTATTTGACAACCCAGTCATCGCTGTTTTCTGATACCAAATTTACATGAAAAAGTAAATCAGTATGAAGCATGCATTAAAGGAATAAAACTATAGTATATCTGTAGAGCTGTTTTTTAACATTTCATTGCCATTTGGATTTAAATTTGATGATTTCTTTCCACAACATCTTTGAGAACAGGTAAATGTATACAAATTATTGTTCCTCTAGAATTGGAGTTTGTGATCATCATGATCTAGGCTTTAATGAACTGTTAAATATAATAATTTAGGAATTCATGAACTGTAAAACATGAATTTTTGCATGGTACGAAATATTATATAGTTAATATTTATCAATTATGTACAAAGAATCTGCAAAAAACATCCTAGCTTCTTGCATAAGACACTTGTATTCACATTTATTGTATTTAAAGTGGATTTTGTATTCAGAATTTTTTTTTTTTTTTCATTTAGTGGATATTAGATCACAACATAGATAACTTAGGTTTAGATCTGACATTCTCTGTGGAGACTGATGTCTTTGGAGTGATGCAGGAAGTAGAGCTCAAACCAGGAGGTAGTAATATTCAGGTTACTGAATTCAATAAGGTATTTCTGTTTTTGTATTATAGCTTTCTTGGATTACAAAATGTTTTAAATTAGAAAATTATGTTGTTAATTTTATATTAGAAAATACTGTAATTTCAGAAATCAATGCAAAGAATGTGACTGAATGAACATAGAAATGATCTATTCTAATGTTTTTAAAATTTTGCTTATATTCTGTATAAACTTGTAGTGAAATGGAATTAAATAATTGTGCATTGTTGTTAGTAATCCATGATATATATTTCTTATGTATCAACGTATACTGCTTTTCCGGGGCCTCGGTGGCCAAGCAGTCTAGGTAGTTTGTTATGACTACTAATGATCACTAGCCTGTCAACACTGAGTTTGTGAGTTCGCCACCTGTTGCGGGGTGTGTTCAACTCCGATCTTAATTGACGAGGGTTGCCAATAAGGTTGGGGGTTCTCTCCAGGTACTCTGGCTTCCTCCACCAATAAAAACCTGGCTGCTACAAAATAGCCAAATGCGCTGAAAATGGCATAAAATCCCAACTAAAACATATTTCTTTGAATTCAATGCTTATGAGTAATTTTTCTTTTAATTCATCTTAATGAGTGCTTTCGTTAGTATGTCAACAAATTTTTTCTATCTTTTATAATTTCTGAGATACAAAGGGTCAAAGTTAGCAATTTTAGAGGAAACATAAAATTTTTATTTTTTATCTGATTTTATTGGAAATTTTTTTATTATAATACATCTAGATGAGTGCTTTCAGTAATGTGTCAACAGATTTTTATGCCCTGCCCACGAATGTGGATGGGGCATATAGTTACCTTTGTCCGTCCATATGTCTGAACTATGTTTTGCATTTAGGTTCATTTCTTTGGAACTAAGCACAGTGTATCAATGAAACTTCATCAGTAGATGTGCCTTGAGTAGTACTGAGCATTCATACAATATATGGGTCATTATGACCTACAGTTTATGCTTGAGCAACTCTGGTTTTGCATTTAGTTTCATTTCTTTGGAACTAAGCATAGTGTATCTATGAAACTTCATCAGTGGATGTGCCTTGGGTAGTACTGAGCATTCATACAATAAATGGGTCATTATGACCTACAGTTTATGCTTGAGTGACTCAGATTAAGTTTTGCGTTTAGGTTCATTTCTTTGGAACTAAGCATAATGTATCAATGAAACTTCATCAGTGGATGTGCCTTGGGTAGTACTGAGCATTCATACAATAAATGGGTCATTATGACCTACAGTTTATGCTTGAGCGACTCTGGTTAAGTTTTGCATTTAGGTTCATTTCTTTGAAACTAAGCATAGTGTATCAATGAAACTTCATCAGTGGATGTGCCTTGGGTAGTACTGAGCATTCATACATGATGACCTACATTTTATGTGGGCATCCGTGTCTTACAGACACAATTTGTGGTTCCTGTTTTTAACAGTTTATGAGTTAAATGTGCCAAAGAAGCAAAGTGGCTGTATTTCTAATTTTTCTAGTTTTCTTGTTTTTGTGGTAGGTCCAATATTTCTGAAATATTATAATATCTAACACTTTATTGGATCAAGCATTATAATGTGTCCACACTTACTTTAATTGTTTACCTGTCGACAAGTTGTGGTCGTATCATGTTGCACTTATTATTAAGATCTTACATAGATTTCTTCTCTTTATACATGACAGAAAATGTTGTTTTTATAAGACAGAATATGTACAGTTAGTAACAGAATTAAGGATGACAAGAGCTATACAGCCACAGATTGATAGTTTCCTGTCAGGTTTCCATCAGTACATTCCACAGTCCCTAATACAGATGTTTGATGAATATGAATTGGTAGGTCATTGTTTTGTTGGTTTTATTGTTGGTCATGTTGATGACCAAAAAATAGCATGAGTGATAACTGTACAGTCCTATTAAAGATATCAAATTTCTACCCTACGCTCCTTATTTTCTATCAGACAAGTGAAATGAGTGGAAGGACAAGATAAAATTCTTTAATATCTTACTGAAAAGCTCAGATAATGTTCGTTTTCTTTGCTGAAATCAGATCGAATTTAAAAAAAGTTGGATTTTAAAACTTACAAGATGTTTATCAATTAATTGAATTAATAAACATTTTGAAGAGTTATTAAAAGTTCACATTGATTAATTGACTGTCAGATTGAGTGGTGTATAACATCTAATTGATAGTACATATAGTTGCAAGAACCCCCATTATCTCAGTAGTAATTGTGATGATTGTTTTAACATTTATATATAGGAATTAATGTTATCTGGTATGCCAGAGATAGATATAAGTGATTGGGAAAGTCACACAGAATACAGTGGATATGACAGACAGTCTCCTGTTATTCAGGTAATATTTATTATCTATATTTTGTTACCTTTCTTCATACCCAGGGTATACTACCAATATATTTCGAAATGCCTGATATCCAAATAAGTGATGGAGTTTTAGCCCTTGGTTTTTAATCAGATTTTTCTTGGTCAGGTAGCTCCAAAAGTTATGAAGAAAAATCTAGTTTGCTGTAATTCATACAGCTTGATGCATTGTACCTTAAATGCTCCATTGATTTATTTTATAAAAAGCCCAGTTCATATTGAAAGTGCTTTGAAAATATTTATCTATTATTTGATAATACCACATTGTGGCTTAGTCTAAAAGAATGTACAGCATAATAGTTTATGTCTATCAGATTTTGTTTTATATACCTTCAGTGGTTTTGGGAGATAGTTGAAGCATTTGATCAACAGAACAGAGTATTGTTGCTACAGTTTACAACTGGCAGGTAACAAATAATTTGTAAGAGACATATTCAAGTTTAGTACTTCCTAGGCTAAACTACGGTCACTTAAAACTCGAATAACACAGGCACCATTTGTTTCTCAAACTATGTATTATGTCTTAAAACCATACTATTCGATTGCTTAGAATTTTGATTAATTAAACTTCACCATAACTGGTCCCTGCTGTCAGTCATTTTTGATTTGTATGTTTATTTAGTGAGGTATTATGCCATTTTCAGCTCAATTGGCTATCTTGGGCCAGAGGGGCCAGAATAATTGCAATCCTTGTCATTTATGTTCAAGTCAAACAAATCTCCCTGTATGCTTGGTTCAAACTCACAACTTAAATGTTGACAGGTTAATTATCATATTCAGTAATTTTGACAAACTACCTAGTCAACTTGGCCATCAAGACCCATGCCCTTGTTATAGAACTCCAGTAATGTATATAAAATTAGTAACATCTGACCTAGTCAACTTGGCCATCAAGACCAATGCCCTTGTTATAGAACTCCAGTTGTGTATATAAAAGTAGTAACATTGAGTATACTTTCTTTGTTTACTAGTTCTAGAGTTCCATTTGGAGGATTTGCTAATTTTGTTGGTGGAGGTGGTCCGCAGCATTTTACAATCGCCATAGTTACATACAAAGAACAAATGTTACCAACAGCAAGTACATGGTATGTGTTCAGGTGCCTAAAATTTTCTTCATTTCAATATTTCAGGACTCTTAGGTTCTTCTTTTTCAATTGTCAATCACAGTGAAAATAATTCATGTTCAAAATGTGGGAAGAAAATAGTAAATTGAAATAGAACATATGTGTTCTGCTTAGGTTTTTGTAAACAATTTTAAAGTCCTAAAACATTGGGAGATGAATACCTCGTCTTTAACAGTGCTTATAATGTTGTACTTTTTGTTCAATTATACAAGATAGGAAGAAATTACATAGTGGGGGATAACAAAGAGGTGGAAAAATTACATAGTGGGGGATAACAAAGAGGTGAAAAAAATACATACCGTAATTACTCTAATTATTGGACACTAAAATACACCTATTTTTTGGCAAAATTGGAAATTCGTGGAATAAATAGAGTTTTCGTATTTCAGTCCACATCGTTGGCATTTTTGATTCCATATGATCGACCTGGTCAATGTACTTTAAGAATAGGCAATTAAAATAATGGTTCATACTTGCGGTATTGTTATTTGATTTTGCTTTCATGATTTATCTTTTTGTACCTTCAAATTAATAGTTAATTTAATGTTGAAGAAGAATTCAGTAGCAAATTTCAAACGACCCGCCATGTTGTTGACTAATATGTGAACATCTCACAAATGATTTTTACTATCTGGATTTGGAGCATCTCACAAATGATTTTTAAAACACGTTACGTTTGTAGTCTCATTGTCTTTTTAGAACATATTATAACCATTACATTTAAATTTCTTTTAAACAACGATAAGAGGATTTGGTTTGTAAAAACATTATTCATTTCATTTGAAAAATTTTAAATTTATTTCTCTGAGAAACGCGAATACGCAATTCCGTTCCGAACTCGTTTCAAAATTCTTTTCAAAAGTAAACTTCCAGGTAGGAAAAAATCAATAAATTTTACTTAAAAATCGATCTTGTTTCAATCAAATTTATTAATATAGATAGTTTAAATGGTTTAGAAAGCCGAAAGTAACACTCAATGAGGACTGAAAGTAATTAACTTGCATAAGAAGTTAAAATTACTTACTGCCACCACATGAGAACAACGATCGTAACTTTGACAATTTTGAAATCGTCGAAAAAAATAGAGTTGTCAAAAAATTCAAATTTCCTTGAATTTTCAAAAGTGTCCAATAATTAGGGCGTCCAATAATTAGGGTTATTACGGTAGTATGGGATAACATAGAGGTGAAAGAAATTACATATTGGGAGATAACAAAGAGGCTTAAAAATTACATAGTGGGGGATAAAGAGGTGAAAAAATTACATAGTGGGAATAACAAAGAGGTGAAAAAAATACATAGTGTGGGATAACATAGAGGTGAAAGAAATTACGTAGTGGGGGGATAACAAAAAGGTGAAAATATATATTCTAGAAATTATGGTTTTTAAATTTTTTTTTAGTATAAACATGTTAAAACTACCTGAATATAAATCAAAAGAAGAGCTGAGAGACAGACTTATGGTGGCACTTCAGTGTGGCAACCAAGGATATGCCTTTGCATAATGAAGTGGCATTCATGTCAGTGATACAGGCATTCAGTTTGGATAATTGTTCAATGACAACATTGAAAAATGACATAAAAAGTGCTGAAAAATATAGTGAACTAAATAGAAAAACTGGGAATTAAATTTTGGTAATATTACTAAGTCTTAATTTAAGTCTTAAGGATGATCACTGGTCTAAAAGGAAATAAATAGGATTTGAAATAGATGTTTTAGTTTGAGAGAACATATGAATAGTAAACAAATAAGCAAGAAAAAAATATAGGTTCATGTGCTCATTTTAGAACTATAAGGCCTTGAAAATTTTCAGGAAATGGGTTTTCTCTGGATTTTTCATTGTCTTTGCATTGACAACTTCAGTCTCTAAAAAATGTATGAAAAAATAAAAAGGATTTCATAAAATTTTGTCAAATTTATACCATTTTAAGGTATATATGATTGAATTATAAAAGAAAAAGTGGAGGTTCATGGGCAAAAAATAATGGATAAAACCCAAGGATTCCGAAAATCTGACAAAAAGACCAAAACATGACCAGCGAGCATCCTTAATGAAACCAAGAGGCAGTGAAGCATATTCTGTGCATATCATGAACTGAATACATATCATCATACAATATTACATCACATTTAAGTACTAAAAATATCTCTGGATATTCTTTAGATTAGATTCTTTAGCATCTATGTTATTCAGAAAGGTGAGATTTTTCATAGTTCAGGCTAAAGGTTTTGCAAATTAACAAAGAATCGTAAAGAATTTAATAAATATTAGAAACATGTTTTTGAAATGTGGTAAATTAAGACAATCAATTTTGGACAAAAAAGCTTGAGTCCCAATGCTGAAGTTTAAGACATCACATGGTTATTCATGAGGTAAAATAACTACACGATTATAATTGCAGTTTTCTTATGAACCATTTCATAAATTTTAAAATGGAATCGGACAATCATTTGTATGTCTTATCATGTTTTTTATGTGCATTCCAATTTGAATTTCTGAAAAGGTTTGGAATAATTGTAAGTCACACTGTGATACTTGTCAATTTATGTTAAGTTTACTTTTCTTTTTATATTACTTATTTTTTTATTCTTGTTTTTGTTTAGTTTTTGTTTTGGTCTTTCACTATATTTATATTTTTTTCTATATTTTCTCTGTTTGTTTTCTTTATTAATTTTTATATAGACAGTTGAATATTCATATCTTGTTGATAAATAAGAGCACATTTTTTTCTTAAACTATATGGCTACAGTTTTTCTTTTATTCTTGTTTCTTTGAGAATTTCTTGAAAATGTAAAAATAAAAACAAATAAAAAAGGTATCCTTCATGCAAAGATTTCATTTGAATGGGAAAATGGGAAGTTAATGTTTTCAGTATGTAGTTAATCTGTTTCTGTTACTGCATATTGAAACTTTGATTTCTTAAAATCAGTTTCTGAAATTTGCATATCAAAACCATGGCCCTGCTTCATCCTTTTGAGAAAAAAAACATAATATAAATAAAGATAAATTCAAGTGTATTTATACATTATCAGGGCTCTGCGATCTAAAATTTAAATTGTCCAATCAAAAATTTACTCAGGGACAAAATTGTGGCTGTTTTAATAAATTTCTGTAGTTAAATGTCATTATTCAGTGCTTTAGCTAACTTGATCATTGAAATAACGTATGGATTCATTCATTGAAATTTCTTCGGAAAACAGAAAGAGGTTTAAAAATACAAGTATAATAATTTTTTTCATAAAAATGAAAAGATTATAATAAATGAATATGTACTAAAAAATTCATCATTTTATCAATCCTAGTATAAAACAAAAAACATTTTACCTATGATTAGATATCAGTATGCATTAAAAGTTGATTTTTAACCATTATAAGGCCAGCCTTAAAAATATGTTTGTTTTCCCTTTCCGACCCTAGCCTGAAAGGTCTTGGTAGGTGATTTTTTTTTTATCACGCCGGTTTCAGTAGCCATGCTTTTACAACATTCAGAACAATCGGGACTATAGATTTCTAAGTAACCATGACTCATGGAATGTTCCGAAAAAAATGTTACTATTTATGAAATCAATGTCGAAATCCGACATGAAAAAAATTCTGTAAACGACAGATTGTAAAAAAAAATTTCAAGAAACAGGTTGTAAAATTTTTTCTGTCACAGCAAATTCAGCAAGTTGGTCGCAAAGGGAAGCAAACAATATTTTAATTTAGGTCTAATATTTATTTTATATAATGGATTTTCTTATAGTATGACTAACCAGCTACTTTCTTTATTATACTGGTAAATAGACATTGTATGCAGTTTACCAATATCTTCTGATAATTTGTACATATTTTATACAAAAACCTAAAAGTTTGTGAAATAAGTGTGTTTTTAAGGATCCATATTTGTATGCTTATAGTCAATAGATATTTTTGCTTGACAAATGCAGAGAAAAAAGTCCCACTGTAATCCTTATTTTTTAAAGAATAAACTAGTTTTATTTATTGTTTTTGTTGATGATGTGTAAATATATTTATATTTGAAAATCAGAAAAATTGTTCTTTTTGAGCTTTTGTCATCTTTTTGCTTCTGTTGTACGTCCACATTTCACATTTTCATCTTCTTCTCTGAAACCACCAGTCCAAATTGAACCAAATTTGGCAGGAATGTTAATTGGATGGTTCTGTACAAAAGTTGTGCCGATTGGATATTCAACATGGCTACCAGGAGCAGATAATTCATTCTGATTGGACTTATCTTCAAAGCTCTTCTTGTCAGAAACTACTGAGCCAATTGAATTGATTTGTTGCATGAATGATCCTTGGATGAACCTCTACAAAATTTATGTTTTTTTGTGGCGATCGGAAATTCAAGATGGCCACCACAGCCAGACTAAGTTTAACGTTGGACCCTATGGGTAAATTTGTATAAAGGACTACCAAGCCAATTGAAATGTTTTTTATGTATGAACTAGAATTAACATTGGAGCCTATGGGAATTTTGTACAAAGGTTTTCTTGTCAGAAATTACCAAACCAATTGAAATGTTTTTGATGTGTGAATGATCATTTTATAGACCACAACAAAATTTATGTTTTTTATGCCGATCGGAAATTCAATATGGCTGCCACAGCCAGACTTGGTTTAACATTGACCCATATGGGAAATTTGTACAAAGGTCCTCTTGTCAAAAACTACCAAGCCAATTGAAATATTTTTATCTATGAACAAGCATTGAATGAACCTCTACAAATTTTATGTTTTTTGTGCCGATTGGAAATTCAATTTGGCTGCCACAGCCAGACTTAGTTTAACATTGAACGCTATGGGAAATTTGTACAAAACTCTTCTTGTCAGAAACTACCAAGCCAATTGGATGAACCTCTACAATAGTTATGTTTTCTTTATGCCGATATGAAATCCAAGATGGTCGCTACAGCCGGATTAGTTTTACATTGGACCGTATGGGGGAATTTGTACAAAGAGGTCTTCTTGTCAGAAAATACTAAGCCAATTGAAATGTTTTTGTTGCATGAAGATCCTTGGATAAATGTCTGCTACAAAAGTTATGTTTTCGTGCGATCGGAATCCAAGCTAGCTGCCACAGTTGGACTTAGTTTAACATTAGACACTGGAAGAATTCTTTACATATCTTATCTAGAAGCACTTTGTCAGTTGTGGTCACCTAAAATCCAAGTGAGGGATTCAGGCTCCATGGAGCCTCTGGTTTAGAGAAGGATGGATTATCTCTTTATTAAAAGCAACTGTTATTATAGAGTTTGTTACTTTTAATTGTGAGTACTTTCCGTTTGTCATGTGTGATTCCATTGTTTTGGGTAACATTATGCTCAACTTGTGAATCAAAATTGGTATCGCAGAAAATTATTAGCTCACCTGACCCAAAGGGTCAAGTGAGCTTTTCTCATCACTTAGCGTCCGTCGTCCGTCGTCGTCCGTTAACTTTTACAAAAATCTTCTCCTCTGAAACTACTGGGCCAAATTGAACCAAACTTGGCCACAAGCATCATTAGGGTATCTAGTTTAAAAAATGTGTCCGATACCCCGCCTGCCAACCAACATGGCCGACATGGCTAAAAATAGAACATAGGGGTAAACTGCAGTTTTTGTCTTATATCTCAAAAACTAAAGCAATTAGAGCAAAACTGACATGGGGTAAAAATGTTCATCAGTTCAAGATCTACCTGTCATGAAATTTTTAGACGATTCGGTCAACCCTTTGTTGGGTTATTGCCCCTGAATTGTTAATTTTAAGGAAATTTTGCAGTTTTAGGTTATTATCTTGAATATTATTATAGATAAAGACAAATTGTAAACAGAAAAAATGTTCAACAAAGTAAGATCTACAAATAAGTCAACATGACCAAAATTGTTGATTGACCCCTTATAGGAGTTTTTGCCCTTTAAAGACGGCATCCAGCATAAACTTTCCTTTAAAGATCTTTTCCTCTCAAACCACTGGGCCAAATGAGACCAAACTTTGGTGGAATGGTACTTGGGTGGCCCCCTTCCAAAATTACGTCTGGCATCCTCCAACCGAGATGGCTGCTATTACTAAAAATTAAAAAAAAAGGGGGGTGACTTTCAAAAATCTTATATGAAACTACAAGTCCAGTTGCAACCAAAGTTGGCAGTAATAGTTCTTAGGAGGTTCTCTTTCAGAAATATGTCCAATGACCCGGACTGTTAACCAAGATGGCCGCCACAGCCAAACTTAGTTTAACATAGGGCCCTATGGGAAAATTCATTGAAAAATCTTCTTGTCTTAAACCACTTGACCAATTGGAACCAGACTTGGCAGCAATGGTCCTTAGATGGTCCTCTTATAGAGGTGTGTCCGATGACCCGGACTGTCAACCAAGATTGCCGCCACAACCGAACTTAGTTTAACATAGGGCCCTATAGGAAAATTCATTGAAAAATCTTCTTGTCTGAAACCACTTGTCATATTGGAGCCAGACTTGGCGGCATTGGTCCTTAGGAGGTCTTTTTTCAGAAATGTGTCTGATTTCGTGGACTATGAACCATGATGGCCGCCACAGCAGAACTTAGTTTAACATAGGACCCTATGGGAAATTCACTCAAAAATCGTCTCATCTGAAACCACTAAGCCAATTAGAATTAGACTTGGTGGCAATGGTCTTTAGATGGTCCTCTTTCAGAATTTTGTGCGATGACCTAAGACTGTCAACCAAGATGGCCGCCACACCCGAACTTAGTTTAACATAGGGCCCTATGGAAAAATTCATTGAAAAATCTTCTTGTCTGAAACAACTTGACATATTGGAGCCAGACTTGGCAGCATTGGTCCTTAGGAGGTCCTCTTTAGAAATATGTCCAATCACCTGGATTGTCAACCAAGATTGCTGCCACACCGACCTTTGTTAAATATTGGACCCTATAGGAAAATTCATTTAAAAATCTTCTAGTCTGAAACTGCTTAGCCAGTTGGAACAAGACTTAGCAGAAATGGTCCTTAGATGGTTCTCTTTTAGAAACTGGACTGTCAACCAAGATGACTGCCACAGCTGAAATTAGTTTAACATAGAATCCTATAGAAAAACCAGCCAAATTGACTGCAACACTTAAATTTTTAGGTCTGCTCAAGCTGAAAAGTTAAATCCTGGTGAGCGATACAGGCTCTTGAGAGCCTCTAGTTAAAAAGACCGTGGATACCTCTTTTGATTGACTCCCAGTCACCAATGGTATAACAAGCTCAGTTGCTATTGTTTTGATACATGTATCTATATATACTTTTGATTGATAGGAGTATCGCTCTCCAACATTTTGGTTTTTGTTTTAGATTGCAGATTTTGTTCCTTCAACACAACTGACAAGTTGAATACTTTAAAATTTACTGCCCTGAAATGTTAAATTTTATGAAATCCCAGGAGTATTTCCTTCTTACTTATGTAAGTATAGACTCTGTAATCAGATAGTTTTGGCTTTATCCTTTTGGTAGTTTTGGAATTTTAGTATGGTCTTCAGTATGTTAATCACCTCGGTGGTTTCATTGTAGCATGCTCGCCTCGAGTAGGGAAGGTCGCGGGTTTGATCCCTGGCCAGATCAAACTAAAGACATTAAAATTAGTTTGCTGCTTCTCCGCCAAGCATGCGGCATCTTGGAGGAAGTGCAAGGACTGTCAGCTCGGAGTCAGTAAAATGTGTCTGATTTGAGTGTGATGTCTTCCTGCGGACTGTTATCTTGTGAGCTAGCACGTTAAAAATCTGGCTCAGCGTGTCGGTCTAGTAGGGTTCACATCATATCATATGAACATGTTCTTGTCCTGATTTGCACCTAATGGTTGCCACTGGACGTTAAACATAATTCATTCATCAACTCATCTTCAGCATGTTTGGTTTTATTACAGCAAGTCATAAATGAGGAAATATGTATATCTTAAGTTTGTACCATAGAATATTTGTCACACTATAAGTATTGATGATAATCGGTTAAATTGTAAAGTCACTGATTCCAGGAGCAACAATGACGGAAGATCAATTTGAACAGTAAAACTGATGAGGTATCAGTAAGATTTTCTTAACTTAACACATTTATTCTTCTTTTACTAAAGAACTTAAAAGTTGTTTATCATATATCAGATTTCTTATTAATGACATGTTTCAAAATTGTGTTTATTGCAAAAATGAAATGTAGTGTACTACCATTTTTACACCTGAAAAAATCAGTCATTTATAGAATAGATCCACTGTAGTAGAATTGACTGATTAAATTTGTTGATGTTTTAGATCATTCCCTCCTTTCTTTGTTTACAGCCAAATTAAATATTCCATATTCCAAATGAAAATGGAATGATATTTCTGGCAGTTTAAACTTTAAACAGTTCTAGATTTGTCATAGTGGGCTGTTATAACTGGTTAAAAAACCAAATTTTTTCCTTTTCCTATTTGATGTTGTTTATTTACACCTACCCCATATCCTGACATTTTCATATCAAAACCAATTTTTGAAAGTAACAGAACATCTATACCATGAGACTTTGTACAACATGAATTTCTTATTCTTCCGTCATTGACAGAAGAAGTTTTAAATAAGGACTCACTTTATTTGCTGTATCAATAGCAAAGCGGAAGTTAAAACCAAATGCAAAAGAAGTAATTTGATTGGTTATAACTTTATGCCCGGTCCACGAATGTGGTTGGGGCATATAGATTTACCCTCGTCTGTTCATCCGTACGTCCATCAGGATTAGTTTGCGTTTAGGTCCATTTCTTAGAAACCAATTGAGATACATCAATGATATTACATCACTAGAATCTCCATATAACACTGAACACAGCTCAGTAACATTTGGGTTAATTTTGGGATTTTGATCTACATTTAATGTATGAAGTATTGCATTTAGTTTCATATCCTAGGAGGGGCCTCTGTGGCCGAGTGGTCTAGGTAGTTTGTCATGACTACTAATGATCACTAGCCTGTCAACACTCACCTGTGGCGGGGTGTGTTCGACTCCCACCTTAATTGACAAGGATTGCCAATTTTCCTACCGAAGGTCGGTGGTTCTCTCCGGTTACTCCGGCTTCCTCCACCAATAAAAACTGGCCGCCGCGAAATAGCCAAATGTGCTGAAAACGGTGTTAAACCCCAACTAAACAAACATATCCTAGGAATCAATAGTGTTATATCAATGATATTTCATGAACATAATCATCTTACATTATATAATTGATTTCTCCAACAATTGGGTCATTACATACATGTGATAAATTCAGAATGGGTATGGGTGAGATTTTGCTCATTTATTTAAAGGGTGAGATTTGGGTGGTTATGGATGAGATTTTTGTTTACATGGAAATATAAGCTTTCAAATTAAAATTTTCCTTATTGATAAATATTATTGATATTACACTTCATTCATATTATATAGTACAACAAAATTCTGCATTACACCATGACCTACATTTCATGCTTGAGTGACTGTTTAAGTCTTTGCATGTAGGTGTTTTTTAAAAGTGCCTATGGTAATACATTAATGATATTTAACTTATAATCAACAAAAAAGTGCAAAACAACTTTGCAAGTTTTGAATCATTATGACCTACATTTTATGTTTGAGCAACTTTGGTTAAAATTTTGCAATTAGGTGTATTAGTGAGGAACTTTTGGTGATAATATTTCACATCTACAGTCATAATATAATACACCACTATTTTACATCTCAGAGAACCAGACCTTTCATTGCATACTCTAAAAACATTGAATAGAAATGGCAAATGGTGAGATTGGGTATCTGGCAACATAGGGTACTTAGCTAGTAAACTTAAAACTGAGAGATAAAAACGATTCCATGGAGGAAATAAGTTTCAATATTTAAACTGGAAACTAAGATTTAACTTTCTTACTATTACAACGGCATATTTAGACTGCAATCAGTCACTTGGGACTGACATTATTTAATTAAGTAACATCTAGTATATCATCCTTTATAGTCTTGTAGCAATGATTTTTTTTAGATTTTATATTTATATCTAATAAAATGTGGCATTCAGTTCTCTAAAGGATTTACAAATATGAAATATCGTTGTAACCAATATTTTTATGTTGAAACTAGGAAAATACTGAGCTCTTAAAAAACACTATTAACAATGTATTGTATTTTAACGGGATGTTTTATATTTCCATTGTCACTTATCATTTTGTTATTCGTATTGTCCATTACTATTGAGTATATATTATTTTTTCATTTGTCTAACATTTTTTTTTATTACCAAACTCACTCAAGATGACTTGATTATTATTGTTTCAGACAATTTATGGCTTGGATTGAATTCTTTAGAACATTTTACTTCGAGGTATCATGATGTGGTGATGCATATTCTATGTTGAAAGCGTCCCGATTCCTTTTCTCTTTATTCTTTTGTCCATTAAAGGTTACTCGTATGTTAGATTGTAAGTATATGTAATAGAAGTTTTACTTCTTGTTTCTGTTAAGGATATTTTGTTTTCTAAATGGTTACATATAAAAATCATATTGAAAACTAAAACTACGGTCGTCAAATATTAGTCAACGTGGAATATTGTAAAAAAGTTAATGTGTTATATGGAATAAAATTAAATCTGGTTTTATGTACGTTCGGTCAATGAAGGTATTTTTCTGTCATACTCAATACAGATGATGGAGCCATAGATATTCCAACAACTTACTTTCTGATGTCCAACTCAAACTGATGGAAAAAAGTTAAATCTAATCTCAAGTATATATGTACAATTTTAATATGATTTTTTAGCTCACCTGACCCGAAGGGTCATGTGAGCTATTGCCATCACTTGGCGTCCGTCCGTCGTCCGTCCGTCCGTCGTCCGTTAACTTTTTCAAACGTTAACTCCTCCAACACCATAAGTCCAACTGCAACCAAACTTGGTACAGTTATTAATTGGTATGGGTGCTACAAATCTGTTGTTTGGATTTTTGATTCGTATAAAAACATGGCCGTCATGGCTAAAAATAGAACATAGGGGTAAATCGCAGTTTTTTGCAAATAAGTCAGAAACGGTCACAGATATCAAAATTCTGGCGTAGGGTAAAAGTGTTCAGCACCTCAAGATCTACCTGCCCTGAAATTTTGAAGAAGATCCAACGACCCATGTAGGAGTTATTGCCCTTTTTTTGACATTTTTGGCTTTTTTTTATGTTATTATTTAAAAAATCTTCTCCTCTGAAACTACTGAATGGATTTGGATAAAACTTAGCATGATTGTTCCTTAGGGTATCCTGCACAAAGTTTATGCTTCGATTTTTGATCCGTCGAAAAACATGGCCACTGTTGCTAAAAATAGAACATAGGGGTCAAACAACAGTTTTTTTTATGTTATTATTTCAAAAATCTTCTTCTCTGAAACTGCTATTCAAAATCAAATGAAACTTGGTAAGATTGTTCCTTAGGGTATCCTGCAAAAAGTTTATGCTTCGATTTTTGATCCGTCGAAAAACATGGCCACTGTTACTAAAAATAGAACATAGGGGTCAAACAACAGTTCTTCGCAAATATCTCAAAAATCATTAGGTTACGGCAAATTCTGGCAAGTTGAAAGTGTTCAGCATGATGAGAGCTACCTGTGTGCTGATTTGCGTGAAAATCTGTCAACTGATGTTAGAGTTATTGCCCTTTTTTGACATTTTTTGGCTTTTTTTTATGTTATTATTTCAAAAATCTTCTTCTCTGAAACTACTATTCGAAATCAAATGAAACTTGGTAAGATTGTTCCTTAGGGTATCCTGCAAAAAGTTAATGCTTGGATTTTTGATTAGTCGAAAAACATGTCCGCCCTTACTAAAAATAGAACATAGGGGTCAAAATGCTGTTTTTGCTTATTTTTTCCTGAATTATAGAAAGAAAATGAAGACGAAAGCTACTTTCAAGGTAAACATGGTATCCCAAGTTGAATGGTGATGATGAAAGTTTGTTTTGGACGGCCATTTTTAAAATGGCTGCCACTTTCCCGCCATTTTTTACACTTGCTCGGATTTCAACAATATTTCGTTTTTAAAGTAAACATGGTATCCTTAGTGAATGGTGATGATGAGATTTAGTTTATAGTGCATTGTTTGCCAGGTGAGCGATTCAGGCTCTTGAGAGCCTCTTGTTTTATTAAAGATTGGCTATCTTATTCCATGGATCCATTTGGATGATGTATTTTGAATTTTCTGTCTTATATTAAAGATGATATGGTGTGACATGATCGCATGGTAACGTTACATGTAGATCCTTTCAAAATTTTGTATGCACCAAAATGTCGTATTAAATTGGATATAAATGTAAAACATGAAAAGTGAAGTAGGGTACCATACTTCTTGTCAAATGATATCCATTCATGATTAAATCCAAATTAAGGTGGATATTATGAAGTAATGTTTCAGATACAACTAGGCCTGTAGTACAAGAGCATGTACTACATGTTTCGGCTGTTTCAGTTGTCGGATTTATATCAGAATATTTATTTCTCACTCGAGATTGAAACATGTGGATGGGCAGAATACCCTAAAAATCATCAAATCAAACCAATGAAACATTTTTCAGAAATTAATGACAAAAAAACAGACAGGAAATTGTCACAAATCTGAACCTTGACAGTAGCTTGCGAATGCTAAAAATTTAAAAAGGAAGAGCAGGTGTGTATAATCTAAAATGGAGAAGTTCCTTCGAAATTCCAATCTGCCAATATGAGGAGTGACAATATATTACTTGAAATTGTACATTTCCTATCATATTTATTTTTTTAATATCAATTGTATACAGTTGGTTAGGACCTATGAATGAATGATTACCTCGGTAAATGCATTATTATCTACACCATAATGCCATAAAATGAAATCAGATATTCTCCATTTATTATTCTTTATCATTGCATAAGAGAAAATTCATGAATGACCCTCCCCCCTATTTAGCTCACCTGGCTAAAGGCCATGTGAGCTTTTGTCATCACTTGGCATTTCGTCTGTAGTCCGTCCTCTGAAACCCCTGGACCTATTGAACTGAAACTTTGCCTGTAGCTTCTATGGAAGCTCCTTTACAAAGTTTGCATAAATCATCTTGGTCCATGAAACAAAATGTCTGCCATGAGCATTTACATGTTCTGATTGGTCGAAATTTAAAACTTCTTCTCCTCTGAAACCTTACAGCCAAATGAACTGATTTTTGGTATGGAGCATCTATGGAAGGTCCTTTACAAACTTTGCATAAATCTTTCTGGTCTGTGAAACAAAATGGCCGGCAGAAACCTTTATATATTCTGATTGTTAAAAATTTAAAACTTCTCCTCTGAAACCGTTTGGCCAATGAACTTATATTTGGTATGAAGCATTTATAGAAGATCATTTACAAAGTTTCCAGAAATGAATCTAGTCTGTCAAATCAAATCAAAAGTTTGTGACTGCCAGGTGAGCGATACAGGCTCAGCCCACTGAGCATATTGTGATTATATTTGACGCTAACATTTGCACTTTGCAAAGAAACATGGTAAAAAATGGATACATGGTTTATCACGCTAATCAGCGCCCTCAGGAGTAAATAAATGCTTAAAGAATATTCATTTGATTTACAGTTCTTTGGTTTTGACAAGGATTCTATAAAAGATTTCTCGGTTACATTACCACCAAACTTTGTCAAGATGACTGAAACGAGTAAAGCCTGAAACCAAAAGTCTGGTGTAGTTCAAGACTGAGTTTTTCCAAAAATAAACATTTAATTAAGCTTTGCATAAATGGCCATATTTTATATTTCAGTTTATTGTATATGATTAAATTTCAAAGTAAATTTTGTCCATGGAAAGAATTTTATTATGCGATGGTGTCCTGGATATTATTTACCAATGAAACTTTTTGTCCATCAGTGCTAAATGTTGTCCTATATTATTGAAGTAGATTAGTGTTAACTGGTTTTTTTCCCAAGAATATATAGAAAAAATAAATATTCCTTTGTCTTTTCAGTTCTGTTTCAAGTATTGTTTTAAACCAATTGTTCAAATTAGAGTGAAAAAAGAATGAATGTTTGGAGTTTGTTTGTTGGATGAAAGATTAATACAGATAGAAACTGCGATGATTTATGCCTTAGCACGATCATAATTGATCTAAACAAAGTATTTGTATTTGTAGTACTTCTTGATAATTACTTTAACTTAAAATAAAAATTCTACTTTAAAACTTTTTTTATATAACTAAAAACCTTTTTTCCAAAACAATATATCTGACTTCTGTTGAATATTTTTTATCATTTTATTTATTAATTAGAGAATAAAAACGTTGATGGTAGTCGTCACTTCTATTTTTTAAATCTTATGAGTTACAGCTACTTCAAATATATATTGCATACCTAATATAAAAGTACTAATTCATTAAACATTCAAGTGACTTATTAAAGGACATTAGAATAAAGAATAAGAATAAAGAATTTTATTTCCAATTAAGGGCCCATTAAGAGCAAGCAATCAAATACAAATGATTTATATCATTGGAGGTACATATACAGTTTACATATAGAATAATACATGGCAAAATCCGTATCGCATGCTGTATCACCACGAGGAACCAATATCAGTCCCGAGGGCCGAAGGTCCCGAGGGCTGATATTGGTCGAGTGGAGATACAGTACGCGATACGGATTTTGCCATGTATTATTCTGTTTATCATATATTTTAATAGATAGAGATTCATGATATATAACAGGTCTGTGATTTATCGTTGTTTACAACCGTCCGAAAATATAAGAATAAGGGTAGACAACAATGTGATGATTTTCCTGTAGTTCTCCAGGTGACTTGGAATTATTTTTGTTTTCATAGGCGTCCTGGTTTGATTATCCTGTTTCATGATAATCATATAAAAATTCGGAATCTTTCATACTAAATGATATATCCACATCGAAATGTCTTTAATAACCTTATGACATGCTAAATATAGAGCTATTCACAAATATACATGTATAAGAGCATTTTGAGACAATGCTTTTTTTCATGTAATTAAATGCATTCACTAATGATATTGTGAGCTGTTCACACCTTAGAATAAAACACATATTTCCCTAAATATCGGTTTATGCTGCCCTGCATTGATTCAAGGTGTCAGACTCGTATTCTCCGTCATTAACCTTTTTAAACCTTGCAAGTAGCAAATGTAACTCGGGGGAGAAATGGTTTCCAAAGTTGGTTCATCAGTCTCTCCCCCATTTCAACTGAACGGGGACTCCGTGACAATGCAGTACTTGTCGTCTGCGACTGACAATAATATTCCAGGAGTACCGGTTAGTAACATATGAGAGGTTCCGAAAGGGGTGCGATACAGGGTATGCGATACGGGATTAGCTATGCGATACAGGGTAGATGATACAGACTAGAGAAAAGAACCTTTATCAAATATACAAAATTCCAGTATTTAGTATTAAATATATGATAAATATATATATTTAAACCCACAATAACCGCAGTCAGGCCAGAGCCATACTATATGCACAATATCTATATTATCATAATATATCAATTAAAATATGAAGAATTCTGGACAATTGTTTTTTTTTTCAAAATGAAAGGAGTGCATAATATTTGAAGTAAAAAAACATTAAAAAAATATTTATAACGGTGTGAATTCAGTGTAATGCATGTTTAAAAAAAAATTCTTAAATGAATTGAAGCTCCGTGATTTCAGTTTTTATATTTGACTTATTTCCCTTCAACCAATAAGTTGATGATATCTTGAAAATGGACAGACAACTCCGCTTTTCTTGCGAACATTGTCATGATTGATTGTCAGAAGATAGATAGAGTATCAGTTGATTGTCGTCAGAAGCAACAGATGTTTTGTAATCTATCTAATATATTCAGATGAAAGTTTGTGGAATTAATTACATCTTTGTTCAAACCAGATGTTGTTATAAATGTTTCTTATACTATTGTTTAAACGCGAACGTCACTGATATATATATATATCTTTCAAAGTACGGACGTGAAAGAGGACATACTTTATTTTTTCACAAGTGAGGAGGAAGTATACCGATAACAAGTTGCATAAAACGAGCATGATACTACATAAATAATTTACTATGCACGTGCAATTTGATTTAATTGGGCGATTAAGTCAATGTTATTTTTTGCGCTTTTTATTACGATTTAATTAAAACGACAAAGATCATTTTGTTAGAAATACACCTGCAGCATATAAGTGATAAATGCGATACAACAGGGGTGTCATACCTCAAGTTGTATTTATTCCTGATAAGTGAAATGTTTTATATAAATTCATGACTTGGATGTTAAAACAAGACTGAAAAAGTGACAACACGGATTCCAGGTAGATGTATAAAAGGACGTAATATATCGTAATTTTTGGACTGACATGTACATAATTAATACTCTACAGGAAACCTAGGGTAAGAAGTTTGTTGTTCGTTACATAGTTTCTCACTGACACGAGTTATTTATGTATAAACACGGACGGCGTTGACTTTAGTGATTATGAAAATCGTTTACAGTGAATAGAAAGTAGAACCCGTAACAAAAGGGTAGAATTGGTTTAACATAAGTAAATAACTCGACTGAAAAAATCCATTATTATTAACAAAAGAAGATTCAACTATTCATAAATATCATGCCAATAAAACTAATCCTGGACAGTAATGCGTGATTGGCAGTTGTGATTGATAGTTAGAATAGATCGTAAAGCACTGGAGCGGGGAGGAGTCGCCTATCATAACAAAACAGCTGATTGGGTCGAGTGTGTGTGAAACCCAACACCAGTGGGGTCTGATTGTTGGCATGCACTGTTTTCTAAGCTCAACCGATATGTTATCCGCAGATTAAATAGAACAACGTTGGGAAGATAGACTTTATTTCACATGGCATTCGTGAGAAGGAAAGATTTGTTGATAATGTGAATGATTTACACGTATAGAGACTCAAGAGAGATGCTGGAATATTTACTTAATGCATGCAGCGATGGGAGGAGAAGTCTAGAATATTATGTGGATTTAATTCGCATTTAAGTGATCAGTAAAATATTAAAGACTATTAATTGCAACTTATGTAATTTACCGGGAATAATTACAATGGAATTTACAACACGTGTTGTGTTGATTTGGTTTATTTGTAACTGTTTGCCAAAAGGATTTCACATGTTCGGTACAGAAATTGTCCGCCAATGTGATCCTATTAAAATTGACATGTGTAAAGGATTGGGATACAATGTAACGGGTATGCCAAACCTTGTTGGCCACGATTTACAACAGGACGCAGAGCTGCAGTTACAAACATTTACCCCATTGATACAATATGGATGTTCCAGACAGTTAAAGTTTTTCTTGTGTTCAGTTTACGTTCCAATGTGCACAGAGAAAGTAATGGAACCGATAGGTCCGTGTAGGCCTATGTGTTTAAGTGTTCAAGATCGTTGCAGACCAGTATTGAACGAATTTGGATTTCCCTGGCCAGCAGCGTTGAATTGCTCAAAGTTTCCACCAAAGAACGATCAAAATCATATGTGTATGGATGGACCAGGCGAGGATGAGGGTCCTATTACACTTCGACCGGGTCGGTCTCGTCCAATACCGCTTGGGCGACCAGGTTCATTACCTCCGTATGCCACTCATATACCACCGTCCATCCCGATGGATTGGGATTTGCTAAGCAGCTTAAAATGTAAGCGTTACAGACACCCTAACATGTATACTTACATAAACAGGACGGACAGGTGTGCGTTACAGTGTGGTCACAACGATGCATTCAGCAGCGAAGACAAGTATTTCGCCGACATTTGGATGGCCATATGGGCTGGATTGTGTTTCGTATCCACATTATTTACTGTCTTAACATTTATTATTGAAACCCATAGATTTCGATATCCAGAGAGGCCAATAATTTTTCTATCCATGTGCTTTAATATTTTTAGTATTGCATTTATCGTGAGGCTTATAGCAGGACGAGAATCCATTGCTTGTGATACTGACCCGACCGTAACAAATCCACAAAACAGTTTAGGTATATTGATTCAAGAAGGACTAGAAAATACAGACTGTGCTATAGTTTTTCTATTACTATACTTTTTCGGAACTGCCAGTTCGCTCTGGTGGGTTATTTTAACATTAACATGGTTTCTGGCTGCAGGACTCAAGTGGGGCCATGAGGCTATCCAGATTCATAGTAGTTACTTTCATTTAGTTGCCTGGGCCGTTCCAGCCATTAAAACTATTGTTATTTTAGTAATGAGAGACGTTGATGCAGATGAATTGACTGGAATCTGTTATGTTGGAAATCAGAACACACGGACATTGCTAGGCTTTGTCATTGCACCTCTCATAGTCTACCTCTTTGTTGGAATAACTTTCCTAGTCGCCGGTTTCGTAGCGTTATTTAGAATTCGAAAACAAGTTCGAAATGACGGTGTAAAAACCGATAAACTTGAAGTGCTCATGGTCCGAATAGGAATATTTTCAGTGCTATATACTGTTCCAGCCGCTTGTGTTATTGCTTGTTTATTTTATGAATATTCGAACAGGGATTCGTGGTATATGAAATATTCCCAAAATTTACCAAAGATCGAAATCTTTATGTTAAAAATATTTATGTCATTAGTGGTTGGAATAACCAGTGGTATGTGGATATGGTCCGCAAAAACAATCAATTCTTGGAGGAATTTTGTTGGAAAATTGTGTTTAAGTAAAAAGCCAGAACGAAAACACGAATATACGAATACTGTTCCACATCATCAGTATCACCAAATTCCAATTAAACAGCAAAACCGGGCGATTCGGGTGGATAAAAGCAAACGTTACATGAAAGCTGACAGTGAAACAATAGTTTAGGGAATGCCTGTTTGTTTTTTATCTTGTTATACGGCTGGGCTAATTGTTTTGTGATGTGTTGCATTCTATGTTAAAACAAAAAAATATTGTGAAATACTCAATTCAACTGATGTTGAACAAAAAACCAAAAAGGGTAATATTTTTTGCGTGTATTATCTTCATAACGAGAATTATTATGTTTAATCAAAGCTTCTCTCATATGTTGATTGTGTTCAAATTTCTTTCATTCATGATAAATGTGCATAGTCTATATACACAGGATTAAATCATTCTGCAGAAACAGTAGGGGAGAACCATATGGATATTGAAGAAAACAAAAAACGGAAGGGACAACCCGCAGACTTTTGTTAGAGATTTATTGGTATGAGTACTTTCATAATTTCTGACATTTACGATTTTGTTCTATCTAAATATTGGCAACATGCTACATGCAAGTCCATTAACTAGCTTAAAAACTTTTCACTTTAGATTTTCCCCATAGACAACAAGTCTTATCTAAGTCTTTCTCTGTGGTATGCAGTGTATTTTAATGTGTGCTATAGTTAACAGAATGCCTGCCTTTGCATTAAGAGGTGAAAGGTCTTTATTATCTGATTATAAACATACATGCCAGGTTTCGGTCGTAAAATTCAGCAAATTTATAACACTTCATGACTTAGGAAATATCTTTCTAGATTTTTGTTCAAATAATTCGGTTGATCAGATAAGTTGGAATGCCATGTTTTTATGATAAAATTCATATTTCACGATTTGGGGAGGGAAAATCAATAATAATATGATAAAGGCATTACAGTTTTGATTAATGAAAATTTATAACAGGATATATATTTTTTTAAGATTCTAGAACAAAATCGAAAAATTATGCAATATTTCATAGGTTCAAAAAATTACAAAGAAAACATTGTGACTAAATGATGAAGAAAAACAAATTTTTGCTCTGGTGATTGAGTGCATGTAGTTCACTTGGGAATACAAGATGTAGTGTATTAATGAAGAGAGATGGGTTATGTTAGAACATTCACTGAATCAGAAAATTATTTATCAAATCTTGATAGAAAAATGTTTTGATTTTCATACGGTGCTCTGTACAACGAAAATCTATCTCTGAAAGGCTATTCATAAAGATCCACAAATAAAAAAAAACTACTGTTTTTTTTACGTTGTTCAACCATATCATCCATTATTATATTATTTTTCATTTTCATATTGTCCAGGATTCTCTATTATTGTTCATTTTTTACTTATCTTGTTATTTATGGACAGCGATAAAAATGTCAATTTAATCGACTTTTGCCTTCTTATTTTTCTAGAATACACCCCAAATGCCACCCTATGCGACGAAGCATGTGAAAAGAAAATATCGGATTTTGTTAACATGATATTATATATGTTTAATAGAATAAAATGGTCGGCCATTATATGTATTTAAATATGTTCACCTTTGACATAAAGGCGGGCAGAATAATATCGTTACCTATACAAAGTATATATTCCTAAATATTTCCTTCTAAATAGTTAAGTACGTTGTCTTCCACACTCGATGAACTAGAAAATTTGGTGATCATCGGCATTAATAGTTTAAAGTATGAAAATTAAGTATCTCTTAAACTCTTTACCGAATTGAACCTTTTTGATAAATATATTTACCGATAAATTAAAATACGTTGGACTTAAAATGTGAAAGATGTTTCGAGTTTTAAAAGATCCTTTTCCTCAACACAAACAACGCAAAAAGATATCTCTGACGAGTTTAAAGAAAAATATCCAGTTTCAGATTTATGAGAAAGCACCAAGTTAAAATTATGCAGTACAGCTGGTTGATAAAACACTGTAAACAAAGAAAATTCCAGTAACATTTCTAGCATTTTATTAATTTCCAACAAATATTTTTTTTTAAAAATTAAGACATTCCCATTAAAAATTCTCAATTATATATTATTTATCGAAATAGCGTTCAAGTGGAAAGTTTGCATTTGTTAAATGCAATACACTTGTTTTAATCATCTAAAATAGTACAGTTTCATAGTGCATTTCAAAATGTAATCATTTTGTAAATATTTATCAATATCGGAAAATTAGGCCATCAATTTTCAATATGTACAAATTGTTTACAGCAATTATAATTCTGTTAAAGTTCACCATTCCTCGAGATATCGTTTTGTCACGTTAATTGATGGAAAAATCTGTTTTAATCATACAGCATATTTATAACATGGTAAAGTTTGGTCTGATAATTGACAGGTTAAGATGGATTTCGCCGTCTATGTTGTTACATTCATTTTTCCATCTGTCCGTTTCTGTGTTTTAAGTATTGAGTGTCAGTTTTGATACGGGTTTTGTGAGTGCAACACTGCGAACAAGACCTACAACATGATTTAAGGTATTAAATGGGTCTAGTAATTCCTCACAATTTTTATGTTTTCTAAAATTGATAAAGCTAATTAAAAATGACTAGGATGAAAAAGTGTATCACTGAAAGCCGAACTTGGGATTTTCGGATTTATGTTTCTATAATGTAAATACTCAGACATCCTTATGTACACAGTTATTAATCAAGAAAGTACTATTTGTAATTGACTTGTCCTCTTTTGGAGAGGTCAGAGTTTAATTGTCCAGTTGTTCATTTCTCATGCAAAAATATTCAGCCTTTAGATGTAGCGGCCAGCTGCCCTAACGACCAATCCATGCAAATCGTTTAGGTTCAATCAATTTGTCATTTGAGGACAACGACTTTTGTTAAATAAATTGAATTTTATCATTTATACTTTCTCCAATTTACAAATTGGAATTTATATGCAAAAACATTTGATATTTTGTACCCCTCCCCCCCCCAAAAAAAAATCATTAAGAAAAATGCACTTATGCTTTGGCAATTGAAATATCTCCTATAGACTCACAATCTCAACTTTATTGGTTTTATTTGTCAAGATATTTATTACATAATGGCAGACCGTTATATTTTATTACGGTAAACACAGGGTAATAATGATTTATTGTTACCAGTTTTAGTAGAATTAACTTGTTTACTGTTTATTGTGTATAGAATTTTGACCAATGTACAACAACAGAAAGTTCACATTGATATTCAATCTCTATCAGAAGTAACAACAGTTTGATAGTATTTTCACATTCTTCCCATTTTCACATCCACATCCGAGGAAGGACAACTTTCTCTTAGATATTGCGAATAGTATGTCATCAGTAAGACAGCAAACTTTCAATGATGGGCTGAGGGCTGCGTGTAATTAGAATTATAACAGTATTAAAAAAAAACAACAAGTAAAACGGTACTGATTTAGTTCAACATGTTGACGGGTGCCTTATACGGAGCAGGAAATGATTACTTACGGAACGCCTGTGTTACATCTAGTTTTTATTGGAGATCCGTATGATTTTTGTATTTTTGGTCCTGTTCTCCGTATCGTTTGTCCTCGAACTGCTCCTTAGGTATTTCCTAATTATCCAAGACCTGGTGGTCTTCTAATCAGTTTTGAAGGTTGTTCAATTTTGTAGTTCTTTTTACCTCAACCATCAATTTCAACAACAACACACAAAATGAATGGATACACTAAACTATTTTAAAATATGTTAAGAAGGTTTAAATAATTTTAATGCAGTAAATTTATAACAGAAGCCTTTTTAAGTCATAAATCGTTTGATACATGAAACCAAATGAAAAAATGTAAATTCTACACCATTTTAAATTGAAAACATTTGATATGCCACATTGTTATCAACATCAGTCCAATGACTCACGTAATTTCATTCACAAAACTATAACAAAACTTATTTTGAAGCAGCTTTAGATGAACAATTTGTAGTTATCACCAGGAAGTAAAACATTGTAGATGTTAAAGGATATAGTCAATGAGACAATCCCTATTAGTTATGTAATAACATTTACTCTGTATTATAACATATTTGCGCGATATAGTTCGTTCGTCTTCGTCTATATTCTAGTCTTAAAAATATCGAGGAAACTGACAAAATATTTATTTGTACCCTGTTTTTTTAAAAAAACTGTCAGATGAAAATAATCGCTTGGTGAACATGTTGCATTCCAGAAAGAAACAACTGTCAATTGAATATGAGCTATTACATTTTTTGTTATTGTATTTTATGCTTTCAAAAATGTTTGCCTTGAATGTCACCAAAGGTACACATTTTGTCAATATGCGCATCTGGTGGATCAAAATTGGCATCATAGACCGAGAAAAGAATACATTCTGAGAAAAGAATAAATTTTTGTCATATGAGCTAGAAATATCTTCTACTTGTGTTACAGAACGCTATGCTGAGAATATCAATACGGCATAGTTTTCCTGATTACAGTCGAGGGTATAAACATTTGAGAAATGATGACTATTACCATGTGTGATTCGGTAATATAACAATAATTCTGTCAGGGCAATAACTACTGATTATTACCCTCATAAATCTGTCATTGGTGAATAACATGGTGCCAATTGACTTGAGGTTTATAGCCGGACGTTTGTAAAGTGTACTTAGGGTTGATAGTAACAAGTACATTTCACCTTGAATGACCGAGTCTGAAGGACCAGGGGCTCAACTTTGGGTATTTGGATGAATCTTGTATGTGCGGCTTTTTGTTATTTAACTATATCAGAACATAAAGTGTTTTCTGTGGTGTGTATCGATCTTTAAAACAATTAATTATAACTAAATAATGTAGAGTATATATTATTTACAGACAAAAGTATTTATCATAAATCATTTCACCTTAAAATCAAAATTTTATAATTAAAGATAACAAGTATACATAAACCTTTATTATATTTAAAAACAAATGAATAAATTCAGGGAAACGTATTTTCTACAGTTACAAATATGAAATGATACGAGGAATGTATTTGTATGACATTCTATGCGACTGATCATTGGTAACATCAAGGCGCATAGTCGTACTTGCATAATTAAGACCCGTAGAAAAAAGGAGAAAATATAACAAATACCCAAGAACGCACAGTTATCCCCTTACAAGTATTTTCCACTGTGTTATGATATTATATTCCTTTTTATTCAAATTTAACCTCAGAGGAATATATAACAAGTGTATGAATTATGATATATAATGATAAGTGAAGTTTTCATAGAGATGAAACCAAGACATTACTTGCAATAGATAATGCAGATATTATGTATAATTAGCTCGATAACTTGGATTACAAGTACCACTTACTTAACATGTCAATCTCAAGTGTTTTTGGCGGAGGCTTGTTTATCACATAGTTTTTCCCAGCATTATATTTTTGATTGGTTGTTTATTGTGACAGTCTTTGTGACGAGTGATATTTCCGAGCGGAAATACGCCCGCGGCGGTTCCACTTTCATCAAGTGGACTGATTCAGCTGTTGTAATAGAGTAAGCGTGTGTAAAGTATTTTTATAAACTGAATTGGGCGTGCGACAACCTAAAAAAAAGGTGAAATTAATTTATAAATATATGAGGAAATATCAATATCAATTTGCACTTGTCTGCAACTTCATGGTTCATTGACCTCGGCAAAATACTCCATTGATACATTTGTGCATTAATATTTTTATTTATTTTGTGTTTAATGGATATAGTAGGACGCGTACTTTAATGAGCGATTTTTGAAACAAAATTAATTGAAGTAACGGGAATTGATGAGGGTAGATACTGTGTTAGCAGTCTGTAAAATTAAGAAATTATTGTGTTAGTTTGCAATACGATGTTGACATCTTTCATGCTCCTGGAAAAACAATCCCAGCATTCTTATTAAAATGAAGAATATTTTCCCGGCAGCCATGATTTGTTTTGCAAATTCTGCCAAGTATTTTGTTTTGCTAAGATAAATCTGGGCTTTGCAGGTTAACCGTCTCCATACATCATGAAAACCTGACAGGATTTTATGAAAAATTGGGAGATTTTTTATCGCCTGTCTCTATGCGTTAAGATTAGCGTTCGTTGTAAGAACATGATTCAGTGAATTTTGATAGGCCTTATCTGTCAGTTTGACATTTATTTTAGCAGTGAAATCTGTTATCGTTGTAATTTTAAAAGAACAAACTTTACATTTCTCTATTCTCCATACCTGGGATCTATTTAAAATTATATTGATTTATCTGAACAAATATTGACAAATTAGTTTTACTTTTCAATGGTCCAACCATTTCTGTGTATAGCTTGTAAAATAACTTGCTTGTATTTTCTATACACCACTCAATTTCTTCCTATAAACGACTATAGAATGCAATACTCCAAGTTTACTGGAGGGGAAAATATCTAGCTGTGTGCTCCGGTAGTGTTTCTCTTACCATCAAGTACAATCTATATAGTTCTTTTATTGAGAATATCAGCTTTAGTGGAGAAAATCGATCCACGCTGTCAATCGATAGTCCAAAATATGTCACACTCTGTGACCTACTGTTCCAAACGTTAGTTCGGTATAAAGGGAGACTTGTATTCCGTACCCGTTAATTATCGTGCCAGCTTTGTACCAGTGACCCGTCTTCAACCATTTTAATCACTACACCACCCGCATTTTTCATTAAATTCAAATCAAACATTTCAAAAAAACGGTCAATATCTATATTAATTTTTTGCATTCGTATGCTTTATAATCCATACACGCATTGTCAACATATCTCCCACGGTCCGGAGGTCTCTTTTTCATGTGTCAACAATTAAAACCCGGCGCATATTGTTCAAATACATAAATGGAACAATTTGGGACTAAACGAAATATTTTGCATCAATATTACGATATTAAATAGTCAAATAAATAAAGAAAAAACAAGAACCTTAACAACCAAACACTTTTCTGTTCGATACTAGAGTACGATATGTATTCAATACATTTCGACAAGTTTCCTTGTCACGCAACGACAGCATCACAATTTGTGTATCTTTGAATGGCGAAGGATTTATTTTAGAAATGACTTTACGAATCGACTCACTGTTTTCCTTTTTATTTTCAAATTGGAGGGATTTTCCACTTTACACCAAATTGTTTCTAGTGGTGTTTTACGTCCAGTTTCAAATATTTCTTAATTAATGCATGAGAATTCTACTTGAAATGAGAGAGCGCCGAGACACAAGATGGCAACGAACTTTGACTACCACTAGAAATGTATTTAGGGGCGAAAAATTTGGTCCTTTGCAGCAACTACAACAAGCTTATGCCTTTTAGACACTTATGTACATAAAAGGTCCTTTACATGCAAAGAGCATGACATTCTCGGTATAAAACCCGACACGCGATATAGGAGGATCACCATGCACTACATACTATACCTATAAGACGAGACCAAGACAGCTCTGTGGATTTAACAGCTGTATCCTGGATCTGACCTGCAACATTCTGGGATTGTTGTTTTGGCTTTTTTCCAGCTCTTGACCACTTACGTTATCCAAAAAACGTTTTCAGCTGCATGATGCATCAGAGTTAGTGCCATAGAATTTCATATTACTTATTTTAATAGCACGGTTCAGAGTTTGAAAAATGTTTAAAATTTGGTAAACAGATAGTCTCAAAAAGTAAGAGATATGATAGACGAATTCTTGACACAAAATCTACATGTGGCAAAAGTATAAGCAAATAAGCAATCGGCCTTACTCTTAAAGTCACAGTGAGGCCTTCAATTTTGATTTGGATATGACATTTTAATTTTTTTTTTTTTTTTTGCCTTAAAAATACAGTCTCATCATAAGAATTGATATTTGATTGAAAAGACATCCTAATTGTAGCATTGAAAAAAAAACAAAGAATAAAAGAATCATTTTTAAAATAATTTTTTTAAACTTCCATTTCATGAAACAACAATTTTTGCCAATTGGATTCCATAAACCCTTGAAATCAGTAGAGATATACTGGGCGAACGAATTTCAAAAAATATAATTCCTACAGGGCCGCTGCATAAACGTCTGCCCTATAATAGAGCAGTTTTTCGTAAGCCTTCGTTACATAATGAACCCGTTCTACATTCCAAAAAAGAAATGAATGAAGTTTGCACTAAATTTATTTATATGTACACCACATGGCTTATAATACTCATTAGTATACCATAGGATTCGATGTACAGAACTGATATTCACTTCCGATCTGGTAGTGGCAATGTTTTCAAACTTTAGATGCTGCTATAAATACCAAGAAGATTAATTAGTTAGTTGTTTTATCTCTGTAACCTGAATTTGAAGGTTTTTAGATCTGATATTTTCTCCATAGGTCACTGCTTTTTGACCTTTTCAATATAATTACAGTCTTGCGTTTTCTTGAACATGACACTACAGCACATGCGTGGCGGAAATGGTTTAGCTGCACCTGTTTGTTGTGTTTCGCTGACGTGTTTCAAACTTCACTGTGTTTTAATCGCAATTTATCAAAATCTGCTGATATCTTGTCAAGATATTTACATGTAGTTAAGCTAATTCTAACACTAAACATACAAACATCAAACCCTGAAGGTTGGTTGAACTGAACATAAATATGTTTATTAGTGAACGACTTTTTATCTGTGGGTACAGTTTGTTAGTATGAAAAATGTTTGTTTATTTAAAAAAAAAAAGATGCCTTTTCCTTTTTCGTTATAATATAAGACAACAACCGCTTTTGTTTACAATGAGGCGTTCTTCTTCGGCTAGTTAGAAGTCCGGTAAACTAAAATCTTTGATACTAATTTTGATGCACAAGATGTGCACATTTCGTCGATTTGCGTCCATTTACGACTCATCAGTTGTGCTCAAGGCCCAAAATGTTGAAAAACCAGAACAATAATCCAAAAGGCTGAAGAGCAAAATAAAAAATGCCAAACTAAGCAAAAGAGGCAAAGCCAAAACCATCTAAGGACAGAGCTATACACGAAGGAGATACTTCTTATATTTTGCCAATCCTACATTTTTGTATCAGTAATTTAAAGTATCAATTTCGGGCTAGTATCAAAAAGATAGCAACTGAGCTGTGGATACGCTCGGGGACTAGAGGTATCGACTCGGTGGTTAAAACTAAATTCTTTGATACCAATTTTGAAATAAAAGTTCCAACCAATATTTTATCCAAGTCTAAATGTCAGTTATGCAAGTTCATTACTATTAACTTGAATGTTCTTTTTTTCTCAAATATTGAAAAACGAAAATATTTCCATATATCATTTTACATAATAGATTGCAATTAATTAATCCTAGTCATTTCATGCCTTATTAGCGCGAAAATGGAAAGATAAATGTAGAATAGGCACGTTAAAAATAATTCAGTCAAGTAATGGATTTTCGTGTCTGGATACTTACTGATAAATTGGTTTAAAAGTACCATAGAGTTATATTTGAAACAAATTCTTTATATAAGTGTACAATTTTCTATAGCTGAAACCGATTTATTAAAAAATGAGGATAGAATCTCAATTTAAGATTGCTTAGGCTTGTCTGTCTGTAATCAATGCATTTCATAGATATGACATATGTGAATTTTAGGCGATTCACTGTCTACTTTTCTCCTAATATCGGTAAAACCAGTTAATCATTTTATACTATATCAAATTTGATTCATAAAAGATACATGCGTTAACACGATCCTCAGTGGATCGGGAAGTTGCAAGAAAGACCCATCCTTTCTGGAATAACAGAAATAAAAAAAATTATAGGATTTTATTATTATCATGACTTTAACTCCCCAAATTTCATTATTATTTTAGGCATGAGAAAGCAAAATTGAAAGATCCCAGAACGTTTTATAAAGCAGAACTTTAGTACCGAGTGATAACAAAATTCTTTTTACCCGATACAGTCTGCATAAATCATAGTTTTGTTTACAATGCCTTTTCCCCGTCGTTCCTTGCCTGTATATTCCACACTTTGGCGGGTACTGGGAAATATAAAAATTGATCTTGCATGTAAATTGGCAATACTATTCAAGGGCTTGTCGTAGCTTCCTGTTTTTAATTGCTGATTAATGGATTTTCCACAAAGTAGTCATTCGGAACACAATCCATTAAGACTTAAAATGTTCGATACCCTTTCTAAAGATTCAATTACTCTATAACTAAACAAGAAGTAGATTTTGCTTAGAAATATAGTTAAATAGGAAATGGTAAACTAGACGGATTATATATAAATAGCCACACGTCTTTCGCGATAATTTGAGTAAAGAACTTTCGAACAGCGAGCAATGTATTTTCGTATGATGTCGGGTTAAAAAATAATATAATTCATTATTGTTACAATTTATCAGTGATTTCTGTATTTTCTCAAAAGTAAAAATACCTTTGCAATATAATGAGCATATAGTGCATTTCTATATACGTATATGTAAAGCATTAGTAAAAGTTCCGATTTAAATACCATTCCAAGATTGGAGCAAAATAGACCCAAGAATATACTTACTAAAACTATACAAGAATGAAAATCATCTAAATAATCAGAATAGGCCTTAATAATCTTGGTAAATTTGTTGCTTTGTAAGATCAGTAAACTTTGAATGAGGGAGTGGAAAACCTTGCTTTTTCTAAATTTACAGAAATTTAAAAAAATCACCAAAATGGGTAAAGCCAAAACAAAATACTCATATTTTAAATTTATTGCGAAAAAGGCGCTATTTAGTTAACAATATATATATATATATATGCTTTTAAAAATTACTTATCTAAGCTTTAATAAGTTCATGTTTCACACATTAAATTTTTGGGGAAGGAACGACATAAAATTTATGAACCTAAGAGATATGAATTGAAAATCACCAGATGAAAGTTGTACGTTAAAGCATCCATGGAGCTGTTTCCTGAGTTTATGGAGGAAGTGTGACTGCATGCTGCCAGAATTATGGTTATATCTATCAACACAAACCCATTTCTTGATTTAGCACTATGGAACCATAACAATCAAAGATTACTAGTCAATCAACAAAAACCAAAGACAGAAAATGAAAGAAGTAGAGACATTTTCTCCTATATTTATTTCACTTCTAGGGCCATTTTGAAACAGTTGCGTTGCAGAAAGCCTTTCAAAATCTCTGCGTGCATTGCCTGGTATATGATTTTAACACAAATATGCAAACTTAAAATATTTAAAACAGTTTTTCAAAGCGAAGGACACCCAGAACCAAAATGAAATGTTTGCTGTAAGTCAGTTTATCTCCTTTCACGTGACAGTAGAATGGTTTTGGTTCTAAATGCCCTTATTGGCAATATTCCAAAAAGTGAAACAAATTGACCTAAATCGCCTGTATACACGACATTTGCGGGAAGAAAACTCGAACATATTTTATAATTTAGCATAAAATGTTTCTTTGTTAACATAATAATGCGTTGGAAAAAGTGGCCCCACTCCTTTGTAAAAAATGCACGAACTCTGCAACAGTCGTATTCCAGAAGTATATGCTGGGAAACGAAAAAATAATGAAATATGCCCAGCTCTTGTCATACAAATTTACGAATTAAATGAAAAATTTCATGTAACAAGCTAGGTTAATTAAATGCAAACTTTGATAAGTTTGGAAATTTATAGAAAAGGAACAAATGATCGCCAATAAGAAATAATTATTCTGCTTGTGTGTTGTAGTTTAGCTACATGCAGTAACTGTATCATAACAATTAACTGTTTATATATCGTTGTATTTTGTATGCTTATATCCCTAATGTAATTGGATTGTGTTTTGCATAAATAAATTTATCATTAATCGGTAAACGATGACTTGGTTAAAGACACTTTCAGCCAAAGCTGCTGGTAAATCATCACTGTAGAGGTACTTGTTAACCTGTTGAACCTTACACTTTGGTATTTGTTCATATTGTTAAAAAAACATGAAGCAATTGTAATGATCTTAAAGTTTATAAACTATACAAATGAAGTATATTGACTTTTTGACAATGGCTCGAAGTGTCCGATACTTAAAAAGGTTTTTAATACCAAACAAGAACATGTTAGATTCTAACATATATTTACCATTAGGCTTTATCTTTGTTTACTCAGAACCAACAAACTAAAACATCTCTTGTCATTTTTGTAATTGAAAGTCTCTCTCCTGTGATATTTACATTGCTATTTGTATTTCGGGAATATGACCAGGCCTGATTTTAACGGACAATTCTTTTGTCATTCATTACGGGAGGTGTCAGAATTAAGGAGGCAAATAATCCAACTGACAAATATATTTATTTTTAAATTGAGGGAGTTTTAATTCTGACATTTTTATTTAAAGATTAAAAAAGATTAGAGATTGGTATTATGTGTCACTAATTTATTTTCATTGTTAAAGTTTAATCTTATTTACTTTAGAGATCGGAGTTAACATACAGTTTTTCTTTTTGGTTTCTATATACTTATTTTAATTGTTTGACACATAAAGAAAACACTATAGATTTTCTGTTGGGGTGTTATTGCAATGTAAGAATGTAGGTTTGACATGTGGATTATATATCGGGAAAGGACTACCGAAGCAATCGGACAGCGGGCAAATCCACAAGACCAAAACCTGGGGGAAAATGCGAATTCTTGAGAAGACTATAAACCAGCAAAAACATAAAACAAAGACACAACAAAAGGGAGTCAAAAACACATATATATATCAAACCAGAGACAATCAGAACAAGACAACACAAAACTATAGAACTAATACAGTATAAATACCGCAAAATACCGGGAGTCCGTGGAAGGGTAAGCAGGTACTACTATCCCGTTAACGACACCCATTATATTGTATATGAAATTAAATATAAATGAACTTTCAAAATTTTTACCATAACTCGAAGTCCAGCAATTTCCATTTTATATAATTAGGGAAATGAACAATTACAAAAAGCAAAGGGGGAAACGTTAAATGATCACCAAGTTTTCACTGCAAAATTGTACGCATACCATCTGAATATATATAAAGTGTTATGTTTAATTTTAAATCTTACTACAAAGAAATGTATATGCAGTGGTGAAATTTGGTATGATGGTCTTTTCATGGTCACATCGATAAGTCATTTATTCTTAATACTTACTTCACATACCTTCACGTCATGCAGTATATGGCGTTTATATAGCTCTTTATCGTATTTCCCCATGCCTATATCGACCTGCCGAGGCCTTCACAATTTCCCGTATTTCGGCACTGTGACGTCGTAAAGAGTTGACCCGACCCTTCGGCACTGTGACGTCGTAGAGTTGACCCGACCCTAACAGTAATATGAGCTGACCCGAATATATCAGCGACGTCATAATGTTTGACCCAACGTTGACCCGAATATATCAGGAAAACATCCGGTTATAGGCAGATGGCCATTGAAAAGTAAGAAATTCCATTAAGATTGCTAGTTAACAATACGATAAATTTATCATCAAGTTTTCTTCAAACAAATATTATAAAATATAAGCCGCTCGGCACAATATGAAGCTTTTTAGCTCGTTCGCTACGCTCACTCGCCGAAAAAGCTTCACATTGTGTCTCGCGGCTGATATTTTACGATATACGTTTGCAGAAAACCTGATAATATGTACATATACATAAGCTTTCTTCGTTAAGTGAGATTGGTACTTTCATCTTGCAAAAATCATCCCGAAGAAATCAATAAATTTTTCAAAAAGGCGCTATGGTACAAACACACCTTACAATAAACATTCCCCCAGCAGTCAAAACACCTTATAACAAATTCCTTTACTTTAGAGTCAACACATCCTACATCAAACGATTCCTTTGAGTCGACATACCCTACAACGAACGATCCCTTGGAGTAGACACACCCTACATCAAAAGATTCCTTGGAGTTGACATACCCTACAACAAACGATCCCTTGGAGTCGACATACCCTACAACAAACGATCCCTTGGAGTCGACACATCCGGCCACTTGGGGTCAACACGTATTACAACAAACATTCAGTAGGAATCTACAAACGGCTTTTGAACTCATTATACCTTACAAACGTCCATAGGAATAAAAATCCTTTACAACAAACTGTCCCTAATAGCGAGTATTTGTATTTTCAACATATGGGTCATTTAGAAAAGTCTGTGTGTAATGGGGTCAGCCATATTGTGCCACATACTAAGGCTAGAAAAAGTTTCGTTCGCCGGAAACAAAAGTAAGCGAAATAACTTGCTTCAAGTTATAATTTTAGAATCAGAATCATGATACCGGAAATGAGGTTCTGGAAAGGGCTATTACTGTGCTCGCACCATTGGCCACGCCAACAGCATCCTCAACATACGGCCGTTAAAATCAACAATCATCCCGTTTTGGTCAAAACATCATCCAACAAATATAACGATGAAGGACACAACAACCTATAAAAACAGCCCTTGCAGCCGAAATATGTATTGCGATATCCGCTACATTTTTATATACGTGTACAACTACATACATCATATATCCTGTAAATAAAATATAGCAAGCAGTTGAACTCCCTTTTCATGAAAAATCTAAATGCCCCGTAAAATCCGATTTATAATTTAAAAACGACCGAATCTAATTACAGACTGTCGGACTTTACAAATTTGTCCGTCATTCTTTGATGCTTTGGTCCACATAAGATCAAAGAATATTTCCGATTAAGGACAAAATAATCAGGTATGAACTTGTTGATTTTATTTATCTCACTCTGTCATGTTTCAAAAGCTCTCTATTTATCACATATATATTTCAGTTAAACCCTGCCCTCGTGCAGATGTTCTCTAATGATGTGTGCTGCACGGCAACCATGTTGTTTCGTTGACATGTATTATCTTAGTTTATCTTGACACGGAGAACAAGAAGTTTGTCACAAACTTTGTCGACAAATTTTCAAATTTGGTTAAAGGTATTGATACAAAAGTAGCTTCATCGTTGTTGTTTCTATTAAAACTTCCTTGATATCTGTGCAAAGTGTTATCTTTAACTATTTCAATGATCTTCCTGTTGTGTTTTGTTAAATAAAAAGGCGGTAAGATATTAAAATAAATACACACAGACGTATATTGACATGTATTCATAGCAAGGCATTGTTTTTCTAATGTTTACACGCCAGATATATACACCAAAAATGCAGATATCTTTTGCCCACTTGCTGAGATTATTGTTTTGAGGATTTTTATTCATACCTAACCGTCAAGGAAGCAAGATATACTTCTTGTGAAGTTAGTTGTCTTATATTAAATTGTTGACCTAGTTATGGATGTTGAAGTAATATTTTACGTATATAAAAGATGCACGAAAGATAATTGACTGTGTGTGCTTTCTAGGAATTATCATCAGCTTATTCTTAAATTATTTTGCTACAAAAAAACACGTCCTCTGACTTATACAGTCGATATGCAATATCACGCCTATTGTATTCTTTTGGGACATCAGTTGATCCTTTGAATGAATAGATCTCTTTTCTGAAACTTCGTATTGAGATTTGTGGCATTTCTAAAAACAAACTGGCATTTTTGATGTATAAGATGAGCTAATTTCATAAATTGTGCTCAATATCTATTTGGTGAAAACCAAAACAACAATCCAAAAGTTAAAGAGCAATTCAAAAATTCCAAAATACCAAAATGACCACAAGGTGTAAAGCCAAAACAATCTAAGGACAGAGCTATAAGCGAGGGAGATATTCTCCTTTGTTTTTACAACTTTTGCAATTCTGTAAAAGTATATTCTAAGTATCAATTCGGGATCGGAATACTAGCAACTTAACTGGGGATACACTCGAAGACTTGGAGTCCACCAGCAGCGTCACCGACTCAGTGGTATAAATAAAATTCTTTGATACCAATTTTGATGCATAAGATTTGCACATTTCGTCCTTTTAAGACTCATCAGTTGTGCTCAAAAGGTTTCTTCTTTCTAAAATTGCATGCATTTTATATCACCTACCAACATGGTCGTAGATCTACTATTAGCAAAAACTACATAATATGAATTCCAGTTTTTGTAGAATTGTTGTATATCTAATATGTTTACCCATCTTTGATGTTTTAGGTATATAAGTCTGAACATTTTCACTCATTCGTGTATCAATGATCCTGAATGTAAATTTTTTCTATTCATTAAATTGATACCCTTCTTTAGGTCGTTGCAAGGAATTTGGTTTTTCAATATCCTGTCATGATATTGCAGTTCTCTGCATGATGATTTTCTTTATCTAATTGTTCTTCTTCGCCCCAATTCCAAAACTACAGAATTTTCGTGTTTCTGAATATAACATTAAAGAATCTACATAAAATGACGGAGTTTAAACCTATATTTACTATGTGTATAGTGTTTGGAAGATTATTACATTTTAAAGGCTTGCTATTTTAGATTAAGCCATAATTCCTATTCGATTTTGTAAATGTAATTATGTTTTAAGCATTACTAAATCAATGTCATAGCTTATAATTATAGTTAAAACCTTTCATGAAATATTCTGGGTTAAAAAAAGACGAGCAATATTTTCGTATTTGAATAAGGCCTTTCCGTAATCCGGTTTGTCTTAATTGTACCGATATAATTTCCAAATCGATCTGGTTCATAATTACGGTTCAAAATGGTCTTTTCAGCAATTAATTGAGATACGATACACGCAATCCGAGTAACCAATGTGGAATAATTACTCTTTTGCCTTTAAGAAGCAAATATTTTTTGAAAAGTTTATATATTAACGAGAATTTTCTTTACTTTACAATTTCCGCTGTGAAATGAAAACGCATCGATCAATTTTGACATTCCCTCTGTATATTCCATACATTGATCCAAATCTGATATAAAAGAACAGACATCTTGAAAGTATCAGGAAAAACGACAAAATCTTTTGAGGACAACACTACTCATTTACACATTGTAATAGTATGATGACATTGTAAGCGAGATCAAACATCACTTTAAGTACAATATGCAATATTACAAAATTTCCAACAATTAGGTGTCCTATTTTTACATTATATTTTTCCCCAGAGATATTATTCCACTCAACTCAGAGTACCGAGTTATTCTGTACTTTACAGAAGCCATTTCATAATTTTGTTAGATGCACAATGTAAATTACCACTCCATGAAAATGAAAATTATTATTAATTGGCCAAAAACTTTTCGTTGTTTTAAATTATTTGTTATTATAAAAAAGAATAAAAATAATAATGAATTAAAGTAATTAGGAATTAACTTTAACTGACCCTTTTTCTTGCTTTCTCTTTAATTAAATCGTAATGTTTTAGAAGGAAGATTTTTTTTATTATGCTTAAAGATAGAATTCAAGTATATTTTGATAAAATAATAATCAATTTTGTCTCGCCAGTACCGCTCTAATACAATGCTGAAAACCCTAGATGTGAAAAGTTAAAACAATAATTTAACCAAAAAAATATTTACAATATTATTATCTCAAAAATTGTTTGAATATATTTCACCGAATACTGTAGGCCATGAGAACAACTGATGAGTCGTAAATCGGCGAAATGTACACATCTTGTGCATCAAAATTGTATCAAAGAGTCTTTTAGTAATTGTATCTTTATAATCTGCAATACAAATATATATTTATATGCCTTGTTATGCATTTACATAGTCACACATCTTTTTCTTGCGTTAGACTTCTGTGGTACACGCACTATAAATACACCATAATACTAAAACGCTTTCCTTGTTAGGTAAGATAAACTGCATCAAAATCAATATTTTCTTAATCCCACCCGCTATGTTTCACTTCTCGTAACCTGTTCAGTGAAAAACATATTTTAAATTATAACTCCATTGTGCCAATCCGTCTCTGCATGCTCTTGGCATCCACCCAGTATAAATGCCACTTTTGTTCTGTGCCGTGTTCTTTACGGAACGCTAAATCGAGCGTAAAGTGACGTCATTATTTCAATTAAAATTTGCATGCATGAATTTTTACCTGACAAAATTTACAAGAACACACAAGAAGAATGTGTTCATCTTAAACAGTAATGTTTGAAAGACTGCATATAATTTGATTTGACGCTAATTATATAAATAAGATAGCAGGGGCGTATAAAATTCTAACAATTATGCAAAAATTACCCAGTTTAACATTTTGGGCTTAAAATGATCTTCCGTATAATTTCAAAGGTATACTGGCGAACCTTGAAAACATTTTATTATCTTTATGCAAGCTGCAATTTTATCTGCAATATTCAAAATGTTCATTTGCAGCGCATCAAAATTTGTAAAAAGAATGGAGTTTTCCATATACTGCAATATCTACGAAATGTGGCGTACATGGTCGGTAAAATATGCCATTTAATGTGACTATTATTTATATAGGTTCGTTCATCAGTCTGGGGAGGTTTTATCATCGAATTCTTGGGAAATGTCTATAGACTTAAATTCGTACGGTTAAGATGCATTCTATTCGTCGAACTTTCGTTTATCAAGAACAACTATTTTTAGAATAAACTTTCAACCAATCATAGTATCATTAGACATGGTATATAGAACATATTATCAGTACAAAAATAGTTTGCCTAATTTCAGTGCTGTTAATACTACTGACTGCAGTTGTTGTACTTCGTTTAATCTTTACATGTCAATACTGTCTGGTCCATTGAAGAAACATTACGTGTCATTATAAATTTCCAGGTACTTGTGCTGATTCCCCATCTTACCACCGTCTATTAAGCAGCCACCATTCATCCTGACACGTTTGTTTCTTGATAAAATCTAATCTTTCAATTTATTAGGCCTCTACAATTGTAAATGCATTGTTCTTTATTTTAACAAAGTTATTTTACGCTTGACCGAGCATAAAATTGTCACCTTCCATGTCTAAGTTATTATTCAAACCTTAGCGGTCGTTATGAATTAATTTACTCTTTTTCTTAATTGAAAATCTCAACTTTTTGTTTTGACAAGAACTCAAAATGATGCAAAGAAACTTTTAATGATAAGAGAGGTCCAAATAAAATTTTTGTATTACTTAATGTACAAAGACCATTAAAATCGAAGGATAGAAGAAAGATATCCCGTTTAATACAACTATACCAGATAATGAAATTGTTCTAGTGCGTATTTTTGCTTCGATAGAATGAGTGAACCGATAGAAATCTAAATAACATATTGTCATTACTAATGTAATAAAGCTGTGCTTGATTATTGATAAAATTAGGAAAATTGATCAGATTCCTTACTAAAAACTATCATTTCATGCTCTAATGCACGTGTCATATAGTCCACGAAACCTAATCATTAATTCGAAGCACAGATGCTGCTCAGTTTTTATCTGTTATTAAATGTGTAATAAATCCCATCTCCGATGCTCTGTCGGTCATTTGCATTTGTCAGGCGAGATTTCTTTTTTTATGTCTGATTGGGAAATTTTTTTTCTTTTTTAAGTGTAAGGTTTTTGTTTGCACACCTTTAAACACTGTCTGGGGGCAGAAAGCTCTGTCCAGCAATTTATTTTATATCAATAGATGACGTTTTTTAACCCTTTAGCATTTGCCAAGTTTTTGACAAAAATCATGAACAATTCGGGTTGCACAATTGACCACACAGAAAAAAAATATTTTCAAAGATAAAAACATTTATTGTATACATTGTAAAAGTATAATACACTAGCTTTAATTTTTCAAATTCATTACTTGATTGCCTTGATTACCGTTGCTATGGTAACACATCAAACTTCACTTCAAACTTGAATTTTAACTGTTTTTAGCCAAAATCAAAATATACTGAGGGTTCTTTTTTGTTCAGAAGTAGAAATAGGGTTTGTTTATGGTACAATAGTTTTAATAACAACCTGAACTGGATAAAACAATTGAACAGTTTTGGAAATTATGTGAGAAAGTTAGGTTATTTATGTTGCTAGGCAACCATGAGAATTTGTCAATAAATGCTGATTCCATATAGTTTTCTAAATTTTTTATATAATAACATGAAATTCCACCCTTAAATTAATTATTTATTTACCTTAACTAATTCCTATATATTTTTGGAGAAAATGTCATATTTTTCCTTAGCAACCAATGACATTCCCTAGCAACAAACTATGAAAAACCCTCTACTGATATATATTCAATGTAAAATGATTTCCGAAAGTCCAATTTTATTTAAAAATCCAAAATCTTGAGTAATGTTAAATATTCACAGGTTAAGATCATTTCTACCTACTAAAAATAGTGTAAACTTTTACTTATTAAAATGCTACTAATCAACCATTGTTCGCAGTAGAAATTTTGTCAATTTGTAATTTTTGAAGTTTTGACATGTTCCACCATCAACCCATTTATGACTTAAACCAGAATAAATAGTACATACATGTAGATATTCAAATATTTTTCCTTAGCAACGATATTGACTCCCTAGCAACCAAGAATGAAATACAGTCAATTTTAAGAAAAAGGCAGAAATGATTCCTTATTTAAACATACAAGTATACTAGTTCAAAGGTTTTTACCGGCTTAAAAAGAACAAATCAAATTATATACACCAGAGGAGATGGTAAACATTTACAGTTGAATAGGGGACATTTCGGCCCGCGGACCACTCGGCCAAAGACCACTCAGCCCGAGGTAAAGACAACTCGGACCGTCAGAAAAAGACAACTCGAACCGTAACACTAACAATATTAGGTTCATTTAAAAGTTAACTTGTAAAGACAACTCGGACCGTCAGAAAAAGACAACTCGGACCGCCAGAAAAAAGACAACTCGGGCCGTAATCCTTTTGATGGGCCGACTGGTCTTTTTAGTACAAATGAACGGGACGAGTGGTCCTGGGCCAAGTGGTCCGGGGGCCGAGTTGTCCTGCACCCTTACAGTTCTCTAAAATAGATAATCATCACATTCGTTCCCTTTTGTCGAGCCTGTGACCTTTGTCGCGGAAGCGAGACATAGCGATCCTACAGTTCGTTGTCGGCGGCGGCGTCAATATTTACATTCACTCTGTGTTGAAAGTTTTTAAAACATTAATAACTTTTTTAAATTATCCTGGTTTTTTACCAAACTTGGACAGAAGCTTGTTCATATCAAAAGATAGTATCAAGAGGAAAATTTTGTAATAATTTTTTCTCCCATTTTTTCCGTATTTTACTTATAAATGGGCTTAGTTTATCTCCCAGTTAACATGATATACAGTCTGCAGTTAAAGTATTTAAAACATTAATTACTTTCTTAAACCATCCTGGATTTCTATCAAACTTGGACAGAGGCTTCTTCATGATCAAGAAATAACATGTGGAGAATAATTATGTACATTCTATTATTACACTGAAAACATAGACAACAGCGAAATCAGGCGAGAAACTATTATTTGTGAATATTTCTTTCTGAGCAATCACAGATATAGCTTTCTAACAAAGTTTGTGTTGAGATTTTAACTATAATCTTTATAGTCTATTTGATTTGATGTACAAAATAAGCATCGGTTTATTTCGTTTGCATAAAAATTTAGATAGACCAAAATGCTTAAATACTATTTTCCTTATTTTCAATAACTTTTGGCATGGGAATCTTTCAAACCAATATTTGATATTTCATAGAAAAGATGACAACTGGAGAGACATATTGTTGTGTACAGTTTTTTAATGAGTATTTGGGTGCAGGTTAGAAAGTGTTTTGCCTTCTTGTTGCATATAAATTGTTTGTAGAAAAATGAATCCTGTCTCTCTTAGATTTTTTTCTTTGCTCCAAGATTTATGGTTATGAAGACACTAATAAGCAAAGGAAGTTGTTGACTTCACATTTTGAAACTAAGTAGACTAGATAAACTGCACTGTAATGTTTTAAATTAAAACAAATACTAGTATACATAATTTGAGCACTTTTTATTTTGAAAGGTATTTTAAAAACAGTTCAATGCTTTCAAACCTTCCATATGTGATTGTATATTATGATGTACACATTGAAAATCCATATAATCGTTATTCAAACACAGAACTGTCACTGAAGCACCAGTCTGTATATGTAACATGTATGTCAATTCAATTAAACGAAAGCCTTGTTTAGTTTGGAAAGGTTTGCTGAAATTTCATACAACTTTCTTAGATCTACATAACATTCTGAAAAACAAAAAGTATTTTTTAAAAATCCAATCTGAATGACCAAGACTGGTTCTTAATATGACTTCACTGAAGCAGTATGAACATGCGGATACTTGTATACTGTTGAATGTGAATTTTTGAAAGACATTATCTTTTGCCTGTATTACAAATGTACATTTAATCTGACTATGTAAACATTGCAATGTAGTACATGCATATAAAATAAGTGTCTGTTAATACTATACGGACTAATTTTATAAATGTGCAGAATAAATGTTATTAATTTGAAAATTTGAGAATAATGAAGTGTAAATTTCACTCTATGTTATGGCTGATTTAAATACAACATACATTTTGTATCACAAATTATTACTGCTACATGTATACAGAAAACTCTTAAGGTATCCGGACCATAATAGATAATGATCGAAAATTGTATCTCTTTTTGACCGTGAATGGCTGAACCAAACAGTTTAAAGCTGGAATTTTGTATATATATTTTTCTCAAGTTGAAACACACTTTGTTGCTTATATGCAGAGTCTGTAAAAATAAGTTAGTTATATTGGCATTTCCGACGTTTGCCGATAATTACCGAAGTCATTTCAATTGCGTTGTATGGAACATCCGGGAACTTTCAAATAATCACGTGGTCATTTATGGTCCGGATACCTTAAACAATACCCGAAAAAGGCACATGCATTGATAAGCTTTAATTTATGTATAGAATTACCAGCCATTTTTCACAGTTACAGAGCTACCATTTGATTTTTAGGGGGGGGGGATTTCATAGGATGTAGTATATCAACTGTTTTATCCTGCCTATTTTTTTTTTGTCGAACTTTTGGTCCTGGATTTTTTACTCGCCCGCGATTGCAGCCTAAATTTTTATTTTCATTTAAACCCAAAAATTTCCTGATTGACATAGATTCCTGCATTCCCCCCCTTAAAAATCAAATGCTTGCTACCTCACAACATATCTTGTCTTTAACTATTAAAGTTTATGTTGCAGTTTGAAAATTACTTGTTTTTTTTCATTAATAAATATATTGGGTGGCCATGGTAGCTGAGTGGTCTAGTTTGGTTGCCTATTTATGATCACTAAGCCTGTTAGAGTTTAACCCATCTTGTGGTATGGTGTGTTCAACTCCTATCTAAATTGACAGGGATTGCCCGACATTGGTCATTGGTTCTCTCCAACTTCCACCAATACATGATTAAAGCTATAAAAAACATATCCTTTACTATATTTCAAGTAAGAATGCATGTATCATTTTGCATGTATTTAAATGGGCATACATGAATACATTAGATCTTGCAAATGTTATTGGTGTAACCACCATTTAACAAATTCTTACCACTTATATCACATACAACTGATGTTACCAAATTAAGTTTCTAAATATACCACAGAATGGTTCCTTGTATGTGCCCAGTATATGCAAAATTTAAGTCGGGGGGGGGGGGGGGGGGTGGTATCTGTCAAAACAGAAAAAAAACAAAAAAACATAATATTTACATTAAAAAATAATTAATTCATAAGTTACAAGTTTTCTACTACATTGTAACTATGCTTATTTATTTATGGAAGGGAAAGGAATTTAAAAGGAAATAATGCTCCAAATTACATTATTTGTATTAAAGAATTCAAGTTTTAGAATGTAAATAAAAAAAAAATTGGATTAAAAATTACTTTGACATATATTTTGAAAAATAAAATATGCAATCATATACAGGATCACAGATACTGCAAAAAAAAAAAAAAAAAAAAAAAGTATGTAAAACATTTCAAGGATCAATTTGCACCTTCCTAATAAATAAATAAATTATGGTTGCTCCTATAAAGTACAAGTTGACTGATGTATACATGCATACATGTAATACATGTACATAATATCTTTTATTTGAAACAAAAAAAAATATCATAATACAGAGCTCTCAGATTTAGAAATTGTTTTTTTTTTTATTTAATTAGTCACGTGTAAAATCAAGATATGGTGAGCATCACAATAGCCAAGCAAGGCTTGCATTTCTAGAAATACAGTATCCTGTATTATAAAAATAACTTGTTGATGAATTGCATAAAGTATTCTTTTTCTATTACCAATTTCTCATGGTAAACAATAAGGTCTTTGTTTACAGTAAAAAAAAAAATGAACGAATGCAATTTAAATCTAAACAAATATCAGAAATTCTAAACTGATCAAAACAATATTTTTAAACAGGTTAAAATTTCCATAAGACTGCAGCAAAGAGTAAAATAAACAAATGTAAAGCTTAAGTAATCCTTCCTGTGCAGCAGGCTTTTTTTAACCTATTTTTATGTTCACTATTAACAACTTTTGCATGTGCTTTAATTCCATAGTTTAAAAAAAGCTTTTACTTCAAATTTACTATTTAGTGCTTATGAAATGTAATTTGGTTGAGATATATATCTATATGTTATCTGCTTTGGGAGTTAACGCTTGATTTTGAGTACAAGATAACATTTATCGATGAGAAAAAATATACTTTTACCCATTATTAGAACTGGAACAAAATCATCATCTTCTCACTTTCTTTCTCCTCGCAATCGTTTATTTCGTGATTCAGCAACAAATCAAGAGAGTCCTCTTATTCTTCATACAGGATATATCGTTTGCAATATTTACAGCCATTTTCACTTGGAAATTAATTAACTTCACTAGATTAATCGTACATTCTTGAGCGTAATTGTTGAAACGCACATGTAAGTCGGTTCAAAAGTCGGCACGTCGTAATAATCTGAAAACCGATCTCCGGAAAGCTATTTACGCTGCCGCACATGTTTAAGTTTAACCGGCGGTTGCAACGCCATCAAAGGGTCAATATCTGAAAACAAAAGTGTTTTGAAAAGCTTGTAAACTGGAGAAAAAAATGTTCGATTTAGATTTTCCTATTTCGATTTGCAATTTTAAAAAATTTGACGTAAATTGAAAAGATAGAGAAAAACGAGGGAATTCTTCTACATTAACTAGATTATTTCATCCGCAAAAATGATAAATCTAGATCTTTTTAAGATATATTATATCACAATAAAAGTCTTTTTCTGCACTTTAGAGTACACTTTTCATATTGTGAATTATTAATCAAACGACTGGGAATATACGCTTCAAGTACATCGGACATCGTTGTAAAATTGCAGATGAAAATTGAATAAGTGTAGCAACGTTTACACCATAATAACTCGTCTTTTTACAAACAAATATTTTATAGAATTATAATCATGTGAAAAAGGAAATTATTGGCTTTAAATCAAGCCCTTTCTGGCCAAATTCCGTTGAGTATTGAGACAATTATCAAGTTTTTGTTGGAATGATACTACACGTTGAACGCTTACCGGTCAAATTTGACCGGTACAAACGTTAAAGGGTTAAGGAATGCGAATTAAAGGTTCGGGATAGCTTAAAACAATATTAAATTATCAATTTGCTCTCAGTTGTATGTCCATTTGGTGCTCTGATATTTCTGTCAAAGAATAGAAATCGCATGAACTCTATGAATTGACTCAAGACTAAATGCGTCGATGTGATTCCAAACTCCCGTCCAGTTAAGACATACAGAAGAGAGAGAGAGAGTTCCAATGTTAGGAACATTTTATGATGAAAACATATTCAAAAATTCTGGTTGATATTTTATCATTCTAACCTCATACTAAGTGTGTGCATATTGCTCGAAATTGGTTCCGTTTCTGTTCAATTACATGACTATATGCCTTAACAAAATAATTTGAATTTTAAGATTTTGAGAACCACGTTGTTGTCGTTTCTGACTTATGCCCCTTGATTGTGCGGGGAAAGAAGCCAAAGTTTAAATTTCAGGGCAATAACTGAGTATGCTTCAACAGAATAATTCGAAATTTTGGGAATCTAGTACCAATTTGACGTGTTTCACATTTGTCGTTACTGAGTTGTGTTCCTAAAATGGAAATTGACCTATTTTCTTTTGTTTTGCTTCTTAGTGTTGGAGTTATTATTGCTTATCTGGTCATTAGAGTATCTCATACATGATCTTCTCGGTTTACTTGTTCCACGAATCCATTGCTTTCTATTTCTTGTTGCAACAAATAGCATGGTTGTTCGATATACATTCCCTAAGCATTGTTGTTGCAATATATTTTATTAATACGCATATACAGTGCATCGGAATTGATGCCATAAAGTTGGTACCTCTGCTGATAGATAAATGGGAAGTTTGGGTACCTATAAAACCGGTTTAACACACCGCCGTTCAGTGTCTGTACAAATCCAGACTACCCTGACTCTCTGTTGTTTTCAATGTTTTGCATGGTTTTGTGCTCTTTTATATTATTTTTTTGTCTGAAGTTCTCTTTATTGATTTGTATGTCCTAGCTGTTATTCGTTTTGTTGGTACTTTCGTGAAAAAGAAACTTAAACCAGCTTACTTGAAATAATAACCAATGATTGTCTTCCTCGCTCTCGCTCTCGTAAGATAGTTATGATTTTATATATTTTTTTGGCATTTTGGATTTCAATCTGCTCTGTTTGGCCCACTTTTTTAAATATCCTCCACACACATTAATGATATGTTCTTGGATATATTTTCCCAAACCTTTCAATGTCAGATGAAGGTCTTCCAGAATTCAACATTTTTTAAAGAAATTAAAATTACTTTTTGCCCTGTTTGTCTTATACAAGACACCTTCTGCAGGAAAGATAACTCACACATATGGGAGACAACTCCATTATCCGCAAGTAATGAATACATTTAGTTTATTGGGATATTTTGTTGTTGCTTCATTAGTACTGCTGTCTGATGAGATTATAATAATCAGTCATGGTCTAAGATGTGAGATGGAACAATTCCACCCGAGGGTTCACATTTTCCAGACGAGGCTCATCAAAAACCAAAACAAGGGTTACCTCTGCATCAAAAGGATGAAGCGTTAGAAATTTCTAGAAATATTTTGTCAAATGTAAAGACATTTAAGTAATGAATCATGCCATGACAAAAAATCCGGCTACTGGGCTAATAATGCTCTCGGGGACTTACAGTCCACCAGCAGTGACATAGACTCAGTGGTAGTAATAAACTGTATCACAAAATACCAAAAAATTGATGCACTGTGTGGCCATTTCGTTGACTGATAACTCATCAGCAGTGCTCGAGATTAAAATGTTGGAAAACCAGTTAGAAATATATGTAGTGACATTATTATTGCCATTACACAAGACAATGCCGTGAATAATACATCGATAACAGCGAGTTTTATTTCATTTTATCATTTGATTTGTTTTGTTTTTTTTCTGAAAGTGCCATGCCAAATTTTAACACACCATGTTTTGAACTTAAAATCCCTTCACCAAAATATCGCCGATCAAAATTCCGGAAATTGTGAATCTGTATCATTGAAAGATGTTGTTTTGTGTGTTATAGTTTATCGATCAGTTGCCTTCGTCCCCCAAAGAATATATATATAGGAAGCCTGTTTCTGTAGTACAGCCTAACACCAAACATCTGCTAAGTCGTAATGCAGTATTACAGATAGCTAATTAGTTTGCGTAGCCTGTACTCTTAACTCAGTTTGACAACTGATGGATAAGTAGAAAATTGAATGAAAGCCAATTATAATTGTGTGAGAGTCATATTTCATATTTAAATCGAGAGTTTTTGAATTGATTTTCGAGAGCTGTCATGACAGATAAGGCATTTGCCGGGTATCTGTCGTAAGCAGAGGTTCATATTGACTCTATCTCAACTCCACAGGTAAAAATAACAGATCGAAATCGGTTTGACTTTTAATACGTTATAACGATAAATGTCACTGTAAATCATAATTATAAGATTGATGACAAAGGGGTGAATTTATCTCACCATGGTCCATTGATTTTTCGCATTCATTGACAGTTAAATGAGCACCGTGTAATAAATCATTGCACAAGCAGTACCAAATAATTGTTTGCGCTCACGAAGAACCAGGTATTTAAATTCAGTGTGGGTATCGCTACAAAACTGTCGACCGGAGTTGATATAATTATTGAAAATGGAATAAAACTGTTTATGTGCAATC